>VZRO01002171.1:60610-104028 GCA_013397915.1 Daphoenositta chrysoptera | reverse complement strand
CACAAAGCCCATCACCAAACTGGGCCAAACCGGACACAAAGTCCATCATCAAACTGGACCAAACTGGACACAAGGTCCATCACTAAACTGGACGCAAAGTCCATCACAAACCTGCACCAAACGGGACCAAACCGGACACAAAGTCCATCACCAAACCGGACACAAAGTCCGTCACCAAACCGGACACAAAGTCCGTCACCAAACGGTGTCACAGGGACGACCTGCGAGGCTGGGGGTGCCTTTCTTTCCTCGTGTTCTCCTTCTCTCCCCCTCCTCTCCAGGTTTCCCCTTCTCCCCTGCCGGGGCTCGCCCAACCCCTCGCGAGCCGAGGTCACCGCCACCGGCGCATCGGCGCAGGCGGACAAATGGCCTTAGGGCGGGCTGGGTGACATGTGTCGCCCTTGTCGCGGCGGACAGGGCAGGCGAAGGGCCCGGACAAAGGCGGGGAGGGCCGGCCCCGCCCGGCGGAGCCGGACCCACCGGCGGGGCTTTGTGCCGCAGCTGCCGCCGCGCTTTGTCCCCCGAGCCGCTCCCGCCGCCCCGACACCGCCACCGCCGCTGGCATCCCACCCCGACATCTGTTCGGCTTTATTGATGCTCTCCTGGAGGAATTCCCAGTGTAAACAGGGAATTCTCCACGGGAACCCCGTGTTGTAAAAGGGATGAGCTGCATAATGCAAAGATTTAACCACTATTTAAAGGTGTGACACTTGATTGAGAGTGACTTGATTTTTTTTTTTTTCTCTCTCCTCTCGCTCTTCTCCCCAATCACCTTTAACTGTATTTGGCACAAAATGTCTGGGTTGACTTTCTCTTTTTAGTTTTTAATTTTTTTTTAAAATTTTAGGTAGGCTTCCTCCTCCTCTTCCTTTCTCCCCCTCCTCCCTTCTTTTGTTTCATTGTCGGGATGAATGAAAACTGGGAAGGGAAGAACACCAAAAATGGAAAACGAAGCAAAAAAAAATGCAAAGGTGGGAGAGAAAACCGTGGTTTGTGTGGAGAGGAGTCTGGTTACTCCCCCAAGAGCTGTCAAAGCCCACCTACTCCTAGGACTGACAACAAATGGCTCCAAGATCTTTGTGCCTCTCTACTGAGAATTTCCTCCTGGAAACTGGGACAGAACATTCAACATCCACAGAAAGAGGAAGGAAAATCACGTACTGAGCCATAAAACCTCTTTATTCCTGTGCTTTCTCTGTATTTCTGTATTTTTAAAAGGGAATCCTGTGCGCTTCCATTGTGCCTTGGTTTTCCCTTGCGAGCAGCAGCAGATCTGCTCCTGTGGAAAATATTCTGGATTTTCGCACCCAAAGACCTGACCCAAAATCCGTAGCAGCTGATGAGGATCAGCCCAGTGATTGGGATTGGCTCTGGGGCAGGATTTGGGATGCTGAGGTGGCCAGAGCAGCACGAGGGGCTGGGAATTGCTGTGTTCTCCCCATCCAGGGAGCGCCACGAGGAGAGCAGAGCTGGCAGAGTTTGGACTGCCTGATTTGTTTAAATAAAGACGTGAAAATAAACGGGGGTGCTTGAAATGCAACCAGGAGGTTCTCTGCTAATCAGATCAAGCAAAAATGGACTGAAAAAAAAAAATCGTGCCACGAAAGTCCTGCAGAATTTTAACAGGATATAAACTGATATTATTCTGTTGGAATTGCTCCGTAAACCATCGTGGCTCAGGCTGGAGGTCCAGCTGAGGTTCCCCAAGCCCAAACACATGGTTATTTAAATTAACTCTGGATCTGGCCTATAAATCCTCATTCTTTGTTCGGTTCTGGCTGTATTTCATTGTTTTAATTTGTGTGTTAGGTATAAATATTTCTGCTGTTGGATGACACACAGGTAGAAGAACAACCCCCCAAACAGTGAAGTGCAATGAGAGACACCAAACCTACACTAAAAATTACACAGAAGGAAATAAAACGTTATAAATGTTTAAGGAACAGGAAGAAGGGCTACATTAAAGAGGAGTCTCTGAAGTCTGAAAATGTTACACTTAAAATCAATTCAAGGTTAGACTGTGCTAGGCACGGAGAAGACTCTGTAGTTATTTTGGTTCTTCCTGGGATATAATCTTCCAGGCTGGAGTTTTTATGAGGTTTATAGCATCACTGGGATGAATAAAGCAATCTCAAACTCGTAGCAGAAATGCATAGTCTGCACTGGTTTGGATTAATAAAAATTTCTGAGGTGGTTGTTACGAGGAAAAGTCTTATTGCAACGACAACGTGAAGTTTTATTGGATTGTCTGTAGGATTTCACAGTCAGTTGTGTTTTTATTCCATAATTCCATTGGATTGGTGAAAAAATATTGCAAATCTACTGATAGCATCCCATTTTTAAATTAAAATTAAATTTAAATTGGAAGGATTTTAGAGGAATTTCTTTTAGGAATCTCTGGCTAAGTTATCTTAGTGCCTTTTGAAATTCTTTCCAAGAACGGGGGGTAAATTTCTGAGCTTGTTTAAAAGGAGAAAAATCCAGAAACATCCTCCCTCCCCCAAAGCCAGTGGCCAACTGAGCATCTTTTTGTGGAGCTGATGGGGAATATGGGTTGGAAAAGATGATTTTTAAGGTCCTTCCAGCCCAAACCAGTCTGGCATTCTGTGAAATGAGGGCTCTCAGTGGCCAGAGGGATCCTCCAGTCCTTACCAAGGAGAAGCAGAGCTCCAAAAAAAGTCAGAGCAGCATCAGGCCCTGGAGATTATTTTGAGCCTAAAAGCAGGATTGTAGGGAAAGTAACAGGAGACTCCTAATGAAGTTACAGAGAGGTGGTTTTGGGGTGTTTGTAGGAGTGTCTCTAATTAGAACGTCTCCTTTTCCCCCTCACTTCTGCTTTCCCCCTGCTCCTGGTGGTGGAAAATCAGGAATACAAACACCAGGGGCGTTGATGGATGGCCAAAGCCTGGCCAAATCCCACTCCGAGCTTCCTGTGCAGCTCCGACCCAAACACAAAGAGAAGCTGCTACTGGAATTCTCCCCAGCAGTCAATCAAGACCACATTTCCGATGGAAAATTCGGCTTCCCCTCGGAACAAACCGCTCGAAGATTTAAGGATGTAAACAATTCCCTTGTAAGGTTTGTTTGGAGTGTGAAGTGGTTACAGTTTCATTAGAACCTGCCTCTTGCTGGTGTCCTGAAATGCAGCTTTTCTCCCCTACTAGATGTAAATATTTGGGAAAAATAGATTTAAAAAAAAAAAGTTAGCAAACATTCTGTGTATTTGTCTGAACCTGAGAAGAGTGACAGGAATTACGTGTTTGTACACTTAATAAATGTGTGTATAGTACCTATATGTGTGTGAATGCATATTTGCACAAATCTATTTGCATCCAGGTCAAATAACAGCTGTTATTATTAAGTTCAGCTTTTATTATCAATTTGTTGGTAGATTCAGGCACTATTTAAAACCAAAAAAACCCCTCCAAAGCAGAAATCCACATCTGAGCTTTTTCCTAATCAGTTCCCTCATTCTGCTAATATTCTAAGGACTGTCAATTTACTTCAGTGGTGCCATTTGCAGAATTTTCCAATTAGCAGGAAACCTGTTCCACCTTCTCCCATAATTACAGGGGACTCGCTTCAGATCAGCTGTGGCCAGACAGCATCTGAGGCACTTGCCAAAATCTGTGCACTGTGGGGTTTTTTTTGTGTGTGTGTGTGATTTTTTTTTAACCTTTGCATGAGCTGGCACAGAGTTCCCATCTCTGCTGTAGGCAGGGAGCTCCCTCAGTAGTGGCACGTGTCAAAATATCCCAAATATTCCTGATAAACACACACCAATACCAGCCCAGCCGTGCTTTGATGGGGGTGATGGATGCTCAGGGCCTTGCACTGACAAAAATATCAGTGTACAGCTATGAAAAGCAGGTGAATATTCAGCCTCTGTTGAGTTCTGCTCACACCAGATGATTTCATCCAAGAAACATCTATTTGGTCACTTTTTATCACCTTTATCCGCCGGCGTCTGTGTCACACCATGTCCTGACACTCTCTGATGTTCCCCCAGCTGATCAAAAAGCAATCAACCCTTTTTTTTTTTTTCTCCAGAGCTGCTTAACCAGCTGATATCACAGCCCTAACAATGGAGCAGCAATAACTATTATTGTTACATGAAAAGAAAATATATTTAATAATAAGCTCATTGATTTTTAACAGCATCTCTGTGTTGCCTAATTGATGGGAAGTTGTATGTTTGTGTAGCCAACGGGGGTTATGAATTAAATATGCTCGTCATTCCTTGAGGGATGCATGTCAATGCAAGAAGGATGGAGGATCTACATCTCCCCCAAGCTAAACAATCCCCTCGAAAAAGACATGGGGAAGCCTGGAATGGGAGGAAGGAGGGGGGGAAAAGGGAATAAAAAGCATCCATCACTGTTTATTAAGTGCTGCTACTTGAAGGTAAAAGGGGTATTGAACTGTTTTCAAATTGGGAGGAATGTAGCTAGACAAAACATTGATGGTGATATTAGGCTGGTGACAAATTTTATTCATTTGTCCACATTTATTACGGCAGCAGTTTGGAATGATTTATGCCCCTCGGCCCTCCGAGCCTCTCTGCATATGCACACACACCAAAATTCAGGGTCTTCGAGCGGGAAAACAAAACTCTTTTGGTGACAGCCACAAAAACACGGGGTTAAAGCATCTGGAAATGTTGGATTTTAAATTAAGGACAGTGAAGAGGCTGGTGAGCAGTCCTTGGTAAAAGAGAGGCTCATGTGAAGATGTCTCAAAGTGTGCACCTGACAGAGAATCTCTGCAGTTGTGCAGACCCGGGCCAGACTGTGCTTAACTCAGAGGGACGTGGACAGGCTTGGGGGAGTAGTTTATTTTGCAGCAGTTTATTTTTTTGAGATTTTAAAGATGCAGAGCTCTCTGGAAGCCCAACTTCCCCAGGTCTTGAGCCCTTTAGGAAAACAATTTCACGTTTTTCCAGAGTTTTGTCCTTTTCTAAGCTGCAGCACAAACAGTGCCAAGCATAATAACTGGCCTATTATTTTTGCTCAGGTGCTCAGGAATATGAGCTTACTCAACAAGGAAAGAAAATGAGCAGGCTTTTGTTTTATTAGAAAGAAACGCTCTGTTGTGTGTAAAAGACACTTCTCGCCTAATATTTTACTTGCTAATGGATAAGTACAAAGTAATTATGTCGGACAGATTAAATGGTTTCCAATGCCTCATTTCAAGAATTATAGTGAATGTTTTCCTGTCCTCCAAACTGGTCGTCTAATTAAGCAACAAAAAATTATGTTGGCATTCACTGAATTATTACAAAACCGGAATTTAGACTGAAACTGTTCATTAATTTTTTTTTTGGTGAAAGGTAGAGAGGAAAAAGAGGAATGGAGAAGGGAGGGATTTGGGATCTGTTATTAGAGGAGCTGATTAATTGTCTAAAAGTTTTTAAGCATCCTGGTAAAGATCAGTTTCTGCCTTGCAATTCCTTGGTGTGATGATTCCTTATGAGTGTGATCAATATATTTAAACCCCAAAACTTCAGACCTGTGGCACGTAGGACACATATTAAGATGTGCAAATCTTTTAGTTCATCTTTAGTAAATCCTCATCTTCTAGAAAGAGATGTAAGCTTTTGGTTCTGGGTCCCCAAGAAAACCCATTTTGCCAGAATTAATGTCTGTAAAGTCACTTAACCTTAAATCTCTGTATTGAACTGAAATTTTGGCTGGAAGGTCTCACGAGGCAAACGTTGCTGTGATTGTCCTGCTGAAAATGATGCACAATTTCCTCTGGAGACCCTTCAGAAGCATCTCCTGGAACTCCCAGTGCAAACCCAGCTCGGGCTGGGGCTCCGGGGGCTCCTTGCGCTCCCAGCTTCCACCAGAGCTGGAACTGTGCACGTAGGCAGGAAGAAACTTGGCAGAGTTAATTTTCTTGGTAGCAAAAAACACCTTTGAAAACCTTCTGGTCTTTTATGGAGCATTTTCCCCTCTCCTGCTGGTTCCTTTTAAGATGGATTTTGGGCCCAGTGGACCGTAACTCCTGTAAAATTGCTGTTGCACAGATATTCCAGGAGATACTTCCTAACAGCTCCAGAGGAGCCTTTACAAGGGATTACATCATGGTGTGGAGTCATTGGATCCTTCTGCACGTTGGGGGAAAACTGAGTTGTGCAATGGAGTGGGGAGGGAACAGACGGGAGCTGATTTCATGGAGAAAAGTCTTTACCTGCTCCAAATCGTTATAACTTAACAATTTCTGTGTGACTTTACGTAGCTGAGAGTATTTGAGAAAATCAGGGGAAAAACCTGTAAGAAACAGTAGAAATTTCAGCCATCACAAGGCTGTCACCATCCTCAGTTACAGCAGTGGAGTTTAAGAAGTGATTTTTAAAAATCAATTTACCAAAGCTACTGCAGACGTGCACAGGGTAATACTTCCTCTTAAGCTGACTTGACTTCAGTGAGGTTAAGGTTGGTTTTTAGGAGGTTCAAATTAAAACGAAGTGAGAGTTTAACAATGGAGGCAAAAATTAGGACAGCAAATTTCCCGTGTTTTGAGTAGAGCCCACCACATTCCCTCAGACTGAAAATTTCATTGTCAGCCCTGAAACCTTAAATCAAAGCAACCCTACTTGGGCTTAAGTCAAGCAACAACTGCAGCATTTCATTTGGGAGCCTCAGAAACCACCCTTGCTGTTCGATGAGCTTGGTGAGAGGGTCTACAAAGTGGAGAAAGGGAAATAATTCCTTTTAAAAAATTTTTTTTAAATCAAACCTTACGAAGAAACAGAAGCTTTTACAACGGGAAAGCTCCGGATGGATTTTTTCCTTACAAGTTCTGTGCAGTTTGTGTCAAACCTTGCTCAGCATCTCTCTGGGTGTCAGGGCTTGCACTGATTTAATGTTTTCCAACAAGCTGCACTCCTGCCTTGCCCTAACCCGTCCTGGCACTGCAGGGACCAAATCCTTATCCAGTGCCTCATCCTACAAGTTCTCCCTAACGACAGCGCGACTCCCATTAGCCTTCCTTGATGTCTATTTACCATAGCAGCTTCTCAATTATTTAAAATGTAAACATCTGGATTAAATAAATGAAGAAAACATCCAGCAAATGTTGCAGGCACTCGAAAACTTTTCTGCAGGAATTATGGCTGCGGGAGAACTCGGGAGGGGAAAAAAACGATCCAAAATTCACTGCGCACATCAGGCTCTCAGTGCACCAGGGACGTGGGCAGGAAGTCCTGAAGTTGGGAACTGCCAAGAGACCTTTTTTCGGTGGAGAGCACGTTGAGATGATGCATCTGGAACGGTACCTTGTTATTCGAGGCATCCAAACAGGAGGATTTTCCAATCAAGAAGCCAACTGTCGGCTGGCAATCTGTGCTCTGGTGGATGTGTGTGTGCCTGCACATAAAACACGGAGTGCGTGTGCACGGAAATATGTTGGACATCTCCAAGAGATAAAGTGGGTTGGATTTCCTCCCTGAGAAGTCTTTCAAGCTCGGTTAAGTGTGGGTTTGTGTCCAGCTTTGTCACTGCCAGACTCTTGACAGAGCCTCATCTCTGGGTTTTGCAACCCCTCCTTCAGCGCCAGCCTCGATCCCTGGGATCTCCTCAAATTGGGGAGGAATATCAGGATTTGAAGTGAGTGAAGAATGTGTTTGGAAACATCTGGAGCCCTCACTAATGACTGATGAGCTCATTAGTCTGGTCCTAAAGCAGAGCCTTGCAGAAGTCTTCCCTTAATGGGATTAAAACCAACCCCAAATGTGTGGGAATGATCGGCTCTGGGTGGGCTCTTAGTTTTTTTGGGAGGCTGTTGGGGACTTGGGGTCTTTGTCCATCACTGGATGGAGCTGTGTGACCAGAAACTGGGTGGGGATAGAAAGTGTGGTCACTCAACTTGTCCCAAACTGCCCACAGCGTTCAGCCTCCTGCAGCTCCCCTCGAGGAGATGCATAATCGTGGAATATCCTGAGTTTGAAGGGACCCACCAGGATCACTGATCCAACCCCTGGCCCTGCACAGACACCCCAAAATCCCACCCTGGGCACCCCTGGCAGCGCTGTCCCGACGCTCCTGGAGCAGCCTCGGGGCCGTGCCCATTCCTTGGGAAACCTGGCAGTGCCCAGCACCCTCTGGGGGAAGAACCTTTCCCAAAATCCAACCTGACCTCTCCTGGCCCAGCTCCAGCCCTTCCCTGGGTGCTGTCCCTGTCCCAGAGAGCAGAGAGAAGCTGCAGACCCCAGTGATTCTCTCCTCAGCCTCCTCCAAGCCTCCAAGTGCCCTCAGCTGCTCCTCCGTGGCCCCTCCAGACCCTTCCCCATCCTCGTGGCCCCCTGTGGACATTTTGAGTCCCAAGCCAGGTCTGTAACCACCACAAAAAGAGGCCCAGGAACGGGATATTTTTGCATTTGGTGTAAAAAAAATGCATCTGCACTTTCAGCGGGTGGAAGGTCAGGAGCTAAAATCACCAAGTGTTAACTCAGGGTCTCTCCCAGCAGCCCAGGGAATGCTCTTGGCTCCAGCCAGAGGGAAAAGCTCTGTAGCTGAACACAAAACCTTCACGAAATACACCCAGACCTGCTGGGGTGACCGAGGGGGAAATCGAAGCTGTGACCTCCCCCACAAAGCCTGTGCTGAAGGAGCAGCTCCCTCTCCAGAATTCCGTGTCCTGGAGGAGGATTCCTGGTAAAACCCGGCTCTGAGCAGGTGAAAGCCCAGCTCTGAGCAGGTGAGCTCTGTCCAGGTGAGCGGCAGCTTCTGCGCTCTCTGCAGCGGTGTGGGAAGAGGTGTTACCCACACCCACCTAAATGGAAGCAATCTCATGCTTCAGGGTGTAAATGGATCACTGGAAAGGTCAGGAAGCAATTTTCCTCTGCTGTTAACATCACTGCACAACTTGGGGTGCGTGAGGGTGTGAGTGCACACCCGGGGAGAGGGGTGGAGGGAAGGGCAGCGATTTCTCCTGTAGCATAAAGAATTGGCCAGGGGCAAAACAACCCCTGCAGCCACGAGTTTCTAGCAAAGGGACTGCCCACGTGCCTGGATTTGGGATTTCTGGGTGTCCAGCTGAAAGCACTTTGAAGGAGTGTGGTTTTGGTGATTATTTCAGGAATATTCAGGCTGTTTTGGAGCTGAGACTCGGCACTTGTTGTGGCTCTTCTTGCATGAAACCTGTTCCTGGAGCTTGTCCTGGTCCTCCCCACAACCTCCTGCCCTTTCCTGCAGCCCCGTATTAAGTTTCTGGAAAAAGCCATTTCAACTTTCTGCACTGATATCTCACCCCCTTGCCAATTAACAGAGTTGGCACCCCAAAATCCTGCTGCTTTTTTGGTCTCTGTACGTGCTACATCGAAGGGTGATGAAAAGGTTAATTAAATTTGGAGGCCAGGGATGGACGAAATGATTGCAGTACAAAGTAGGATCACTTAAAATGTATTAATTTTTTTACAGCACGTAAGGAATTTTTTTGTTCCTCGTAAACACAAGATGGTGCATATGTGTCTAAAATGTTAAGTCTCTGGAAAATGAGTGGATTTCTGAGGATATCTGTTAAAATATAGGAAAAGGTGGTGTTCAGAGTTCAGAATCTTTCTCTTTAAAGCAAAATTGCCTCTCCCTACACAGGCAGATGTGTACACACACAATCTTTATCAAGAGCTGAAACAACAAAAAAGTGAAAAATCATTTCAGCTGAGGCAGATCCCATGGCCAAAGATCTGGGAAACGGTGAGAAGCCCTGGGCATCAGAAATCTGAAAGATGTGGGTGTTGATGTTTGGGGTTGGCCTCACGCTGTGGCTGCAAAATCTCTTCTTCTGACAAAACTGGAATAGCTTTAAAGAATTTCAGGGACTTGCTCGTGTACCAGCACCGTGGCTCTGGAGATACAGATTCTATTTCTGCCTCAGCCATGTGACCTATATATCTTTGGGCCAATTCATCCATGGTTTAAAAAAAAAAAAAAATAAGTGCAGGCAGAAACGTGGAGGGAAAAAATACAGACCTAATCCTGATTTCTTTCTTTTTTTTTTTTTTAACTCATTACATCTTTTCTGTCTGCTGAGTTGGGATATTGGAGGGTAAGAAATGGAGATGGATGAGGCAGAGAGATGTTTTCTTTGTTCCTCTCTAACTTCCTTTGTCACCTGGTGATGTGTCCAGTGGCTGTTAAGGAAACAACATCTATTGGGGCTGTCTGTAAATTTAAAACACAGAATCGTTGGAGCTGTTCCATGTTCAGTCCTTCAGTCCGTGGTGCTCTCATGATATTGTTGGGCTTTGGGAGTGGACGGGATTCCAAAAGTGCAATTTTTCTGTATTTTTAGTTTCAAGATGATATTTCTTCCCCCAAAGAGAGACCTTTGTTCAGCCTGTGCCATTCACAAGCACCTCTCTGCTCCGAGGAGGTTCTGATGAGTTCAAGCACAGCAGAATAATTTCCTGGTTCCTTGGGCCAAAAACTTGTTTGGTTTGATTTTTATTTTAAAAGAAGAGTGATTTCCTATGGACTCTCCAGTAGGAAGTACTAGAAAGAGGCTTGGCTGGCCCACAGTGCCAAGAACTTTTCCCTTTTAAGCTTTTATATTTTCTGTTTATGCAGAACCCAGGTCGATTTAAATGATGTATTTATCTGAAGAAGGGCATTTGTTCAAATTAATAGAAAAATAACAGAAATGTGTGGCAGAAGTGTCTGATGAGGACGTTGCGTGCATTGTTTGGAGCAGACAAGCCCCACTTGAAGACTTGAAGTGCTTCAGCAATTTCCTCGGAGAGGAATTTATTTTTTTCTTGCTTCCTTTGTTGGGAACCAGGAGGTCTTGTCACAGATTTTGCTTACTCACAAACACGGGGTGGTGGTGCCGAATTTGAGGATTGAGGGGAGGACAAAACGAGGAGCAGTAGAGCTGAAATGCAACATCCCAAAGTAGGTAAATAAATACAGGGAGCGAGGCTCCGGACAATGTTTGTAAATAGAATACTCATATTATTGTGGGCAGCCTTGTTTGCAGAATATCCTGTGACGTTTTGGATCTGCCTCTTTCCCTGCATGTTTATTTTAGAGATGTTTTAGATCTTAGACTGGGCTGTTCTAAGCAGAGGGTTCTTTGTGGATCAGTCTGTGGCCTCTAACCCAGCCCATTTAACCCTGCCCCAGTGCCCTTCTCTGCAGCCCAGCCCTCCAACACGAAAGCAGAACCCTTCATTTTAATCATCAGAGAACGAATCCAGTGCTAATAGCACTTAATTGTTTCTCTAGAACGCTCTCGGTCGGTTTTGGCAGCCGGGATGAAAACGATTCCAAATCCCATCAAAGGAGCTGCTCCACGCCCAGCATGTCCAGGGTGAGGGGTGGCATCAGAGCATCTCCTGATCCTACACGAGGTTCTCTCATCCTGCCCTGCCTCCCTCCGTGATCTCCGAAGGTCCGAGGGGTATTAAAAAAAAAAAAAAAGGAATAAAACAGACACAGAAAATCTTGGTCCGTGCCCCTGAAAATAATGTGCTGACGGTCTCTTCAAGCACACACCTCTATTAATCCTGACTTTCTTGAAGCCTGCCCGCTAGTTTGAATTTGTATGCGACATCAAACATACCTTTTCACATATGTTCTTTCCAGATTTTTTTTAACAGTTACTTAGCAGTTTATAGAAGGAAGTGAATGATCTCATCAAGCTGCTTAGAAATTAAAAAAAAATCTGTGCTTATTAATTATGCAGGATTAGTCTAATTATAATTCAGCAAATTAATTAGCGACAGAAGGTGTTCTGAAACATTGGAGTACATTTGCATGTTAAATGGAGAGGCTAGTCTGTAATATATGTAAATTTATGCATGGCTTCATAGTTTAATTTAAAAATTTGCAGCTGCATATGGTATGGGAGCAGGTGAAAAGTCAGTTTTAGTTTAATGATGCTAACAAACATTGGATGCTGTCCTGTCTTAGGGAAGGAACGCGCTGAATGCACCCCTATCTGCCAATCCATAAATCTGTCATAGGAATATAATGTTACACCCGTGCTCCAATTCAAGGTCACCCGTGCCTGCACCCACCAGTACAATAGGTGCAAATCCACCCTCTGAACAGCCCTGGAGAAGGGAGGAGGCAGAACGAGCCTGGACCCAGACTCCTGGAGCTGCTGGGATGTAAATCTGCCTCTTTAGCAAATGAATGCACGTTTTATTCCACACAAACCCGGTTTGGGGACGGGTCCCTTCAGGAAGGAGCAGAGCTCTGAGCTGAGCGATGTCTGCTCTGGCAGGTGTAGAACGGGAGCCTAACCTCGGTTCCATCCCCAACGCTGCCATCAGCCCAGCTCCGTGCTCTCCTGGAGCGGCTGGGAGTTATTTCCAAATTCTGCACCGACTGCGGGGTGGGGAGATTTTCTGTGCCGGGCTCTGCCATCTGGCAGAGCAGTAAAAACCAGCAGAGCCAGCAGAGAGAGGCCGCTGGTGGAACTGGTGCTCACTGCTCAGCCCAGCACGGCTCAACAGGCTGGGGTTTTGGGGAGAGACGGGCTGGGAGGGTGGAGGAGTCACAAGAGGAAGGAGTTGAAGGTTTCTCTCAGTATGGGGAAAAAAAAAAGAGTGGGGATTGGGGTCTGTGCTCGTTTAACACCTCTGTCAGCCTTTCTGGGATCTGCAGGGTTTGCAAAGTAGATCTGGAGATCAATTTGCACCTGTGTAGAGCTCTGAGGGTGAAGTGACACCAAAACTGACTGGATTTAAGCAGGACTGCAGAGCATCCCTGGGTTTGGGGGCACAGCCCAGCTCCAGATCTTTGTGTGCTGCTGAGGCTGACACGAGTGTCAAGAACAAGACCTTGGCCGTGTTTTCCAAACCCTGCTGGGCGTCGTGTGTGGAGGCAATGAGCTCTGGGACATTGGTGTCACTTAAAAAGAACCCGTAAAACCCCAAGCGTGGACTTGCAGGAGTGGGATGTGGTTGCTGCCTGGAAAAGCAGCCGGCTCTGTGTGATGGGGCAAGGCACTGAACTTCCCTGACGCCTGATCCCTGTTCTTAAAACCAGAGCCCAGCACGGTCAGGAGGGAAAAAGGGGATTTTCCCTGGGTGTTTATCTCAAGGGTCCCTGGCGCTCTCCGTCCAGGTGGAACACGCCCAAAATGCACCTGGAAATGCCCACCCCAAAATGCAGCCCCAGGGTGGCTCGGGGATGGAATTAGAGGTGTTACAAACGAGCACATCTATCAAAGATTGCCCAGGGAGTGAGGCCGAGTGAACCCCCCTCCCCAGGAACCCTCCCCTGGCCAGACCCAGCTTGGAGTTCACAAAATGTGTCCAGAGAGGACCTCGGTGCCTGAGGCCTCCAAGATGTTCAGTCTCCCGACTCAACAAAACATCGACTCTGGGAATGGAGGCTAAAAGCAAACACCGAGGACACAAAAGGGTGTAAAGGCATCCAAAGAGGTATAAAAGAAAAGGCAAAAAATCATTCTGGCATCACCTCGACTTCCCCGTCCCTGAGATGCACAAAAGCCTTTCCTCCCTGCTGCCCTTCGAGCCTCCCCTCCCCAATAACAATTTCACAGCGTGCCTGGGCCCTGCCCAGCTCAGTTGGAGCCCACAGACACCGAGATAAACCAGGGAATATTATCTGAAGGTCCCTTTCAGCAGCCCGTCAGCCCAATCCTCTCCTCTATTACCTCCCTGCCTATTGACTTTTGATTATGCCCTGGCATTTGGGCCCGTGCCAAATGGCATGAATAATATGGATCTTACAGGATAAATAAGCTTTTAGCCATTGTCTTGGAAGTTACTGGAAAGTTTTGGTGTGGGAGGAAAGGGGAAAGCCCAAAGGATCAAGGGGAAACTGCTCAAATTGCAAAGAGTCCTCCAAAGACTTTTTGGAGAACAATTGCAATTACAAACACGCTGTTAGTGTTGTGTTTCATTTTCAATTCGAGCCCATAGAGTTCAATTATTATTTTCATTAATGGTGTCAGGTTTTCATCAGAGTGCACAAACAAGGAGGTTGTCCTTGGAGATTTTGGGTTTTTCCCCCCTAGCAAATGTGGCCATGGCAAATAAGTACATTGAGCACCGAGAAATGATTGCCTGGTACCTGGCAGGGCACTCGCCCCCAGCCCTTTTTTCTTGAAAATGGGATCATTTTGAAACAGAAGAAGCATTTATTCACCCCAAAGAGAGTGAGTTGCAGTTGTGGGGGAGTGTCCGTGCTCAGAACGAGGGGGACACAACCTGCTTCAGAGATGAGAACTGCAAAATGTACAGAAAATCCGCAGAAAATAAATACCAAATTTCCTGACGTGTCTGGAGGTTGGGGGACACATTGCAGGTTTATATGCAGTTATTATTGGTTTGAAACTAAGCTTTTTTTAAAAAAAAAAACCAAACAAAAGCACTAGATAAAGGGTGGAGAGAAATATGATGTTCCAGGCTGCAGAGAGAGGGGATATTTGAGGAGGAATTGTGCTGTGGCTGAGGGAAAAGGCTGGGAGTTGGACATGGATCAAGCCCAGCCATTGCTGTGGAGTTGTGGGCAACGTTCTCTCCTGATCCGTCTGAAATACAGGGTATTTTCAGCCCAAGTCTTCTTTGAACCATTGTACAGAGTGTTACCTGCCCGAGTGTGAGCAGGACCTCCTGGCACGGCAAAAAAATGATAATTAGAGGCAGTTTTAGGATGGGTTCTGCCATGCTGTAGTTTTAAGGTTGATTTTTAAGTTGGTTGGATTTCTTGGGCTCCTTTAGCTATTCCCTAACCCTGTTTTTGTTCCTTTTTCACACCTATCTCCAATATTGGTGTTTTTGAACTCAGGCCCAGAGGAAATCAGACACTTCTGCCTTCCCCCAGGTGGCATTTCAGGGATTAGGCCCTAAATAATGTTCCCACCTCAAAAGTTCAACTTTAAACCTAAAATCTAAATTGGAGTGAGTGACTGCATGCAGAAAAAAAGTCTAACCAGGCTGAAGAAATTACTTTGAGTTGAGGCAAGAGGATGGAGAAGCATTTTTGGTTTGACCCATCAGGAAATGAGGATTTGGTTGGGGATAGGAATAACAGGCATAAAGTTAATCTGCTTTTTGGTTTGGTTTTGTTTGTTTGTTTTGTTTGGGGTCTTTGTGTGTGTCTTTAGTTGGGTTTTTTGTGGGGTTTTTTTGTGGGTTTTTTTTTTTTGTTTGTTTGTTTTGTTTGGGGTCTTTGTGTGTGTGTTTTTAGTTGGGTTTTTTGGGGTTTTTTTGGGTTTTTTTTGTTTGTTTGTTTTTTGGTTTTTTTTGTTGTTGTTGTTGTTTGTTTTTTTGTTGGTTGGTTGGTTTTTTGAGCAACTGGAATCTTTCTATTAAAAAAAACCCAAGTGACAAATGAGCAGCCAACTCCTTTTCTCCTGGCCTGGGCTCGGGATCTCAGCACCCGACTCCTGCTCCCTCCTCTCCCAGCGAATCTCTGACAGCCTCAGAGAAGTCTCCTGACCTACATATGTTGGTTTTCACGTTTGTTAAACCGGGTTCACACTTTATGCACAGGAGTTTTGTGAAGATTAATTAGCTGCTGTTTGTGGAGCGTGGTATAAATACCCTGCCTGGTTCCTCACCCGGCGGAAGGTGCAGGTTCATTTAAAGTGCCTCTGTGCCCTGCCTGAAACTGCTGCAGGAAAATGGGAAATCTCCTCACCGGCTCCCTAATAATACACCCCGACATAACAGATCGAAATTCCTCCAGAGATAAATATTCAGATTACAGAGAAGCCTTCCGCTGTGATATTCATTAAAATCGGCACGGTGATATCAAATAAATGCAATTAATTGATTTGAAGCAGCGACCTTCAAATCTGGCCCTTGGAAAGGAAGGAATTTGGAGTTGTGGGGGGACCGGGTGGGGTTACTGGTCACACTTATCTCAGAGCTGGCCATGGCCTGAGGGCAGGATGGGACACCCAAATCCAGAATTCGCTTGCTCTGATGGGGTTGGAGTCAGGCCCTCACTGCAATAACAACACTTTTGCAGTTCACAGCATATTTAAATGGAATATTGCTCAACTGATGCTCATAATAACAACTTCTGGTTCTTTTCTTTGTTCCCTTTGTGACTTTTTGGAAGCACTGAATTGTTTCAGCAGAATTGCACGGTATCTTTGTATTTGCATTAGGTTTTGGCATCGCAGGATTTGCTGGTAGGCATAATCAGAATTATCCTAGATGTTGTTCTCATGCCAAAAAACGACTGAGGCCACAAATCCAAATTCCACAGCAACCCAAAAAAGCCAGAATTATCTCAGTATTTGCTTTACAAGGGATAATTTTTAGGTGTATCCAGAATTTTTAGGTGTATCCGGAGGCTGTTCCCAACATACATCCAATGCTGGACCTCTTGATTCTGTACCTTTATTTTAAGGAAGCACAAGAGGTGGAGGGGTTTAAAAAACATTATTAATGGGTTTATTTATTTCTTTTAAACTACACTTCCTGCTGCACGTGGGACTGAGCTTTAGGGCTTCTTCCTTGTCCTGCCAAAGTCACCAGGAAGACTTTTCTGACTCCAGGCAGATTTAATTAAGGTCAATTTGATTCTCCTCACTCATCTGAGGTGGACAAACACCCTCAGAGGGGAGGAACACAGGTTCCAGTCCCAGCCAGGTTCAGAATCTGATAATTTGGGCACAGACCAGCAGGATGGGAGCTGGGTCAAAACCTGCTTGGGGAACAGTTCAACTTCTGCAGGACCTGGCTTAATTTTGGTCCATCAGCTGAACTCCTGGGCTTGGTGGGAACTCCCAGCAGGAACTTCTAAAACAGCTCTGCAAAGAGGGAGACAGATTTAGGGTGGAGTTTTGGAGACCTCTCAAGTGCTTCACTGTACCCAGTGAGGCCAACGATGGAGAGGGACAGAACAGAAGTTTATAATTATATCTTAATTAATTCTGTGTCTGTGCGTTGAGTCGATCAGGTTTTCTGTAGCAATGCCAGGGTTTTCAGAGGTAGTCATTGAAATGTGTTTAGGTTTTCCCCCAGCACCCTGAAATATTGAGAGGGTGGGTCAAGGCCCCTCTGCTTGGCTGGGGCAGAGTCACCTGCTAAACTCTCACCTAATTCTGTCCTTAGCAAGGCCAAAGACTGGCCAAGAAGCACCAAAATCAGCTAATTTTTAATAATTCTGTTTTTTCAACATCATTATTGTTTTTTGATGTATATAAGGTTAAGGCCAAAAACTGGCTAAAGCGTCTCATTTAAAGAAATTAATAAAATCTTTCTGCAATTCTCCTGTTACCCCTAAATCAGCTTCATTTAGTGCTAAACCTTCCCTCCTCTTTGCTCCCCCCAAGTCATTTTTATTCTAATGCTGCAATAAATATTAATGCCTTTCCCAGATGCAACCACTTAAAATATATATAAATATATATATATATATAGACATATATATGTATGTATATCTGTATGTATAACCACCTACCCAACACTTCACTCAGGTGCCCAGCTGCAGCTCAAATTTGACTGGAGGAACTCTGAAAAGGAGAAAAAGAAAGATGTGGTTCAACGGGGAAAAAAAAAAGATAAAAATCTCTGTGTGCGCAGCTAAACGGAATTAAATCTAAATTTTGGGGTGATAGGAGAGAAATCGTCCTAGTGCAGCACATCCAGCGATCTCCAACAAACATCTTAGCAAAATAAAACAGTTCAGCCACACTAAGTACTAAACCCAAACCCTGCAGTTTCAGAAGTGAGCGAGGCAATTTTGTGACATCTGAAAGCAGCAAAATTCTGAGTATTTTGAGCAGCCCAGCAATTCCAGAAAGCCAAGACACCTCTGTGGGATCCCCCAAATTGCTGGGGTTAAAAATCCAGGCAGGGCACCCCGGGCTGGCTGGGTCTGGGTGTGTTTGGTGCCGAGCAGTCGGGGAGAATTGGGAATTCTCAGCTCTGCGGCAGCTCCAGGAGAGGGGGAGCTCTGTTTTCCCTGGTTTTTTCATGGACGTTGCACCCCTTGGCACCAACCAGCCCGGATTTAATTGGAATCCAGCTCCATTTTCACCTGCGCTGTTGGTTTGTGTTTGCTGGGGCTCCGAACTCTGATTTTCTGCAGGCGTTCGGCAGAAAAAAAAAGGGATTTTGAGTTCCTCGCCACGCAGAGTTTGCTCTGTTAAATGCACATTGGGAATTTTTGCCTCTCTGTCGCTGCCTTTTGGGGTCGTGTCACCCACAATCGCCCAGGATCTGAGCTCTTCCCAAAATCAGCCCAGCAGGTTCTCTCCCAGCCACCTTTCCCTGCTCGTTTTCTCCACTCTTCAGTTCGTGTTGATAATTTTTCTCATCTCAATCAAAAGGGATGCAAGCATTAAAAAAAAAAAATTTAAAAAGAAGCCGGCCATTTTCCTGCTTAATTTGTTTTATTTTTCCTTAGGAGTAACAAGTTGTGGCTTTTTTGGTTTTTTTTTGCAGTTTCCTGCAGAATAATCAGGCAGCAGCTCATTGATTTTCACGTAAAAGTTCCTCGCCTTGGTTCATTTTTCAGTTTGGTTCCATTCTGGAGTTTTCCTTTGCACAGGCACATCTAAAAGCTGTTTATAGATCTGCAAATATTCTTTTTTATATCTGTAAGAAGAGGGAAAGACAAAAAGGAGTGTTTGTGAGTGACATTTGTGCCTCAAATTCTCCTGTGAATCTCTGAGGGTGCAGGGGACGTTTCCTCCTGAAAACATTTTTAGGGATAAAATCTCCCCCAATCATTTGTATAAAAAAGGTCACAGGTTTTAGCACGGGCTCGACAGGACTTATTTAATAAAATATATTCAGTGCTGCTCCCAAGGCATGAAATTGTGTAGGATTTTTAGTTTGGAAGGCACGGGGGTGCCCAGAAGTTGCCCTCCACTGACACCTCTTTCCTGCTGAAATGAGAAGGAAAAATGGAGAAAATACCACTCTCACCCCTAGAATATAAACATTTAAAAAATATCTCATACATTTGTGAGAGATTTAAGGAAATAATAATTAAAAAATAGGACATTTTAATTACAGAAGGGTCCCTGGCAGGGTGGGTTTTGTGGCAGTGGTTTTATATGGCACAATCTGGGTTTTTTTTGTGGGTGAGGGTTTCGGAGGGGTTTTGTTTGTTCGAGCAACACACGAAAGGATCCAACCCGTGGCTTTTTCTTTGTATTTTGGGGCAGATGGAGGAGAAATCTCGTGGTGGGAGTGGTGCAGAGAAAGTGGCACTAACGAGGGAGAGCGGATTTCTGTGTTATTGTCTTGTGCTGGGGCTGGTTTGGAGGGTGTTGTTGGTAAACCCAGGAAATATCCATCTTTCTCCTTTAAAGTTCTAATTCAAGGCATGAATGTGTGAGTTCTGAAGGGACTTAGGGACTGCGGTAAAAAATCGTTGTCATAGTAACAGAAAGGGAAATAGGCCTGGCTCACCTGGGACTTTAACTTACTGCAAAAGCAGATTTTTTTTTTTTTTCTTTTTTTTTTTAAGGCAAGCACTCAGCAAGAGAAATAAATAAATAACTCGTTCTTTGTATTCGAAATCAATTCTTCAACTATTTATTTTTTCTTGTATCCGACTCTTTTTCCTTCTAAATCTATCTCGAAGTCTTTGATTTATTTTTTTAATTATCATTGTTGCGGTTCAACCCATCTTGTCTGACAAACAGAAACGGAAAGAATCACAGAGAATATTTTCACTTTGCAACAGAGGATGCCAAAAAATGTCTTGCTCATGCCTTAATTTTGAAGACTTGCTTGTTTTGCTTTTAATCCAACAACTGTGGCTTTCCACACAGTTTCTTTACCTCTGAAATTCCCAGATTTAGTCAGAAAACAAAGGGGTGAATCCTCTCCTCCGTGGATGTGAGACAAAACTTGGTGGGAAAGGCTAGAGAAAAATTCCTGTTTAATATTTCTGAACTCTAAAATCTCTGTGTGAGTCACCCCACCAGGCTGGAAATTGGGTACATGACGAGCTCAACTCTACAGAACAATAAACCACACGAAGATGGGGGTGTGTGACAGGGCAAAAATAATTGGCACGGGAACTTTGTGGGACTTTAATGGGTTTATCTGCTCGGACAGCGTGAGCTGTTGTGTTCCACGTGAGCTCCTGTTTCCCTTATCCTCCCTCAAAATCTAGGTGGGAATAATCCGGGTTCTTGGCAGTTCTGCTCCTCTGCTTTAGTGACGGGAATCTTCCTCAGGAAAAACATCACCAGGATGAAACCTCCATCAGGTTCTTCTCCGAGCTGTGCTTGCTCCTGGGTTTTTAACGCATTCCAGGCTTATCTGCCTCGGAGTTGCCCTGTTGGTTTTGTGGTTTCCACAATACCATTATCCTCCTGCATTGTCTCGTGGAAAATCCCTCCGGACAGCCAAAGAAAGACCTTGAATGTGAGGGAGAGATAAAGGAAAAGAGTAAAATTGTGTGGTCGAACCTGCAGAGGGAGCGGGTGCAGATCAGAGGAGTTACGTTCACTTACACCACGGTGGATTTCAGTCACACTGGTTGTGCTGTACCTGTTGGTTTTTGTAAATTCTGATTATCAGAGTTTGGTTTGTGTTTTGATAAGTTCTTGTTGTCCTGTAAGAGCCACCCTCATGCAAATCCCTTCATGTGCATTTTAAACCAGAATATAACAACGCGTTTTGCTGTGGTCAATAGGAGTGACGTGGTTCTTTATCTTTCCAGATTCTTCCTCAAATTTTTTCTCAAGTGCAATCAGAATTGCTTGAAAACAGCAGGAAACCCAAGAGATATGAGACGGTTCCAGGTAAGTCTTACAAGGCTCAGCATTAACCTGTCTGCCCCGTTCTTCTTTTCCTTTCCCCTCTCCTCTCTCCTGCGTTGTTCCTAATAAATATGATGACAGCCTATGATAAGCTGTATCACTCAGTGTTAAAGTTTTTCTCCATTTGTTGTGTTTAAACCTTTTTTTCCCTTTTTTTTTTTCCCCTTCCCTCTTTTTCCACCCTGAATCCCCAGGGGGAAGTGCTGTACTGTACCAACCAGCAGTGGATATTTGATTTGACACCCTCGGGCAAAGCACTCGCACATACAGCTGCCCACAGCAGGGATCGTGCTTGTGATATTTAGATGCCTCAGAATTTTTCAAAGTAGCTCTCTACGTGCTACACAAGCAACCTCCTCATTTCCTACCTCTTTCCCTGGTGGTTTTTTTTATTTTTTTGCTTTCTAACACTCTCCCACCTTCCCTTCGGCTTCTTTAAAACAAAAAAAACCCAACAAACCCAGAAGCCAAAATAGCGATGGTCACTTTAAGATCTCACAGCAAAAGCAACAAGCCCCGTGGGACCCTGACCCAGCTGCTTTGCAGGGAAATCTGCCACTGGTTCCATCAGCCCCGTGGCTGATGGATGGTGAATTCCAGCTCTGGGAGGAGGAGGAGGAGGAGGGTGGCCGTGGGGAGAGGAGGCAGGCCCGGCTCTCGAGGCCTCACTTTTTGGGCAGATCTGTGTAATGAAGAGAGGGTTTCACCTGGAGCTCAGCCCCGAGCAGGTGCCGGGGGAATGGTCCAGCCCTGACAAACGGGATGTGCTGGCAGGGCCTTGGGAAGGGGCTGGAGCTGGCTCCGGGACAGGGCGGAGGCGCAGGGAGAAACCAGGCGGTCAAGGTGAACCCCAGATTTTCTGGGTGGCCTTTGGTCAGGATTTCCCCTCTCGTTTCGTCTCGGATTCCAAATGGGGCCGCTCACCTTGGTGAAACTCAGTGGTCCTGACCCAGGAGAGCCTTGGGGCAAATTCCTGAGTCCCCTGCCAGCCAGAGCCTCCAAAATTCACTTTTGGAACCCAGGACCAGCCTTGAAAATGCTGCTTGCTCTCATTATTATTGTGCCTTCACTGTCTCACATCCCTGATAAAAATCAGATTTTAGCTCACTGAGGGATGTGGGGTTTTCCTGTCGATCCTTGATGTGGGAAGGGGACATGGGAAGGGGACATGGGAAGGTGACATCCATAGGCTTGGCACTTGATGCTTCATTGCTTCATGTTTCGTGTTCACTTGTACCAGTTTCCTCATTTATAAATGGAGTTAAAACTCCACAGAGTTGCTTCAGACTTCCCATCAAAACGTGTTCTCATAGAAAAAGGGATTTTTGTTTTTCTTCTGCTTCTGTTAGCAATGAAAAATTTAATATTTAAAAAAAAAAAAAAGGTTTCAACTTTTACGAGAAATCCTGCAAAACAAAAGCATCTGAAAGCTCAGAAAAAATTAAAGAAATGCAGGCAAAAAATTAAAAAAAGAGATTTATTAGCTTTTTGTTTGGAGCACAAAGAAATTTAAAGAAAAATTCCTGACCAACCTAATTCTTTTCACCAGTAGTTTAAAGAGACTGCAGTGACTTCTTCACTCTGTGTTTTTCAGAGATGATAAGACATGAGAAAAAAAGAGGTGCTCATTGTTAGGGAATTTATACTGAGGGTTTTTTTCAAGTGGCAATTTCCATAAAGAAAAAACAGCAATTAGTTATCAACTGCCAAGAATGCTAAAAAATCTGGAAAGGAAAAAAAAACCTCTTTTACAGCATGTAAACAGATCTTGTTGGCTCTTGGAGCCAGCGAGAAGAGCTGATTGTGGAATGTCAGGAAACATAAATAGTCTCTTTTTTTTTTTGGGGGTTTTGTTCTGAGTCTGTAAAAAATCGTGCCCAGGGCTCTCCTGATTAACACCTGGGGACCTGAGGCACTGCCATAATACACAGAATATTGGTTGTAGCTGCCAGAAGAGAAATTCTGGACCCAAACACACCAGAACACTGAAGAAATTCAGCCCTGATTTCAAACCCATGCTGGCTGCTCCCAAAAAATCCTCAAATCCTTGATTCCCATCAGGCTCTGAGCTGCAGGAGGAGTTTGGATCTGATTTTTGGTGGGGGCAGAAATCTCTCTGTGGTCTCAGCATGGTGTCACCTCACCCAAACGGGGACGTGACAGAGCTCAACAGCCTCGGGAGTTTAATATTTACTTGAACAGGGAAACTGAACCAAAAACAGGGAAACTGAACCAAAACCAGGGAAACCGAACCAAATCCTGCAGGACCAGGCGGATGGGGGTGGAATTCCCTCCCTGCTCGGCCCATCCGCCTGGCAGCTCTCCTGTGCAGCACAGAGCTTTTGGTCTCTGTACCAAAACCTGCAGTTTATTGAGGAGAATGAGCTGGGATGGACTCCTCAGCTGGGCTTTTCTGCCTCGGATCACGCCAGGCTGGGAAAACAGAGCCAAGTGAAACTCCAGGTTCTGTTTCTCAGGGATAATTTCAACTCCTCCTGCACTTTCAGTCCATGGGAGTTCGTCCCCTTTGAGTCTCAGTGTGAGAATTCAGTTCAGGCCTCCAAATTAATCAAGATCAGGCTTTAAAAGCACTAAGTTCAGTTCGCTTTTTGTCAGCCCTCCCCCAAAATGTTTTTTTGGGAGGGTTGATAAAACCCAACCTTTTCTCAGAGTTCCAGAACTGAAACCTTTGAGACAAATTGCAGAATTCTTGAGGTTTTGAGTGAGAGCAGGATCTTCATTCAGGGTTGCTGAGCTTTGTCCTGGGCTGCAGAGGTCAGAGTGGATAAAAAAAGATACAAAAAGTGGCTCAAATTGCTAAAATTTGACACTTTGGGAATAACAAAGCTCCGTGTTCCAAAGCAAATTAGCCATGATGAACAGTAAGGACAATAGGCAAAGACAGCTTGTTTTCTGTCTGCCTGCTGGTTTCTAAGGAGAGCATCACGACTTCCCTGAGCACAACCAAAGCCAGGAGTGCTCTTGAACATTCCAGCGGCTTCTGGACCCTTCTTTTATTTATGGTTGATTTTTTTTTTTTTTTGGTGTGTTTGTTGAATTTTCTGTTTTAAAATTTTGACGAATTCTTTTTGCCTGCTGCTTGTTGGACATGGTCTGTCAGCAAGCCTGAAGGTCAAAAGGGGAGAAAAAAATTGACTTTAAAATATTAGTGGTCTGTTTGCACACTGTGGAAGTGTTAATTTTCATTTTAATTGTTAAGGTCTTCACAATTGAATAGCAGAGTGATGACTGTGCAGAGTTGTTTGTTGGGTTTGAAGGGAAAGTTGTGCATCCTGCCAGTGCAGGAACCTGTGAGCAGAGTAAAATCAGGGTCAGAAACCACAGAGCACTGGGATGGTTTGTTCATTTCACGATTTAATTCACTGTGTTTCAGTCTTGGGCCATATCTAAAACCTCTGCTGGTTTTTTCCCAATAAATTATTTGTACAGCTGTTGTTATAAAGTCCCTCCTTTTCCAGACATTTCCAAGCACTTCACTTTCCCTGTGCAAACAGAATTCTGCAGCAATGCTCATCTAAGTGTGTTTTAATTCTCTGTTCCTCTGCAGAACCAAATATTTTCATTTTCAATGGCGTAGCACTTGTCAAACCTCCAGGAAGCATCAAGATACTCCTTTCCTTCTGTGGTTATTAAGCAAAACAGCAGAGAGAATCCTTCTATCAAAGTTCTCATTGAATCACTGCTGAAACCTGGGCCTCATCAAAATCCATTTTTGCTCTTTCGTGGAGCCTGAGTGAAGGCCCAGACCCGAGGCTTTGTTGTTGAGACACAAATACAAATAAGAGACATGGAAATTGTGCCTCACAATGCATCCTGCTGAGTTTTCCAGCACGGAGGGGTGGTTGGTTACTCGTGGCTGGAAAAGCATCAGGTTAATGCTCCTAATTAGAGATGGGTGTGAAGCTGAATAGTTTGGGCTTGGTTTTGATGCCTGATCCCCGTTCTTAAAACCAGAGCCCAGCACGGCCAGAAGGGAAAAAGGGGTTTTTCCCTGGGTGTTTATCTCAAGGGTCCCTGGCGCTCTCCGTCCAGGTGGAACACGCCCAAAATGCACCTGGAAATGCCCACCCCAAAATGCAGCCCCAGGATGGCTCGGGGATGGAATTAGAGGTGTTACAAACGAGCACATCTATCAAAGATTGCCCAGGGAGTGAGGCCGAGTGAACCCCCCTCCCCAGGAACCCTCCCCTGGCCAGACCCAGCTTTGAGTTCACAAAATGTGTCCAGAGAGGACCTCGGTGCCTGAGGCCTCCAAGATGTTCAGTCTCCCGACTCAACAAAACATCAACTCTGGGAATGGAGGCCAAAAACAAACACCGAGAACACAAAAGGGTATAAAGGTGTATAAAAGAGGTATAAAAGAAAAGGCAAAAAAATCATTCTGGCATCAGTTTGGCTCAGCCCCAAAGTTCCAAGGCACTGGGGTCCAGTGTCCAAGCCTGGCCTCAGCCTCACTTCCAGATCCATTACAAGATTTAGATATTTTATACT
Source organism: Daphoenositta chrysoptera (assembly GCA_013397915.1). Lineage (NCBI taxonomy): Eukaryota > Metazoa > Chordata > Aves > Passeriformes > Daphoenositta > Daphoenositta chrysoptera. The sequence goes on along the minus strand of VZRO01002171.1, from coordinate 78,792 downwards.
ATATCTATACTATAGATATTATATACTATACATATGGTAATATGTTAAATTAAATGTTAGGTTTCACTTGTATCATTAAAAAAAAAAAAAGCGAGGGGGTTGGGGAGAGAAAGGGGAGGAAAGGTTACATTAACACTGCATTGTAAATTTAATGCAGCTCCAGATGCCTGAAGAGTTGTGGTTTTTTATTATAATTCTTCAGCTTGGAGAGCAACACCAGCTGCTTTGTGATCACGTTGACTATTTGAAATTTGCTTTGATATTAAGTAGACCTTCAAAAATACAATTGAAATCTCTTCCCTTGTTTTTTTTTTTTTAACCAAATGCAATGATTTTGTGCTGTTGAAAACCATGTTTTACCTCAGAAGTTAAGGAATCTGTGATCATTATTTTAATGGGGATTTTCCCCCTGTAGTAACGTGATTTTATTGTGAATCCCTGCTTCAATGTCTGTCAGTGGCTAAAGCAGGAAAAGAGAATCTTTCTAGAACTAAAGGAAAGGGAATATTCCTAGGACTAAGGAATATTTCCATAGTTACTTGGTGGCTGCCCAAAAGCCACAGAGATCGAGTAATATGTCCTTGTGAATTTAACTGAAGCAAATATTGGTTATTTATCAATTAAAGTATTTCCAAACAAAGCTAATGGGTGGAAAACTGGGGCAAAAAGCATCCTAAAATCACCTGTTCAAACACAGGGTTTGAGTTCAGCTCCTCTGCACACTGAGTTTACAGAGGCATTGTTAGGCAGGGCTGTGTTCTCAGCGAGGGATTCTCCCAGGAATGGAACTTAAAATAAAAAAATAAAATAAAAAGAATAATAAAAGTGATGCCCTCCGTCTAATGAGGAATTCTCCTGCAGAGCTCGATTGAAGCCCAGTGATACTTTAACGGTAACGACCGGTGTGCAAAGGGGGACGACAATTCTGTGGAATTAAGATGAGGCTCTTCAGCTGAAACGCTTCAGCTGAGACCTGGTGCTCACGCGTTCGGCTCCTGTTGGGTGGGAATTCTGCTCCCTCCAGGAGCGCAGAGATTAAAGTGGTCCTGCAGCAGGGAGGGCTGCGAGGCAGCAGAAATTGGCACTAACAGTGGTCAGCTTTGAACCAACGGCCTTTTTTAGGAGCAAAAAGAGAAAGGTCAGCAATCGCCCTCTGTTTTCAGCAGAGAACATGACACGGAATGTTTCCTGGCAGGTACCCCCCCTCCTCTAGATGCTCTAGGGAGGAAGAGAAAGGAAAAATAACAAGGGGCATCCCTGGGGAGGTTTCCTGCCTGACCCCGGAGTGGTTGGATCAGTTCATCATCAGGCACGTGAGCAAAGCTGGCTGGGGCTGGGAATTCACCCAGCTCGCTCTAACCCGGAGCTCTGAGGGTCTGTGGCACTCGGGGAAATGGAAAATGATTAAGAGGGGTGGGATGATATTGGGAGTGAGGAATGTGGGCTGCAGGAAGGAAAAAGGACAGCAAGGATAAAACACAACTGCCCTAAATCGAAATCCTGCTCAGGCTGGTGGGGAAGGAATGTGCCAGAGACCCCCGCGGCCAGGCTGGGATATGGACAGGGATCACTGAACTGCTGTTAGAGGGGAATGCTACGTGGAATAATCATTGTGGGGGGCTGATTTGCCAGGTATAGATTGCAAAACAAATGCAGCTGGTGTCAGCAGAGCCCGGGCCTGTGACTGGGGGGCAGATTTCTTCATCAGGTACTGACTGACCCAACAAAAGGTGATGTTATTTTAGATTCCGTGTGAGTAAGGGAAGGACTGACTCAATTGCGAGAGAGAAAGTACTCAAGGAGCTTAATGTGCTCAGATCTGAAGGCCAAATATCCATGGGGAAAGAGAGTTCCCAGAGTGATGTCTCATCCATTAAAAACAAACCACAGATGAGATCCACTCTGGCTCACAGTGCCAGCAGAAAGGAGGGGGATTTGTAGCACTGTGCCCCTCCGGTTCCTTTTTTGGGTACAATACACGGAATTAACTTCAGTCAAAAGAGACCACAATGACATTGGAACAGGTGCAGGAATGGGTCATTAAGGGGACAGGGGCTGGACAAAGCTTGGCTCAAACACTTGCCCTGAGGAGGGATGGACCTGCTCTCTGAAATTACCCTCAGGTAGGTCAGGAAGGGAAATAATAATTTTAAAGCTAATGTTAAGTATAAAGTGACTAGGAATAAATTCAGGCTGTAAGCCATGAATTCCCTCACCATCAGCCTTTAAAACGAGATGAGTGTCAAAGGCAGGAGGTGGAAATGGTTGAAAATGGCTTTGTGAAAGCAGCTCCATGGTGTGGTTGTGGTGACAGCAGGGGACAAGGTGCCAGTGACCCGGGAGTGGTGCCCAAGCCCTGTGTCCCAAAAACCTCCCGAGACCCTGGAGCGAAGGCCGGGTGCCTGGTTTGCTCTGCCAGCCCCTGGTTTGCAGGCTCAGGGTCTCAGGGAGGATTTCCCAAAGAATTCCATGGAAGTTTTGAGCAGAGTGGGGCTGCTGGCGTTTTTCGCATTGTTTATTTTATTCCTAATCCAACTCTGAAGCAAACCCATCATATCCAGGCTCTCCTCCTGTGTTACGCCCTCCACCAAAATTCCTGTTGACATCAATGGGAGCCCTGTCCAAGTTCAGGCAGCAGGATGAGGCCTGACATCTTTCCTTCCACTCAGCTGGAAAATAATAATAATAATAATGATGATAATTTTTTTAATCCTCATAGTAGGTTTTTTTTTTTTTTTTGAAAAGTTAAAATAACATGGTGCTGTGACTAGAGAGTTATAAGGGAAAGTGCATCAGGAATGCAATATTGTTTCCAGATGTACAATGTCATAAAGAATTTTTTCCACACTTGGAATGGTAACAGGAATTTTTTGAGAGAGATCATTTACACAGTGATGAGATATGTTACATGTAAGTAAATGCCTGTATGCCTGGAATGTTTGCACCATATGTCTAAATAGGTGTCTGTGACTGATACAGATTTTATATCTGGGGATGTGAATGGATTTGCATATCTGTGATTTGAAGAGCAGTATGCTTTAGAATATAAAAACATGGATATAACATCGGTGGGGGAGGGAAATTTGTAGTACCCAGGTGAAGGTTTGTGAAGAAACACAACCCCCCGAGCCGTGCAGGGAGGTGAAGGAGGGGCAGAGCAGCTCAGAGAAGCCGAGTTTAATGTGCTAAAGACACTTTGTCTGGATGTCACGGGAGGTGAACCCTCCCCGTGGGTTCTGAGCGGGGATTGCATTACAGAAATCCACCTGGGAAACAAAAATAATGTGGAGATACAGCTCCGGCGTTCCTGCAGGGCTGCTGGGGAGTCGCTGGTCTGTGGCCGTGGCCTCCCAGCTGATAACGAGACCTTTGCAGATTGGCAGGGAGAACCTCAAGCACTGTGAAAACACAGCTTGGAATCCTCTAATTCCCTCAGTGTTCTGAGGGAGATGAGATCTGTGCTTGGGAGGATGAAGGAATAACACATTGCCCTCTCTCTTTCTTCCTTGCTTGCTTGCTGTCCTCTGAAACCCCAGCAGAGGTGACAGTTTGGCCCAGCTGTTGGGTGGCACAAAATCTTTAATTTTTGTGCCACATTTGGCCCTCAACCTCAATTACCAGAATCCATGGCCTACCCGACCTTTTTTGTTGTTCTCAGATCATTCTTTTTGGATTAAACTTTGCATTAGCAAATGGTTTTAAGTAAAAGATCATCCACTGAGAACAGGCAAAGAAGCCAAATTATCACACACAAGAACTGGTGCCATCAGATCAGGCAAAGAAAAACTCCCCAGAACCATTTGCCCGTGCTGTGGGCAAAAGTGAGAATTTAAATCTCCAGGGAAGTTTGCACATCACCTTTCATCAGCACTAAATACAGGCGTATTTAAAAAAGGGCTTGGACTGGTTTACGACGTTGGGAGAACAAGTGTTGTTGATAAATACGTGTTCAGGAGGGCATTGGCAAAAACGCACAGAAATGGTTAACAAGGTAATGGTAAGAAACGTTGACCTTGATTTGTTTAGCTAAGATGTAAAGATTTTTGAAGGTCAAAGGTGTTCTTGTGTAGTGTTTTGGAGTCTAACTGTGTCTGACCCTCTAACATTAAGCTGCTGTGGCCTGCAGTTTTGAAGAGTGAAGCAAACCAGGGGGAAAGAGGGAAGGGGGAGAGAACAGGAAATGGAGTGAGGTGTTTCAGGAAGTTGTCAGGAGTTGACTGATTGATTCCAGATGGAAAGGGTCACCCTTCGTGACCCAGGAAATACTCACTGGGGGAAAGCAGTTGGCTTGTGAAAGGGAAGGGCCTGGGAGTTAGAGACCATGGTGGAATGCACATTCCTCCTCCTCTTGTCCATAAAACATTGGTTTTTAATCTCCAGTATAAAACAATTGTGTTGTGATCTCCATCAGGCAGGAGGGAATGGCTGGGGCAAAGTGAAGAAGTTCAGTCATTGTGATGTCCAGGATCTCACGGGTCCTTTCTCCACACCCTGGATGAGGAGTTGGGTGGCGGTGGTGGAGCAATGACAAAGGTCTGCTGAATTTCAGGTTACAGCAAAAACGGTCCCAAACTCTGAGAAGGTTCTGCTCCAGATCTGAACTTTGCATCCCATCCTGTCCTTGAGAATTCTGTGTTTATTCCCCCTGGGTCCCAGCTGGTGACAGGCCAAGTGGCTCTGGCCCTCCCGTCATGGATGGGAGAGGTGGATAAAAATGGAACCACGCGTGGAGAGAGGTCTAGAAGTGCATCTTCCATTCTTGCTGGCCCGGGGAGCAGAGGATGCTCAGCACGTGTCTTCTGGACTGGTTCTTGCCATCACCCTGCCCTTGCTGTGGGGGTCTCTACATCTCCTGCCAAAGGGTGGCTCTTGGCTTGGGCACCACCCAAACGGTGACTCCAACACTGATCTCTGCTCTGGGCCCCGGGACAGGACCCAGGGAGCAGCTGGAGCTGTGCCAGCAAGGGTTAGGCTGATACCAGGGAAAGGTTGGAGATCAGGGAAAGGTTCGAGATCAGGGGAAGGTTGGAGATCAGGGAAAGGTTGGAGATCAGGGAAAGGTTTGAGATCNGGGAAGGGTTGGAGATCAGGGAAAGATTCAGGATCAGGGAAAGGTTGGACATCAGGGAAGGGTTCGAGATCAGGTAAGGGTTGGACATCAGGGAAGGGTTCGAGAGCAGGGAAGGGTTTGAGATCAGGCTGGAGAAAGGCTGGAGATCAGGGAAAGGTTGGAGATCAGGGAAAGGTTCTTCCCCAGAGGGTGCTGGCACTGCCCAGGCTCCCCAGGGAATGGGCACGGCCCCGAGGCTGCCAGAGCTCCAGGAGTGTTTGGACACCGTTCCCAGGCACAGGGTGGGATTTTGAGGTGGGATTTTGAGGGCCAGGAGCTGGACTGGATGATCCCAGTGGGTCCCTTTCCACTCGGGATCTTCCATGATTCTGTTCTATGTGTGAACACTCAAAGCCTGCCTCTCTTCTCTCTTCCTGGGAGCACGTGGGTGTGTATTTATCCCACTCGTGTAAGTGAGCTCAGAGATGTCTCTATTCCATAGTGTAACTGTATATATACAAGACACACTCTTTATTTACATTTGGTTGCAATTTAAACACTTGTCGTAAATATTTCAGACACTGGAATAATTCAGGCCTATTCCCCTGTTGCCACAGTGTGCTCTGGGCTGGCCAGTGAGAGATTAAAATTTATTTCCATTGTTTAAGGGAAAATAATGAAGTGCATCTGAGTGGGCTCAGCTATGTCATGCGGGAAATGTTCCCTTTGGATGGAGTCGCACCCCACCCTAATGGGAATGAGGAAATCAGTTGGCACACAAAAGCAACACATTCTGTGACAAGAATGCTCGAGAAGTATAAGAGTACAGGATGACAAGAGCCTTTTGGAATGAATTAGAGTTGTCTCAAGAAAGAAAGTATTCTTTAAGCTCGCCTAAGCCCGGGGAGGGCAAGGTCTCTCCTGCTCTGTGCTGGATAGAGTTTTATCAACAATCAGAGCTTGACGTTCTCTTACCTCGGCTGTGACAGCTGAGGCTGTGAAAATCCATGAACACGTCCAGGGTTTGACTCTCCATGGCTGTGCTTTACTGTAGGTGTGGCAGTGGGATGGAATTAAGCTCATTTACACCAGCTAATGGTCAGAACCACTCAGAGGGCATCTTCATTCAGAAGTTAAAACGCTGTTTTACGTTCCCAGAAGTTTGTGGTTTGAGGTCACGCATAGTTCTGGATTGATGGGATTTAGAGCTTTGGATATTGTAAAAACTAAAGTGGGATTAATTAACGTATAAAGTTGCTTCCTCTAAGAATTCAAATTGGAGCCCAGTCGTGGAGGTTGAGGTTTAAAACCTGCTGCTTGCTGTGGGGTGCTCAGGCTCAGATGATTTTCAGAAGGCGCTGTGCACCCACACGTCAAAACCAGAGCTGGTATTAGGTCCTGTTTTCATGGAGTTTCCATCCAGGAGCTGGGTCATTATACAGTGAGGCCTCTACACAGCCCACAGGATGCTGTGTTAAATGCAATTAATGCACTGAACGAAGGCTGAAAATATTTTCTCCCCTTCCTGTAAACCCCTGCAGGGCGTGCTGCCATTTTACCAAACAAGGGTTTAGCCCAACTGAATAATTAACCCGTAACGAGTTGAATTTCGAATGAATTTTTCACCTGGCTGTTTTTCCCTTCTCTTTCTAAATATCCAGGTGGTGCTATCGACAACAGTGAACGTGGATGGGCACGTGCTGGCAGTGTCTGACAACATGTTCGTGCACAACAACTCCAAGCACGGGCGGAGGGCGAGGAGGCTCGACCCCTCGGAAGGTGGGAGTTTTGTCTGGAGAGCGGAGCAGAAATTACCCATTCCTCCATTTCTGTTTGTTTTCAGGGGGGAAGGAGAGCTAAGGGGAACTGCAGAGCCTCAGGGGGTTTGGGCAAGGCAGAGGCAGGAAAACAGTGTCTACTGCATGCAAAATACCATCCTCCTCACATCTGAGGGACTGGCTCCCCCTCCCCCTGCAATTTATTAATTAGTATGTACTGCGAAGATGAAAAACACAGAAACACCAAGTATTATCTAAATTTCAGCCCTCTCATTCAGCTGGGATAGATTTGATTTCAGGCAAATTAGGCAAGATGACATCTTAGTTAAACAGAGCCGTTCCAGCACAAGATGTGTATGAAAAAGTGTCACTGGTTCCCTTAAACAAACTGTGCACGGAGCCTAACGATGCGCAGAGGGAGCTGACACTAATTGATGTGAGTTTGTTTGGCTAAGCCAGACTCATGGCCAGCTCCAGGATGGGTTGGGGACTGTATTCAAGCAATTACAAATTCTTGTATCTGTTAAGTTTCAAAAACGTTCGGCCCCTCCTTTCCCTCTTCGTTCCCAAAACATTCCACCTCCCTCACGCAGACGGTGCTGGAAAATGACTGGAAAATGCTGGAAAATGCTATCAGCGCCTGCTTTTCCCTCCCCTGCAGCCACTGAAAGTGAGAGGAGCTGGTGATGTTAGTAGAAAAGACAAGCGAGGATATTATTTCATTATAATGTTTTGCTGCCCCACTTCTTAACTGTGCCCTGTATCAACCTAAAAGAAGAATTAATGAACTGGAAGAAAATGATTGAATCAGTAAAGAATTCAGAGTGGTGTTAATTCTCCCCCAGCGGGCAGTGAAATGGTAGAAGGAAAATCCCAGGATTCCTAGCCTAGGAAGCCATCCAGTTTTTCCTTGACTGATTGGATGTGATTGACTGGCTGTTCAAAGGAGTCTCATGTTTTTGGAGCACTGCCAAAGTTCCCCTCCACCTCTGACCCTGTCAACATTGGGAATGGAGTGATGGATTGACTTTGGTTATGGCCTGGAAACCATATTGGGTTCCTGATGGGATGCACAGTCCAGAGGCCTTGAACATATGGAAGAGAGAAATAAAAAAAAAAAAAAATCGGCTCTACAAAATCAAGAAAATTATTAGAAATTGTCTCCTGATACGAATTGGAGGAGACATTTTATATTCCCATATCTTTTTTCACCCATTGATAAACTTAATGAATGTGACTCTACCTTTTTTCCTCAGGGTTTGTGTTTGTGGGATCATATGCTAATGAGTGGGTGTTATTTTGGTTTTTCAAGCAGCCTCTGCACAATCATTTAAGCGTTTCGTTTTTACACCCACTACAGTTGGCCTATTAGGCTTTAATGACACCATGTTAAGTGCCAGTAATGAATAGGCAAGTAATTAACACTTGCAAGGCAGAAAACGCTCCTTTATTTATTTATTTATCAACATGCCGGGGTTTGTGGAGTGGTGAGCAGCCTTCATGGGTGAATGGCTGGAGGGGACTCGTCCCAGGCCTCTGCCAGCAGTGGGAATCCAGCAATTCCCAGGTGAGGATGGGCGGAGCTGCTCCCAGCTGCAGTTTTGCATCGCTCTGGGATGTTTGACGCTCCCAGGAATTGCTCCCGGATTTACACCCAGGCCTGCAAACAGCCTCGAAGCTGTTGTGGGGGGATAAAAAGCGATGTTAGAGCGAAGTTTTGGTGTTGTTTTTGTTCTGTGCAGCCACGCCCTGCATCAAAGCCATCAGCCCGAGCGAGGGGTGGACCACGGGGGGAGCCATGGTGATCATCATCGGGGACAACTTCTTCGATGGGCTGCAGGTGGTGTTTGGGACCATGCTGGTGTGGAGCGAGGTGGGTGCAGCTTCCCCCTGCCCTGGAGCTGCGGGAACTCCCCTTCCCTGAGGAGGAACGGGGTTAACTCTTGTTCTGTTCCGTGGGGGTGTGTGAGGGGGGACATTCAAACCCGCGTGAAGCGAGCTCATGGAACGTGGTTTTCTTGCTGGGTGATATTATTGAGTGATACCCAGAGTGGAACTGAACAATCCTAGGCGTCTATGAAATCAAAGAAATTATTAGAAATCGTCTCCTGATATGAGCTGAAAGAGACATTTGATATTCCCATGTCTTTTTTTACCCATTGATGAACTTAATGGATATTACTCTGCCTATTTTTCCACAGGGGTTATTATTTACACAGGTTTATTAAGCAAAGGCAGAGAAATAAAGAAAGGGTTTGAGTTTGGGAAGGAGAAAAAAATCCACCTGGGCCCAGGAATAAGCCATCAATTAACCAATGGGCTTAACAGCACAAATTTCTTGATGACAATTCATCCTAAAACGTGTGATCCTCTCCAGGAGCTAACCCAGGTGTATCCCTCTGCTGACCTGTAGTGATAATAAAGAGTTTCTACTGAGGCCCGTAATGGCAGAACAGGGGGGAATGGTTTCAGACTGAGCACGGGGAGAGCTGGAGATGAGGATGACATTTTTAGCCTGAGGCCTGGCACAGGTTGCCCAGAGAAGCTGTGGCTGCCCCATCCCTGGAAGTGTCCAAGGTTGGATGGGACTTGGAGCAACCTGGGATACAGGAAGGTGCTCACTGGGGGTAGGGCTGGATGATCTCGGAGGTCCTTCCAGCCCAGATTTTCTGGTTTTTGCTCACGGCGTGCAAGCGCAGAACCGAGCGCTGACGGTGGCTCTGCTGTTGCCGTTCCCAGCTGATCACGCCTCACGCCATCCGCGTGCAGACGCCTCCGCGGCACATCCCCGGCGTGGTGGAGGTGACATTGTCCTACAAATCCAAGCAGTTCTGCAAAGGAGCGCCGGGCAGGTTCATCTACACAGGTGGGTGCCTGGGCTGCAGGAGCTGTGTCGGTGATTGGTATTGACAACCCTTGGTTTGATTGATTGATTGACTGATTTATCTCTGTATTTATTTATTTGCCCTCCTGCTCTTCCAAGGCCACTCTGGCAGTGGTGACATTTGGGTGTGTGAGGAGGTGGTTTCTTAAGGCATTTTTACTGCACATTAGCATTTTTCCCAACTGCTGTCACAACATGGATCTGCCTACAGAATATGCAACCAAATATTTATGTTCAACCTGAATATATTTGAGCTTTTCTCTCTCTTTTTTTTTTTTTTTTTGGAAAGAGTCACACTGAGACAGATTGTTTGAAGAAGAAAATGACAAACTGTTGGAAAGATGAATATAAAAATTAGCTACACATTTCAAGGGCACTGTGAGGCTGTTGTGGGAGCTCATCTGCCTCCTGTAATGTGTCTTTACATCGGGCTCCTGCAAAGTGTGCTGTGCTGGCACTGCTGCACCTCTGGGGCTCTCAGCCTTTCCCCTCCAAAGTGCTCTCACTCAGGCTGCTGCAGCCTGGCCATCAACCTCCTCTCATCGCCAAAATGGGACGTGTGGACTTTTCCAGAAGGTTCCCACATGGAAAACTCCCAGCCAGAGTGAAGCCAGCAGGGTTCTGGGGACATGTAATGAAGTGCTGGAGAGTACAGCAAAAACCCAGAGAAATGGCTCATTGGAGGGGAATGGCAGCTGCTGAACCAACTTTAGCAGTTGAAGTGAGAGATAAAATACTGAAAGTGAGAGATAAAAGCCTATTTTTAAACCATCACAACCAAACATTTAGTCCCCGTGTGTGCCTTCATCTGGTGAGGATCCAGGTTGCACACACATCCCTGTTCTGAATTGCTTTCCTTTCATCAGCCGCCCCTGGAATAATAAGACATTTGTTCTCTGCTGCTAATCTTGCTGTAGCCTCATATTCTGCTTTTAATACGACACAAATTCAAATTCTCTGCTGCTGTAAGTGGTTCCATTATAGTTCCCTTGGCTTTAATAACACACCAGTTTATGCCAGCTGAGGGCACGTCTTGTAGGCTTTCCCAGCTCAGCTTTGATCACAGCTCTGCATTTACTTTGTCACAGAGATGCTAACCTGGAAATGTGTATATCAGGGAGATTTGGAACATTATTTTCCTTGCTGAGCAGAAATCCTCCAGGGGTTACCTTGTCAGAGCAAAGCAATATAAAATCATCTGTGGGAAAGGTTGGGCTCTGGGCTGTGCTGTATCCGCCTCCGTGCCAGGATCCAGGGATGGGAAGGTGCTGGTTTGCTAAATCTTGTAAGGAGATTGAAGGTCTTGTTGTCTGCTTGTGAGAAACAACACTTACAAGGATGCAGAGCGCTCTATAAATTGGAAGAGTGAGTTCCCTTGGACAGAAAAAGCTGAGGTGACAAAGCATTTCCTGCTGTCACTGCTTTAGCCTGTGAGAGACACGGGGAAAAAGAGATTTCCAGGATCTGAAGAGGCTGACAGGAGAACCAGAGAGGGACCTTTCACCAGGAACTGTAGTGGGAGGACAAGGAGTAATGGGTTCGAACTGCAGGAGGGGAAATTGAGGTGAGATTTACGGAAGAAATTCCTCCCAGTGGGGGTGGTGAGGGCCTGGCACAGTTTGCCCAGAGAAGCCGTGGCTGCCCCATCCCTGGGAGTGTCCAAGGCCAGGCTGGACAGGGCTTGGAGCACCCAGGACTAGTGGAAGGTGTTCCCACCCGTGGCAGCAGGGTAGAACAAGAAGGTTTTCAAGGTCGCTTCCAACCCAAACCATTCCATGATTCCACGACTCAAACTTTAGGGCCACGGTGCCTTTCCTCTGTCAACACCTTAGAGGCTGAGTGTCCCACTGCAAACACTGCCTCAGTTTTATGGGTTCAGGATAATTCTAGAGACACCCAGACTTTGATTCTCCCGTTTTCCCCGTGCTCTGCTCTGTGGGGTGAATCCAAGGTGAGCTGCAGAGCTGTGTGGACATCCTTGGACGTGGCCCTTTCCCACATCTCCCAGGGGTGGTATCAGCACACGCTGCTGCCACGCGGGGTAAATTGTGCAGATCTTCACAACGTCCTCCTCCTGCAGCAGTCGGATGTGCTCTGATGAGTGCTGAGATAATTAATACTTCCAATGCCAGCACTGTGCTGGGTGGGTCTCACAGCCGGGCCCCGCAGAGAGGGGCTGAGCTGCTGCTGTGTCGTGGCAGAACTTGCTCAGCTGTGAGAATCCTTCTTCCCCTCCTGCTCCAGCGAGCCAGAATAGCCGTGTTTAAGATGAAAACACAGGTTTTGAAGGGTAGAGAAGATCAAAGAGGAAGCACTGTCCTGACTGTGTTTGAGCCTGGCGTGAATGGAGTCAGTAGTTGGTGACATGTTTAGATCTCTCCCTGTTTTTTTACAAAAAATCTGTTGTTAGAACAGTCATGCTGGGGCGAGGTTTACAGGCTCACTGATGGTTTATCCCCTAGCTGGCTTCTCTTTTTGTGCATACATTATATCACGCCACGCCCAATTTTTTAAATTATGTTTTGGGAAGTTCAAGAGACCCCTTGAGCCTGAAAATGGGTTTGAGGGTTGCTGAAGGGATTTTGTACCTGAGTCCGTTTTCTGAGGGGTTTCATTTCAGATATCTGATTTCTAGGAAATAATGAACAGCCTGCTTGTGTGTCAGACCCCTTTATGGTCTCTGAATCCATGAACCCCAAAGCATTTGGATGTAATTCTGCCCTATTTCTATATAACACACGCATAAATCACTCCTGAGCCAGCAGCCCTTTCCTCAGTGGAAGTGGGATTGTGGGGAAGCTGCTTAAATTTGCTGGTGGATTCTCCATCCTTGGCCTCCAGTTGGGAAGGTGTCATTTACTCCTCCAAATACCTGATGTTGGTTTTTAGCAGGATTTCACGACAGAGATATTTTTGTTGCGTTAATGAGTAAAACCAATAGTGGGCAATTTTGTTGCAGGCTGTACAGAAAACCTTTGTGCTGAAAGACATAATGTACACATTGATTCGGGATGGCTGAGTCCCCAGAACAATTCAGCTTTGTTGGGAAATGACTGGCTGCTGTTGATCTATCAGGATGAAAATGTCCATGTCAATCCATTGGAAAAATGTTTGTTGAATAATAGCCAGCTTCTTCTTCCTGAATTAGCATTTAGCATATTCCCATTAGCTATTTTTAGTAACTTCATATATATATGTGTGTGTATATATATATATATATTTATGTTTGAATTCATATATATTTCACATTTGAGTTCCTATATATTTCACATTTCTTCAGCTCAAGATACATAACTGAATGGAATAGATTTGTGATCAAGAAGATAAATGACACATAATGATGTTTAGGCTCTTGAGAGAATTGGCCTCTAATTCTCCAGATTATTGGCAAAATAACCCACTCCCCAAAAAACCCCTCTTCCCAAACGGGATGTAGATTCTGTGGCAGTTGAAATGTGTATTATTAAACTCCTTAAGCAAACCAGAATGGCTCCCAGTGGAGAGCAAAGACATTCTAAGTATAGCCAAGACTAAATTCTCAGGTCTGGGTTTTCTCTGCTCAATTCCCATTCGATTATCTCCTGTAATATTTAAACTTCATGCCATGCCATAATTATTTAATAAAAAGTAAATATAAAATGTATCTCAGTGGGGAATGTGACCTTTTACCTTCATGTTGTTATACCAGAGGCAGACAGGGATAAACAGGGAACCTGGATCAGTGTAAAAGTCTGTCTCACTTGATGGGTTCATTCTCCTGGTGCAGGAGGTGGCTCTCCTGTGAGGTGCTCAGGATATTTTGGATGATTCAATAAGAGCCATCAGCATCTCTTGCAAGCAGGGGTTTTCAGCTGTGCCAGTGCCACCAGTTATTTAAAAAAATAAATATTTTTTTTCCCCCAAACAAACCACAAATGGTACAAGAGGGTCTAAGCCAGCACTGAGTGAGGGTGGTGCTAAAGGACTTACATATGTTACTTATTAAATGTGTCATGAAATTCTTCGCAGGATCCTCAGCATGAATGTGTCGTTTGTGTTAAAATGTGCATTCTGAAGAACAGGGAAATTCAAAGAAAAACATCCCTGTAACAGTGCTGGTGCACAGTGGCACTGCTGAGGTGTCGGAGGCAGGCAGAGCCCGAGCACACAGAATGCTGCGAGCTGAATTTGGGTTCTGCACCCATTTAAATTGGAGTTTGAATAATCAGAAATTCGATTATTATTGCTGCGATTTCCTAGCAGAGGCTATGAAAGGGTCTGGAGTTTTCTGAAATCATCAGCGATGCCAGCAGGGCTCTGCCAGCTATTGCTAACTGAGGATCTGGGTCAAAATATCCTGGTTTATCCACCAGAGATTAAGATCATTACGGGGAAGTGGCGGCGTGTGCAGAACACACAACTGGGGAAGGGAACGTGTCTAATGAAGAGCTGTGCCCTACTTTGGGACTGCAGAACGTTGGGGGCGTGTGTGGAATGTGTTTATTAGAGGAGCAAACACGGCTCTCTGATTTCTGGCTGTGTAACCAGCAGGAGAAGACCTGTTCTGGTGTGTGTTTGTCTCATAATCTGCTTTATTGCTGTCGTGGTTTTGTCCAGAGTGAAACATTCACCCTTAAATGAGTATTTTGTGACGGCGCTGCTGCATCCTCCAAATTATTCATTCAGCCTTTTTGAGAGGATGAGAAGTCAGCCAGGGAAACTGGAGCAGTTTTAAGTGCAGAAGTCGTGATTTCTTTGTTCCCCTATTGAGACAGAGCCACATAAAAATACATGTTTAGATACACTCATGTAATGTGGGGTTTGATGTTCTCCTTCCAGCTTTAAATGAACCCACCATAGATTACGGCTTCCAAAGACTGCAGAAGGTCATCCCAAGACATCCTGGGGACCCCGAAAGATTAGCTAAGGTAAAATGATTCTAAGCATTTCACTCAGCCCACCAAATACGTTCTTTCACTTCTAATTGATAAAAGACACACAATTATATCTTAAATGACAATCACATCTGCATTCACCTATCAGCTGTAAGTCCAGCAAGACTGGGATTTTGTAGAACCCACAGTGATTTTTATGTGTTAGATCTCAAACAGTCTCTGTGTCATTTTGCTGCTGAAGCGAGTCCAGTGAACATTCCCAGTTCGTCGTCCTTGTCCTCTGCATTTATCCATGGTGGCGAATCGCTGAGCCCAAATTCTCCGTCCATGAAAAGGAATATATTAAATCCTGCACAGGCTCGTGGGTCCACGCAAAGGGAAACACTGAAATCCCCTGGGAACGGGGACACGTGGGATTTGTCTCCGCTTTTGGTGCTGCCGAGGTGGAGCAGGTTCAGGACTCTGGAGAGCTCCGGGTCACGGAGGAGCCCCGGGCACGGCGCGGCCGAGCCGGGGATCACCCCCCGGTGGCTCCAAAGGGACTCGTGCTTTGGGGGGAGCTGCTCTGACCCGCTGCGAGGGCTCCGGTTCCTCACGTACCTGGCAAATAACACCTGGTGAAGGTGCCCAGGCTTCAGAGTGACCACTCACAAACACTGGAGTCACTTGAGAGAGTACTAGCTCATGGTTTTATTTTATGTATTTAATTATTCTATTCTATTCTATTCTATTCTATTCTATTCTATTCTATTCTATTCTATTCTATTCTATTCTATTCTATTCTATTCTATTCTATTCTATTCTATTCTATTCTATTCGTCTGTTTATTGTACTTACTTATTTAGTTTATTTTAGACTACTCTAGTCTATTCTATCTTTTTCTATTTATTATTTTATTTTATTGTATTTTATTTGTTTTCTCCTGTTCTATTTTATTTTATTCTTTTATTGCATTTATTGTGTTTATTTATTTATATTTTATTTATTACGTATTTATTTAATTCATTGTATTTTATGTATTTATTTTTATTTATGGTGTATTTATTTTTATTGTTATTTTATTTATTTTTAAAATTTTATTTATTATAGATTTAATTTCATTCTTTTTATTTATTTATTTATTTATTTATTTTCTTTCTTTATTTATTCATTATTTATTTTACTTCATTTTATTTAACAGAGCTTTTTTGTTGCCCTTAAACCACCCCTTTCCCTGTCCCCCCGCAGGAAATGCTGCTGAAAAGAGCCGCTGACCTGGTCGAGGCCCTGTACGGGACCCCCCACAACAACCAGGTCAGGCTGAGGGGGTGGGACGGTGCAGCCCCAGACCCCGGGCGCGTCCCCCGTCCCCATCCCTGAGCTGTCCCCGTCCCCTTGGCCCGCAGGACCTGATCCTGAAGCGCGCGGCCGACATCGCCGAGGCGCTGTACAGCGTGCCCCGCAACCCCGCGCAGATCCCGGCGCTCTCCAGCTCCCCGGCCCACGGCTCCATGATGGGCATCAACTCCTACGGCAGCCAGCTGGGCGTCAGCATCTCCGAGTCGGCGCCGGGCAACAACCAGGGTGAGCCCTCAGCCCTGCAAACCCAACCCGCTCGCGTTCCCAATCCTTTTCTCTCCATCCGTTTTCCCACCTCTCCTTTTCCCCTCCGTCCGTTTTCCCGCCTCTCCTTTTCGCTCCATCCGTTTTCCAGCCTCTCCTTTTCCCCTCCATCCGTTTTCCTGCCTCTCCCTTTTCCCCTCCATCTGTTTCCCAGCCTCTCCTTTTTCCCTCCATCCGTTTTCCCACCTCTCCGCGTGCCCAGCGGTGGCTTTAACTCTGGGCATCCCCAAGGGTGGTGGTCCCCCCGAGTTTTATCTGGAATAATTTTTGGTTACTTTCTGATACCAACTCGCCCCTGAATTCTCTCCCTGTCCACCTCAAAATATCAATGTTTTTGATTGTGTCTCCGTTTTCACAAATGGCAATGGCAGCAGCTGGAACAAACCTCACACAGAGGTGGGAAGGTTCCTTTTTTTGTTTTTAAGACAGCTGCTCCAGTGTTAATTTGACCAACATTCATATATTGTATGTATTACATTTACTCCACGTACACTGTTGATTGTGAGGAAAACACCCATAAAACAATGTATTAACATTGGAAAATTATCAACTTTTCTGCCTCCTGAATATTTTGATTTGTAGCACACACAGTCTGCGGTTGATTGCAATAATTGGCTGTGTTTAACACTCTAAGGCAGAAAACACAGGTCCTATAAAGTTAATTTTCTATCTGCCAAGATAAAACCCATCATGAAGATAATTTTGCTCATTTTTTAGAGATCTTACCAGCCCTGAATTAGAACCTCATAATATAAATGAGCAGGAATTACCTTACTAGATATACTTCAATATTATATCTAAATAGTGACCTTAATGTAATTATTGTATCAGTCTCTCTAATGAAAGCTTTTCCATGGAAAAACCATTTTGCAGCAGGAATAATAATTTTTATGGAATTTTATGCTGGTCGCTACAGTGTTCTGGTCTCTTTTGGGAGTAAAAAAAAAGGCTATATTTTGGCTCTCAAATATTTGTTAGCATTTTTTAATACAACAAAAATTGGTTTTACTTACCCAGTTTATTCTTTCTCGCAAGAAGAGTAAATTAAAAGTTAAACTACAAACTTTAAATGGGTTACAATTTCCCTTTAGTAATGTACTTCATCTGTAATTTATCTGTAATTCAACAACTCAACATTAATTTGAAGACTAAAACCTCCCCCATTCAATGGCAGAAAATCCGATCTATTACAAATTCTACCCCAGGTAAACATAAGCCCACACAACGCTGTCCAGGTCCCGGGATGAATTTAAAATTTTCATAAATCAAATTTTATTGGAAAAATACACATCAGAAAGCTGGTTCAGAACTTAAAATGCAGGAAAAACCACTGAATTTATTGGTGTTACCGAAACGTTTGAAACAATCCGGATTTAACTGACGTTTATTTAAGCGGGGGACGCACGGGGGGAGGTTTGAAGCCGCCGAGGCGCTGTGAAACGTGCTTTATTTCCAGGTTACATCCGAAACACCAGCAGCATCTCCCCCCGAGGGTACTCGTCCAGCTCCACGCCCCAGCAGTCCAACTACAGCACCTCCAGCAGCAGCATGAACGGCTACAGCAACGTCCCCATGGCCAACCTGGGCGTGCCCGGCTCCCCCGGCTTCATCAACGGCTCCCCGACGGGATCGCCATACGGATGTACGGCCCCGCTCACACCCCTCCCCCTCCTCCTCATGCCTCAATGGTTTTTTGCCTTTTCTTTTGTACCTCTTTGTGCTGGTTTGGCCAGATTTGGAGGAGAATGTCCTCTGAGGGAAGGCGGGGTAACACCGCACCTCGCCCCAAAACAGGTTCGGGAAAGAAAAGAATTTTCTCGAAGGAAAGTGAAAGAGATAAACACTATTTATTTAACAAACACACAGAAAAGGATGATAATGCTAAATAATAAAATCTCTGGCTGTGGAGAGAAAGCTGGGAAGATTTCAGAGTCCTTCTCTGGGTGTGGCCTCTCTCCTCCTCAGAGCTGGGCCTGTGGGCCCCTTCCAGGGCC
>VZRO01002171.1:21169-55929 GCA_013397915.1 Daphoenositta chrysoptera | reverse complement strand
ATTATTACTATTGTTATTATTATTATTTACCAGCCCCTCAGAGCTTGCCACGCCCCTTACAGGCAGCAATTAAAATCCAGATTATAGCTTCCATACAGGTTAACCACAGCAGTGTTCAAGCCTGGATTAAAACCAGCCTAAACAGGAGCAGCTGTGCAATCTTCATCCTCAGATTTGCACTCCCATTATTCCAGCCGTTTACAGGGTCGGGGTTTTTCCAAAAATGTATTTCAGGAGGATTTGCTCCCTGTGAGAGTGGGAGGGGCTGGGATGGAATTCCCAGAGGAGCTGTGGCTGCCCTGGATCCCTGGCAGTGCCCAAGGCCAGGCTGGAGCCCCCTGGGACAGTGGGAGGTGTCCCCATGGCAGGGGTGGCACTGGGTGGGATTTAAGGTCCCCTCCACCCCAAACCATCCCATTATCCTGGAATTCTGCACTAATCCCCTTCCCAGTTCTCATGGTGGAATTGCAGCGAGTCCTTTTCCACTCCAAGACAGTTTTCCAAAGGCCACTTGTACTCACCAGGCTTATGATGATTATTAATTACACCCATTAAAGGTGCCTATCACCAGATCAGCTGGGTGCTACCCATCTTTGATTATTTATTTATAAAAAAATTCTCCAACCTTGTGACAATTTTAATCAAGTGTTTCAGCTGATAATTGCGAGCTGTCAAGGTTAATACAATAAGGCTCATCTCTAATTCTTTTTCCATTTCCCTCCAAGAGGAAAGAAAAAAAAAAAAAAAAGACCCTCTGGGATAATGGCTGGTGGTTGCTATATTCCCAACTCATCAGGGAGTGTCCTGCATTGAACCACCTTTATTGAAAAGTTACATCGATTCAATATATAGTAATACAGGCAAAAATAATTACAGCTTTGCTAGCAGTGTAAGACCTTAATCCAAACCTCCCAAACATTCAATAAAAAGCGATCCGGGCTGGGAATAGGCTTTTGACAGTGCAGCCCCACCGGGGAGTGGAGGTGGGGTGGAAATGGGCAGAGCAGGGTGTGTGGAAAGAGAGAGAAGCCTTGAGAGGAGCTGGGGAAAACCAGGTGAGAATTCCAGCCAATATCCCGCCACTGACTCGTTCTTTGTTGCAGGAGGAGAGGCTGAGAATGAAATGCCACAGATTGGGCTTTGCTTGTATTTTCTGTGCTCTAGAATTGCTGTTTGGTATTGTGGAATCACAGAATCCCAGGATGGTTTGGGTTGGGAGGGACTTTAAATCCCATCCAGTGTCACCCCTGCCATGGGGACACCTCCCACTGTCCCCGGGTGCTCCAGCCTGGCCTTGGGCACTTCCAGGCATCCACAGCTTCTCTGGGAAACCTGTTCCGTTCCAATACATACATTATTTCATTATTAATATTTCTAATCCTTCAGTAAAAAATGTACTTTCATTTAAAGTCAAGAAACTCCCCAAAATGATGCATCTACAAGTATTCCCAAAATATTTTTGAAGCGACACGGCAGAAACTCAGGTTTAAACTTCCCTTTGCTTTGCTGGAAGTTTTCCTTCATTAAAAAAAAAGTGAAAACACTGTAAAAATAGTATCACAAAAAAGCATTTATGCCACTATGGACTGACTCTGTTGGGAACAGAGCTCAGCCTGCTCTGGCACCAGCCCTGGATGGCTGAAACTGAGCCGTGCTGAGCTGTTCCAGGGGTGCAGCCCCTGTGCCCAGACATCCCACAGCCAGGAAAGGTCACCCCGGATGGGGACGAGCCAGGCACGGTCTGTCCAGGTGCTCCTTTTCCTGCTTCAGGCAAAAAAATCCAGCCAGGACACCTCAGACAAAGAGTTTCAGCTCCTGGAGCCAGCCTGGATGGTTTTGCCTGGAGCAGAGCAGAGGATCTGCTCCCCTGGGATTGCTGTGGGATGGAGCCAGCACGGAGGGCTCACCTCTCCTGCAGCCCGGCAGAGCCTGGAGCAGGGCAGAAATCCAAGACTAAATCAAATTTTCCTTTCTAAGGACAGAAAGTCAGGCACGGGGTCAATACCCAGCTCTCCAGGTCGCTCAGGGACACCACCATCAGGATTATTTTGGGGGTTTGGATGGTGATGGAGCAGCATCTTTGGTGTCCTCAGAAATCCTCTCTTCTAATGCACTCACACATATCCCA
Source organism: Daphoenositta chrysoptera (assembly GCA_013397915.1). Lineage (NCBI taxonomy): Eukaryota > Metazoa > Chordata > Aves > Passeriformes > Daphoenositta > Daphoenositta chrysoptera. Next base: position 53,801 of record VZRO01002171.1, on the reverse strand, counting down.
AAAACAGGCATGGAAGTGTTTACCTGCTTTACTTAGGGATGCAAATACGAGGAACCACAGCAAATTCCAAAGCAATTACAAAAAGTATCTGTTTGACTTCGGGCTGTTGGGTTTCACTTTCTCTTTCGGCTATCTGCTAAAATTGGCAGGGACTTTAGCCCCAGTCAGTAAGAAAATATGAAAATATTTATTTTCCTATTGTATTAAATCACAGACCATACCCACAACTGTTTAAAAACACAGCTCCAGCGACAGACCCGTGTTAGCTCAGGAACTTGCCCAAAGCACTTTTTGAAACCCTCTCAACAAAAGGGTGAAAGGAATTCCCGGGGGGACGGGCCTTTAAACACACCAACAATCCCACAGATTCCAGTGAACATAAATCTTCGCAGGATTAGGAGCTCGCACTGCACCGAGGCCCCTTTGAAACCGTGACTCGCTCATTTGTTACATAAATACGTCTAAACTCAGTTTACCCCTCAAAACCTCGGGGAGCAGCACCGGTTCCAGGCAGCTCCAAACGCTGCTGCTGCGGGTTATGAGGAGTGGAGCTGCAATTAAAGGCAGGAGAGTGACTAATAAATAATTTACATAAGCCCAGCGTTCTGGGAGTGTGCCAGGTGAGGCTGCAGTGGCTCGGAACCCCGCGAGAAGGGGAGGCTGCTCCTTTGTTTCCTCTGGAACCAGCCTGGCAAAACCCAGCCCGGCAAAACCCAGCCCTGGGCCTTGGTCTGTGATTTCGGGGCTTGGAATTCCCTGGCTCGGTCCCATCAGCAGCACAGGGGAAAATTCCCTTTCCTTCCACGCCTTTCCTTGCTCCCAGCCCTTCCAAGCAGATGAGCAGGGTGGGCAGGGAGCAGAGATCCTGCTCGGTTTCGGTTTTTGAGGTTGGTTTTGAGTGTTCACCTCGAGAAGTCGGAGTTTTGGGGACAGTTCTGAGCAATGTTCGTCTCCAAGGATTCTCTCCAGAGATGAGCACCCGAAAGTGGGAAGGTTTTTCTGCAAATGCATGTGCATTGAATTGATCCTCTCTCTCTTTTATTCATTTAAAAACCCTGGTGGGCCTTGGCTTTTCACAGAATCAGGAAATCATGGAGTGGTTTGGGAAGGGACCTTAAATCCCACCCAGTGCCACCCCTGCCATGGGGACACCTCCCACTGTCCCAGGGGGCTCCAGCCTGGCCTTGGGCACTGCCAGGGATCCAGGGGCAGCCCCAGCTCCTCTGGGAATTCCATCCCAGCCCCTCCTCACCCTCACAGGAAGAAATTTCTTCCCTTTTCCCGTGGGAGAGCCCTTTGCCCTTTGCCTGTGTCATGGTCAGTTCTCACAGCTCTCACTACAGCACCCAAACATTTAAAGACACTGAAACTCTAATTTAACCTCAGATCAGGCCCTTCTGTGATTCCTGACTGCTCACAGGAGGGTGAAGGGCTCCAACATGGTTTTTTTCCATAACATTTTGCCACAATTTCATCTTTTTCACTTTTCTTTTTCAGCCATGACTGGTCTTGTCGTTCCCCCGATGTAAAGAAGGGGCAGCTTTGCTGCTCTCCCTCTGCCCTTTTTGCCTCTTTTTTTTCATTTTTCTTTTACAGCACAAAACTACTTATTGTGATGGACCACTAAAAAGAAAAAAATAGCACTACAAGCTCTTTTTTGGGGGAAAGCCAGGCCCAGGAAAAAAAAAAAAAAAGGAACATTTTTTATGGATTGGACAAGATAGAAGTCTGCATCTTTTACCTGTTTCATAGTTCTGACACAACCACATCAACTCCTCAAACATTGGGAATGAAGAATCAGCAAGAGCCAGGATGAACAAGAGTTGGCAGAACGGAATCAGAAATGCAAAGTCTTTCCTGGAAGACACGAAAACCTTCCTGAGATTTGTAACATATTCGAAGGAAAACAAGAAATTGGCAAAATGATTCAAGCTTGATATTTTGGATACAATTTGTTTTACTTTGTAGGGGTAAAAAAAAGTTGAAGTTTCTATTTTCTATGGAGCCTTTCAGATATCGATTTAGTTTATGCAGAAAAACAATTCAACAAAACAGGGTACCAGCATGAAAGAATTTCTAGGACAAACAGACATGAATGATGGAACTTTGGTGTATGTGTGTATTTGCTTATAGTTTAACCTCTTTAAAAAAATGTAAGATGTTTTACAATTATTTAAATAAATAAACCTGTAACTTATTGTACGTAGAGGTAGAAATTAAACCCTTTTTTGGATTTTTTCCTCCAGTTGTACAATGAAGAAAGATGATGCAAAAATGTAGTGATAAGTTTGAGATATATTATTACTGCTGCAATTGCTCCTCACTTTTTCCCCCCTCTTACTGAATTCATGTGCAAGGATGTATAGGATTCCTTCTGATTAACAAAACCCTCGGAAACTTTCACCTACATTGTGCTAAACAGGTCATGTAGGAATTTTTCACCCTCCTCATCTTTCCCCCCTTTCCATTTTTTGCTTCAATTAAAATATTCAGGTACTAAGATTAACTGCTAAGTCTCAAAGACCCAGCTGACGAGTGAGTGGCACTTAGGGATTTGAGTGAATCGGATTTTTCACGAGGTACTGAGTTTATTTTATAGATTCAATGTATGAATTAGGAGGGGAAGGGTTCTCTGGGGTTTTCCACGTAGTTAGAACACCTTAAATTCAGTTATGCTTCATATTAAGGGTGCATTTATAAAGGGTGAACATGTATTTGAATGATTTATGCACTTTTATCCTGACTCATTAAAAATGGTAAGTATTTGCCAGTTATACCATGAAGTTCATAGAGGTAATCAATTGCTTTGAATTTTTCTGCATTTTAGCCTAAAAAAAAGAGTTTCGTTCTCCTTTGCATCTCCTCTCCTGAAATTGGAAGGTGAGGATAAAATAAGTGATAAAATAAGTCACGAGTTATCCAACTAAACCAGAGAGCACTCAAAAGAATTTGGTTGTTGGAAAGGCATTTTTAGTGGGGGAAAAAAATAAAAATCAGCTACTCTACGGAGACCCCTCTAAAATCCACACAACTCATGGCTGCACGGAGAGTTGTTCCTATGGAAACATCTTGATGTTAATCAATAAACCCTAAATAAGGCCCTTGGATCTGAACTTGTCCGTTTTCCCAGTAGTTTCATGGACGGGTAAGGAAAATTGTGGTCCTGGTGATTTTTAGGGGTGGTAGAAGTTGTGCTGGGCATGGGATGCTCAAACTGGGACAACTTCAGGGCTGAGCTCGTTTGGAGCTGTTGTGGAATTAATTGGGATTGGGAAGAGCCAAAAATCCTCTCTGCAGATCCACGGGAGGCTGAGGGGGGTTAATCTCGCCTAAAACTCAAGGCCCAACTCTTATCAGCAAAAACATTTTAAAGAGAGATTTGGTGGGAATGACGTGGGTTTAAGAAACATGGATACAGTTAGGATTTCACAGCCAGGCTACTGAAACGTTCCGAGTTCCAAAAAAAATTAAATTAAAGAAATCCCTGTTAATTACGGCTGCAGGTTGATTGTCCCCACGGGTTCTCTGCGGGTCCTTTGTGCCACCAAGGATGTGGCAGCCACTGGAGATCAACCAGCACCCCCGAGACCAAAAAAAATCAAAGAATCCCAGATGTTTAAAAGTCTGGAGTTGCCACTGAACCTCTGGGAACACAACGGGGCACAGGGTCTGACCCGGACATTCCAAAAGCAGAACAGCAACAGCAAAACCCCCCAAATATTTCAGAATTCATAGGTACTGATATCCCAGCAGGGCTGAGTGGGAGGTCCAGATTCATCCTTGGAATTATGCATTTATCCAGGGATAAAAACGGATTAAGGACTGGGAGAGTTGGGATTAAAACTTCCATAAATTTCAGTGAAAACACGTGGAGTTCCAATTCCAAAAATTATCTTGGTGGACCAGGCTCACTCTATGAAATCCCTTCCTCCATTCCCCACTAAAATCCCCAAACAGCTCCAGAGCATAAAATGGTGAATATTCCCCCTGCCCTTCTCTGCACAGGCTACTTCTAAAACTGATCATCAAATAGATTCAACATTCCATGCCCGGCAAATATTCCAGATCAATAGGAATTCCCAGACCACCTGCTGGAGAGCAGCAGTTTACCACCTTAAATCCTCTCCCTTTTTTTTAACAAATCAGATTTTCATTACAAAATCTCAGTCAGGAAGGTTTCCAATTAAAAAAAAAAAATTGAGATATTTCATGGAAAAATCTGGGTTTTGTCCATCCTTCTGTTTTGTTTTTGCTTAGTCAGCCCAGGCACGTGAGAAAAAGATCCACCACAGCACTGAAATCTTGGGAAGATTCAGGGGGAAGAATGAGAGTCTGGCAATAAAAAATAAAAAAAAAAAGGAAAGTTTCTGGAATACTGAACATTCCTTTCACCCTTCAGTTGTTTTTATCAGCTCTGTGCTGTTGCCCAAGTAGGAGAGCCAGGAATCCAAGTGAAAAAGAGAAACCTCCCTAAAAAACTGCTCCAAGCAGTTACAGAACAGGAACTGCCTGTGTTGATGCAAATATGAAAAATCTGGTTTGATTTGAGCCAAAAATAAAAAGAAAACAAACAAAAAAAACCCCCTGGGAATTATTTAGAACATGGATTTTGGAAATCTTGGTACTGGAGATGAGTGTAGAGTTCACTGAGCTGTACAGCAAAAAACACCTGTAAATAAACACCACCCAAAATCCCCGGCCATGAAAAAGGACTTGGGCAGCGGCAAAACGCTCAACAGAAAGGGGAAAAAAAAGATGCAAAAATCGATGTGTGAGGATTTTTTCAGTGTAACAAACAAACCTGTCCTCTTTGAGGGGCTGCTGCTGACAATTCCCTGAGAGTTTTCCTCTTTGCCGCCGGGCAGACGGAAGTGTCGCGATAGGAAATGAGAAATTTCACCACAATTTTGGATGTGGTGGTTTGATCTCCCAACTGATCTCCACAGAGCATCTTCCTCTCCCTCTTTCTTTGCACACCTCCGAAATGCATGGTTTCTCCAAACCGTTTCCTCCCTCCTGTAAATTAAGGCCTCATTTCTCCCTCCTGTATAGTTTTGGGGTTTGTTTGGGGTTGGCTGGTTGGTTTTTTGGGTTTTTATTTTTTTTTTGCTTTGTCAGTTATACACAGTACGAAGTTGCTATGCACAGAGCTTTTGTAAAGATAGCTTTTTGGGTTTTGGTTTTTTTGTTTACTGTTTCTAATGGTCCTACTTATGGAAGAATATCTTGTTTGTAAAATGAATATGTCTACTTCAGTTTTAAACTTTAAATTATCCTAACAAAAAAAAATAAAATTTTTGTACTGTAAATGAGGGGGGGAATTATCTTAATTTCAGAGTGTTCAATCTGCTTCTTTATGGGTTACTCAGGGTAACAATAACACTTTTAAAATGGCATAAAACGTTATGTGGGAGTTTTTAAATCAAGATTTGAAGATTTGCCTGTAAAACACCCGACCACAATTTGGGAGAGCCAGGCTGAGATTATGCTGGGCATGAATAAGAGGATAATTAATGGTCTTTTTGACCATTCCTTTATTGCAAATGGACAACACCTTTGTGAGAGTTCAGTGCTTTTTGGGGGAGGAAAGGGCTGGAAGGGCAGCACAGGGATGTCCTCTTTGGACACCCCCCTTTTTGTTATGAGCATCCAGTTGGCCAAAGCACAAAATCGAAATTCAAAACGGGGGCTGACCAATCCCGGCCTTTCCCTGGACTAAATTTGGGGTTGGTCCTGGTTTTGGCACTGTCTTTGTGCAAAACTCTGAGCAAACACCGAATTGATGCTGCAGAGGTGAAGCACATTGGCTCCCAAAAATAATCTGGGTATATTTACTGCCTCTCGTGCAGAGTGCACGTTTGAGGGATGGACAAACCAGAGTGCTAAAATCTGCTTGGAAAATGGTAATTGGCCATTTGAACCGGGAATATTCAGTTTTCTTCGATGAAAATTACTGGAAAGGTTCAAACAAATGAAAATTTTAATGATGAAGGTCACTTTTACTGACAGTTTTGACAGAATGTGAGTCAGTGTTTAAACTACTGCCAGATGTCAGTGAAAGCATCTGAAAACATGAGGCACTATCAGCCCAAAACTGAGGAAAAAGCAGTTTTTGGTAACCTGCACCAATTCCTCCTTTCGGGATACCGTGCAATCAGCAGACGACCTTCATCCCAGCACTCAAACCCAAATTTTCCACTGTCCTGCTGAAATATCCTTCACCTCCTCTTGAACAGAGCCCCATTCTCCTGAAAATCTGATTCAGCTCTTTTTTCCCCCCCCCGAGAAATTCCAGCAGTGTTTTAAGCGATGATTTTGGTGATAAAACTCCCAGTTCCTGTGAAAGAGATTCTTGGTTTTTAACAGGGCCCTACTGTTGTGTTCCGGGGAGGAAGTTTTGGGGCAGATGAAAGCTGGAGATCTGCTGCTCCCCTCCTGCTTTTCTGACGCCTCTGAAGGGCTCGATGATGGGCAGACACAAACACGAGCCTGGGATGTGGCACCCTCAGAGCTGCAGCCTGAGCCCCTCCCAAGAAAGACCAAAAAAATCAAGTTTTTAACTCAAAAAAGCACACAAACAACTCCCTCCAAGCCCAAGTAGCTCAGACTATCAAGGATTATCTGCACAGAAATGTCTGCAAAAACAAAAAGTCTGTAGGATCGTATTTCATGATCGGTCTTGCTCCATTCTTCTAGAACAGTGTGAAAAGAGGTTTTTTGGTCAATGTGAAGACCAATAAAGGCTTGAAACCTCCCCCCTCGTTAAACCCTTGGCTCACCAGGTTTTACAGCAAGATCAGATGTTCCCCCAAGGTTTCTGCCACGCTCTGGGAAGAACTGAATGACTTTGGTCCCATCAGACACGGAAAGTGGCCCTTTCCCAAGGGCGGAGTGTCGGGGTGGCTGTGAACGTGTGGAGCACCAGGAAGAGCAAAGGAATTTTCCTCCTAAGAGCAGTGATAACGGGAATTCCAGGAGTGGGCAGTGACCGTGCAGGGCTGTCCTTCCCTCGGGAGGGGACAGTCACAGCTGGGCCTTGCTTCAGACAGGCCTTCTAGAACAGCACCCTATTTTTTTTTTGCTTTCCAGGTCTTTTCTAGATGGGAAAAAAATCCAAATCTCACTTCAACAAGCGGTGAAACAAAAGCCACTCCTCCAGCCACTCGTGCAGGGCGGGCAGGGAATTGCCAGCCCAGTTAAAATATTTATCTCCGTGACAACACACAGCTGCTGAGGTGCAGGGATCTGAAGCTTTAATGGCACCAGGTTATTTAGGCAGGAATGTCTCATTAACTCCGGGACTGGATTAAGCAGCAGCTGGGGATGGAGCTGAGGGTGCCGACAGAGCAGGAGAACAAACACCGGCGCAGATGAGGGGAAGGGAAACCCAACACTCCTCCATCCTGAGGGGGAAGGCACCAAAAAATGCCCCGTGGATGTTGCCCTGACTTTTACAGCCTTTCGATGTTTTCACTTTGTGATAGAGTTTCTTATGCACTTTCTGTAAACACAGTCATGTTTTGTTAACTGTTCCTGTTGTTTTCATTCTTTCTCCAGAGGTGGATAAAGTTTGATGGACTTTTCAGCTGACCAGTGTGGTTGGAGAGGTGGTAACCTCATCCTCCAATCCATGGTCATTCCTAGAAACACAGATATATGAGAGAAATAAAGATCCAGGGCTCTTTTTCTGGTTTCGGCTTGGACCTGGCAGAAACTCGAGTCTGGAGAGCTTCTTTTCGTGTCCTAGAGCAACATCTGGATCGAAAGACTGTAAAAGTCAGGGCAACACATGGAGGCAACAGCAGAACTTTGGGGGAAGCACAGCGGGGAGGCTGCGGAAGGGAAATGGGATCTGCTGTCCTGTGCCGGGTCTGGGCAGAGTCACAGCACGGGAAAACACAAACCTGGAGATCTGCTGCTCCCCTCCTGCTTTTCTGACGCCTCTGAAGGGCTCGATGATGGGCAGACACAAACACGAGCCTGGGATGTGGCACCCTCAGAGCTGCAGCCTGAGCCCCTCCCAAGAAAGACCAAAAAAATCAAGTTTTTAACTCAAAAAAGCACACGAAGAACTCCCTCCAAGCACCTCCTTTTCCACAGGGGGACGTGGATGCAAACCTCCACCTCCTGGAGGCACCCAAACTGGAGCTTCCTAAGCCCATTTCTGGCCCATCCATTGGCAAAGGAAGATCCTTGGAATTACAGTGAAAGTTTTCAGAGAGGCGTTTTACACCCATTTTACAATGGTGGTTATTCCTACTTCAAGCCGTGATTTTTAAGATGTGACTCAGTTATTTCTAAGAGTAATAGAGAAAGAAACATTTCCAACAGCAAGCAGCCTTTTGAGAATGCTCTGGAGCAATTTTAGGAGTGTAACTAAGCTGGGTGAGGAATTCAAGCACCCCTCCTTTTCTCAAGGCTCCCTGGTTTAAGTGGCAGCAGCAGCAGCACCCCACAGCAGTGGGGTTTTTGTGGGGCTGGGGTGGAGAAGGACTTCTCCCAACACCTCCCTGCCATCGCAGGGACTTGATTGGAATTTACCAGCAGGGTCCCTCTGACACTGCAATCGCTGCAGTCATTTCTTTGTCTTTAAAACGCCATATAATTGCTAATGTAATTAGTGATGTATACAGAGGGGGGCTCGCGCAATTACCAAGTCCTAAGATCAAGTAATTAATGTTCTGTCAACAAAACAGCAACTGTTTCATTAACAACTGTCTGGGTTTGAAAACAGATCAACTCGGAACGTACCCACTTGGCTGAGTTTGGCAAGAGCAGCCAATTCCAGCCCCAAACAGCCCAGCCTGGAGCACCTGGGTGTGGAAAAGGGGATTGTGCCATTCCCACCTCCCACTCCCCGTGATTCCTCTCCCGGTAAAATGAGGGATCACCAACACTCCCATAGGGACAGGGCTCACGGCTGAGAGGTCCCATTTTTATGGATCATCTCAGGGTTTTAAAAATTTAAAAAAAAAATTTGCAATTTTAAAAAAGAGCGTTTTTTAGGACCTGCAAAGGTTTATTGGACTGGAGGACCTGGAGTTTTGGTGAGGTGAGGCCAATTGTTTTGCTGACCTCTGAATTTACTTCGTATTCCCAAGTTTTTCTCTATTACCACGACCCCGAGCACCTCCCTCCAAGCGACAGGAGTGGGGTGCCCACCCTGCTCTGATTCTTCACTCCTTCCTTTACAAATCTGAGTTTCACAAGGAGGTTTTTAACCAGGTTTTCGCCTCGTCCTTTTCCTCGCAGCTCCTTTTGGAGAGCTCACATCTCTCCCAGTGTCACCCAGCCCCTCTCTGGTGTCCCTTGCCTCTCTCCTTGCCGCAGCGCTTCGATCCAGATCCCATTTTCCAAGGTGGGACCCTGGTGGGTGCAGCCTGGGAGGAGCTGTGCTGGTCCTACCCAACTCCAGCCCCTGCTCTGTCCCCCTCAGCTCCACCCACAGCTCCTGCATCTCCCGGTTTGCTCTTTGGGAGGGATTCCAGGTCCAGATCTCCTAGGACACAGCACAGACCTGGAGCCCAGGACAGGAATGGTCCCTGTCCCCTCGACACCACATCTGCTGGGGCTTCAGTCCCGGCTCAGCTCAGTGCTCCACCTCACTCCCTCAGAGGATGGTGATGCCAGAATGATTTTTTGCCTTTTCTTTCAACCTCTTTTGGATGCCTTTGTGGCCTTGTGTGTTCTCGGTGTTTGTTTTTAGCCTCCATTCCCAGAGTTGATGTTCTGTTGAGTCGGGAGACTGAACATCTTGGAGGCCTCAGGCACCGAGGTCCTCTCTGGACACATTTTGTGAACTCCAAGCTGGGTCTGGCCAGGGGAGGGTTCCTGGGGAGGGGGGTTCACTCGGCCTCACTCCCTGGGCAATCTTTGATGGATGTGCTCGTTTGTAACACCTCTAATTCCATCCCCGAGCCACCCTGGGGCTGCATTTTGGGGTGGGCATTTCCAGGTGCATTTTGGGCATGTTCCACCTGGACGGAGAGCGCCAGGGACCCTTGAGATGAACACCCAGGGAAAAACCCCTTTTTCCCTTCTGACCGTGCTGGGCTCTGATTTTAAGAGCAGGGATCAGGCATCAGTGGAATTCCCAACCCTGCAGACTCCATCCCTGTTCTCCCCAGCCCCAATTCCCCTCAGCCCGCACAGTTCACACAGCACAGGAGCTGCAGCAGGGTGGAATTAAGCAGCAGGAGCAAGAGGGATCAACGAGGATTTCCGGGGAGATTTGAAACACAAACAAGCACGAGGAACTCTAAAAGTACACAATTTTTCCTCCCGCTCTGCGCGTGTCGTTTTATTACAGGGTAATTAAAGAACACTTTAAAATTGTGATTAATGGGCTTTTTAGCTTCAGAGAAATCACATCTTTGATGTCGGTCGCTTAAACATTCTGTTTACTTTGCCATTGAGGAATGGAAATAAATAAAGAATGCCGAGGATGCTTTTTTCCCCTCCTGCTTTCTGCAGGGAAGGTCTGTGACAGTCACATGGATAAAAATGGGATTCATGCAAGAAAAAATTGCCCTCCCAGACCGAGTGACTGAAGCCCAGGTCACAGGGACCAGCTCTGGGCACACTCAGTGTCACAGCAGGGCTCCAGCTGCAGTTGGTGTTCCCACAGAATTTGGAGGTTCCCTTTTCTGGGAAGCTCCACACAGCAGCAATAATTCAGATTATTGGATTTTAAAGGGGGTGGGGGAAGCAACTGTGGTGAGCCAGATCCCAAACCAACTCCAGGTACCTTCGCAGCCCATTCCCTGGGGAAAAGACACTTCCCTGGGCGGAGGGAACGAGCTGCTCCCGGTCTCTTTAGCAACACCAGCAAATCTCAGGTGCCCAAAGCCTGGTTTGCTGCTTCGTTTGAGGCGCTGATTGGAGTAATGCCTCTCCAGGGTGCTCGGTTTTATTTCACAGGACTATTTTTAACCGTGGGTGAGCTTGCACAGGGTGGAGAGTTGAGGGAGAGATCATTTCTAGCTGCCCTTAGTTTTCCTTGCATTTAAGATCTGGGCTCCACCACCACCCACAAACCCTCGGTAGCCTGAACCCCACATCTTTCATCTACAGAGTATGGAGGTGTTTAGTCCCATTACAGAATTTTCAGCCCCCTGGCAGCCTGCATAGCCAATATTTTTTCTTAAAGACTAATTTTCACCTTTTTTTCTCCATTTCTCCTTTCTCAGCCTTTCCCTTTATATCCGTAATCATAGAAAAAGTGAAAAGGCAGGTTTTGGAGTTTGAGGGGATAAATTAATCAATTAGCCCATATGTAAGCACCAGTTTTTAAAATATTTTTGAAGCTTTGTTAGCAGTGGGTATTTTGCATCAATCCTACCCCTGCCCCCCAAAAATTATAATATATATCCTCCTAATTATAATATATATCCTTCCAAATATTTGCACCTCGTCACACCTTTATGCAGATTAAAATTATGGATGCTTTTCACTCAGCTGCTTTTGGGAGAAAAAAGGGAGAAAAGGAAAGAGGGGAGGGGGGAAGAGGCAACTTTAATACTCTACAGTAGCACAACCCTCCTGGGCATAAAGCAGTGTTCAGGTAGACACATCTGGTGAAATGCATCACATCAAATTAGTATCAAGGGTATTGAGATTCTGAGACGCCTGGCAGACAATTCCCCCTCTAATGTACTGCTTTGGAGCTTGTTGAGGAAACTTGAGTCCCAAATCTCCAGTGAAATGAGTGATACTAAACATGCCTGCTCAAATACTGAAAGTGAAGATCAAAGACGCGGTGTCCAAATTGGCTTTGCAAACAAAGCAAGCCCGGGGATCCCCAGGAGGACGTGGTGCTAATTTTATCAGATCTCCTTGACTCCTTCCTCCCAACAGTTTGTCATTTAAGGAAAATAATAATAATAATAATGAGAATGCTTTTCTCTTGGGCTGGCAGGAGCCTGGTTGAGAGACAAATTCGGTGCCTTTTAAGGGTGTGCTTTGCACGGCACCTTAATCCAGTTAAAGTGAAAAATGAGAATATTTCCCTCTGAAATCTGCCCACGCCTCGGTCCCCAAACCACACATAGACAAACACACAGGGCCATGAATATTTCAGTACAGCTCAGCCCTTCAGATCAATACAGGCAACTCTCAAGTTCTATTGATTTTTCAGAGGTTTGGCTCACAGGGGTGATAAAATATTTCTCAAGTTATGAAACCTGAGCCGGGGAGCTTTTGCTGACGCCTCAGCATTTACCAGACACATCCCTCTCCCCTCCACGTGGATTTATGACTAAGCAATAAGTCCTGCAAAGGTGGGCACTGCCATCCCACAGGGCCCACTTAAGGTCAGAAAGAGAATTCAGGGCGGTCCTCCAGGCCCCCAAACTTCTGTTTTCTGAGGTAATCACTTATTCTTTCCCCTCCAAGTCCTTATTCCAAGATTCATTAGGCAGCGAGTGAAATTCCCTTTCAGCGTCCCCTGTAAGCTGTCAGAGGGAAAGGGACACCAAAGCAGACACCAAATAAAGCAACTCCCTGCTGAGGCAAGGGAGTTAATCCTCTCCATATGGAAAGGAAATACACTTAATTATGTATTTATGCATGTCATTGCAGGCTTATATCTTGTTTCACTTTCATCCACCATGATCCAAACCTATTTCAATATAATGAGTAAACATTTCTGGGGTTGCAGCGGCAGAAGCACACGGTCACTCCGCATTTCCCCAGCATTTCCCTGCAGTTCAGTGCAGTTTTTATTTGTCCTGCAGCAGCACCCAGGGAAGGCTGTGCTGGACTGGGACTGTAAGGTGTTTAAATTCACAAAACCCAGAAGAGCTGGGACCAAAGAGCTTAAAACTGAGCTGGAAAAGCGTTTTGAGAGAGAAGAGGGGATCTGTGGATGCTGCTTGCAATATTCCAGTTATTCCCTCCCAAAATGGGTATTTCTGCATAACAAAAAATCCCATTTTTAATCCAGTGGGTGCCCCACAGCCCAGCACAGTCAGCCAGGGGCTGAGGTCGTTTGCTGGCCCCACCAGGAGACCTGGTGTATGTGAATTATGGATTTAAGTTGCTTTTTGGTACTTCCGGAGGAGAATCCTCTCTGTTTCTTTGTTTAAAGCTGTTTTAATAATTATTAATATTTGGGTTTTTTTACCCCGAAGCAGCAAGGAGCTTTAGGGCCAGGGACACCCCGTGGTCCCTGCTGTCCCTCAGGTGGCAGGACAATGTCCCAGACATCCCCTGCCAGCACAGAGAAGGTTTGAGGGGCAATAAACAGCAGAGAAAAGAGACCTGGCCAGACCCACAGGCCAAGGCAAGGGGGGACCCACAGAGACATCCCCAGAGCTCCAAAATGCCATTAAAAAAGGCAACAGAAAGCACATTTCCGAGTGATTCACAAAAAAGGAGGATTTGTGAGTGTGGACAAAGTCCCACTGACCCAGTTGCTGTGCCCTGGTCTGTGCATGACACCTGAACTGCCCTGAGACACCCAAAAAATCTCATTTAGAGACCCCTCCCAGCTGCCAGAGCTTTTCAGGGGACTCCAGCTTGCCCAGTTCCTGTTTTTCCCCAGTGTGATGGACTTTTATGACTTCCAGGAAGCCAAACACGAAAACCAAGCCCTTCATTTCACTTCTTCAAACCCAACCCCTGCCTGGCACAGAGGATCCATCACCCCCCTCAGCTGAGCACGTTCCAGTGGGTTCTGCAGCCCAGCCCGGTGAAACTCTGCTGCTGCAAACCAATTTTTGCACTTCAGAAATGCAGGTTCACATCATCCCACCCCCATCCAGCCCTCCCCTGGCAGCAATACCCGGGAAGAATCCTCAGGCAGTAAAAACCCACCTCAAACCCCCACATCGGCCATCTCTAATCAAATTACACTTCTCAAGCTGTTCGCTCCCCAAACCCCCTCGAACGCTTCCTAATATTTTTCCCACAACTGGTGTTAAGCTGTAATTGCTCGCTGCATCTTTTTGCCCCTCTTGAATAATTGGTGTTAGATTTGCCACTTTATAGTCCTCGGGAATGTGACCTGTCGTTATAAAGCTTCTAAAAAAATCTCTGTTAGCACTTCACAATCTTCTCTCCTTTATTTCCTCCTGCAGCGATGGATGTGCCCTCCCCGGACCAGATACCTGAGCTGCCTTTGGAGCTTAAAAAACCTTTCAGCAATAATTTCTGCACTCATTTACGCAGTAACACCTCTAACATGCCTGGGAATAGAGCCGGGTCTTTAACGGATGTAAACTGGCAGGGCTCCACTGATTTTAATGGTTACCTTGCTTTGCACCACTTGGAGGGTTCACCGAGAATTTTTTGCACATTTACAAGCTCAGACAAGCTCGTTTCTCATTATTTAAAAGGCTCGGCTTGAATACTGCATGGAAAATCAAACTGGAGTGATAAGAGCAGCTGTTATTAAATAAGAGATTTCCAGGCTGAGTGGAGACTATTTCAGGACGTGCCTGATGGGAGGTCTATTGAATCCATCAATATCCTCAATTATCTCCTCCAACTGGACCCTCAGTTCATAAGTTCATCTTTCCAAGGTGCCAAAATCCCACATTTCCAGTGGTGGATTTGCGGGCTGGGAGGTGCAGAAAGTGGGATTTTGACAGCCACAGCCAGGAGGATCCTCGTTTGGGTGAGTTATACACAGAGTTCCCTTTGGAGAGGAGGGATTTGAGTGCAGAAAATGCTCTGCAAGGCTGGTATTTCCTACTGCAGTCACAAACTTCTGCAGCCTTTTCCTTCAGCAGGGTCCTGGGGAGTTTCAGCAGGGGCTGGTGCTGATTCCCATCTCCCGGATCCCTGGATCTCAGCTGGTATTTTTGGTGCTCTAATACATAAACCCTCTCCTCTGGCTGCCAGGCCCTCTGCACACCCCCTCCCCACGCCCCAGCATCCGAGAATACTTAAAAATAAAACATTTAAAGCACATTTCTCGACCAAGGATTGCCCAAACTCTTTATAAAACAGACGGAACTCCTCAGCAATCCTGGCCTCGTCCCTTCCTCCTTCCCTGGATGTCCCAGCCCGGCCTCACCTCCCGATCCCAAAACTCTGGGAAGGGGGAAGGCAGCTGGGTGCAGCATTGTTGCTCCAGCTCCACAGCAGGCTGACCCCTGGCCTTTTCCAGCAATCCCTAATTCCCGGCGTTACACGATTCCCCATGGCACTTTTTTGGCGCTGGACAGGGCAGAGGTCAAGGTCTGGAATGTCACCAGAGCTGCTGCTCAGCGGGGACAGACAATCAGGGGATTGTCTGGGCCAGGGGCCGGGTGTGATAAGCTGCAGCCAGCCCCGGGAGGTGATAAGGACAAGCTGCCGAGCTCTGGGCTTCCCTTTCCAGCCTCCTCCTTCCTTTTTGGGATCCTGGAGCTCTCCCTGCCCTGTGCTGCTCCTTCCCTGCAGCCGCTGCTCCCCACGCCAGCTGTGGGCATCCAGCTGCGGGATCCAGCTGTGGGATCCAGCTGTGGGCATCCAGCTGTGGGATCCAGCTGTGCACAAAACCCTTCAGCCAGCCCAGCCAAGGACTGGGGCCGGGCCCTTGGCAGACATTATTTATATTTATCGTGATGTTATTTATGCAAAGTACAGAGCTCCTAATCCTAAACTAACCCTTGACAGGCACACACCCCACAACTGTGGGCTCAACACTCGCAGAGAGGAGCTGAAACTGCATTTCCAAAGCCCGGAAAAGCACATTAAGCCACCGAGTAATTGCATTTTAAACAACAAAACTAGCCCAAAATAACCAGGTGAACTGTTATTCCCGAGCATCTCAGGCTATTTGTCACATCACATCTAAATTATGTCTTTAAGATGAGCAAACCCCTTTTATTCCTGGTTGGAGGTAGGGGATAAATATCACCATGGTTTGTTTTACTGCAAAGGACTGATAATGACATTACAGTTCTCCAACACCTCCAATTCCAAGGATTTTATTGTGGCCCTAGTTCACCAAAAAAAATGTAATCACAGAATTAAAATCCCATTTACTCCAGCAGAATGTACTCAAGCGCTTTGCTGAACTGGGGGACTAAACTATTAAAATTTACATGCCCACGAGGCAGGAATTATCTGTGCTGGTTCACAGAGGAGAGGAAAATGAGGCTTGCAGAGAAACTCAGGCCTACACGTGGTGATTCGAGGTATGTCCAAATCAAACACGGGGATGCACAAGGATCCAAAAACGACAGACTGGAGGCAGACCCTGCTTTAGAGAGCTCGGAGTGCTCATCCCCGAGCCACAGAGACCAAACTGGAGTGGAGAAGGAACAAGACCATGAGGGAGGGAAGAGTCCATGGGCACCGAATATCAACAGTCTGGAGAAATCACATTAATTGCTCCTTTCCCTCAGAACGGGCACCCACTTCTCGCTGTAGACCTGGCAAACCTTCTCTAACTCAACATCTGAAATCCAAACCCTGCCTCCGGCTTCGCAGAGGGATTTATGGAAATCTGAGCCTTTTCAAGCTCCAGAGCCGGCGGGAAAGGCCTCGTGGATGTGTGTCTTACCCCGAGCTGCTTTACAGCACCTTCCCAAGCAGCTCACAATGCCCTGGGACTCCTTCCCCCACTCTCTGAGTGGGACTTGGGAGGAAAATCTGTCTCCTGGGGTGCTCCTTGTGCTTTACGCGGAACCCACCTACACGTGGAGGGAGGGATTTTCATCTCTGTGCTGGAGCCCACAAACCTCCCCGCTCCCTCCCCATCCCTCCTCCCTGCCCTGCTTTGCAGAGCTCCCATAACCTGGGACAGAGCAGCCAGCTCCTCACAAAGTGAACATTCAGCAAGGGCAAACTCCCTCTTACATCAGCCACAGTTAAGAGAACATCCAGGACGTGTTTTATTTACATTCCCCAAACAAGGCACTTGGGGCTTTGGGGGTTTTGTGGGTTTGGGTTTGGTGGTTTGTTTCTTTTTTTGTTTCAAACTGACTTTTGTCAGATGAGTTTGTCTGAAAATTTCTTGTAAAGCCCTGAACAAGTTCTGCTGAGCAAATCCAGGCCTGCATTTACTATCCTCAAGCTTCCAAGGCACCTTCCTGCGCTATAAATGCACCGTCATGGAGCAGTGAGGGGAAAAAAAGGAGGGAAATGAATCAGGGCTGGTCATATCCAAACTATTAAATGTAAAACTTGTGTTTGTGAGCCTCAGAGGCTTCTTAAAGTGTGGGGAACGTCATCGGTCTGAGCACGCTGGGGGCTGGGGGTTGTTTAAAGCTTGCTGGAGCACAGTTTCTTTGAGGTTCAGACCCACTTAAGCCCTGCCTCACGTGAAGTGAGAGGTTCTGTTAAAACTGGGGAAGAATGGCTCACTTGGAAAACATCTGTTCAAGCGTTCTGTGTCGTCTGGACCAGTGACAGACGCAGATCCAGAGGAGTCCAAGCAGTGTTAGTGAGAGGGAGGCTGAGGACTGGGAGAGTGGAGATGTGGAAGTTTTTATGCACCAGCTACAGCTCTGTCTGGCCCGAATTCTGGAAGAATTTCTTCACAAAAAGAGTTGTTCAACATTGGAAGAGCTGCCCAAGGTGGTTTGGAGTCCCCATCCCTGGAGGTGCCCAAGGAAGGTGTCACTCAGGCTGGTGACAGGGTGGGGATCAGGCACAGGTCAATGACCTTGGAGGGCTTTTCCAACCTCAGTTTTTCCTTGATTTTCTGAATGACCCTGGGACCAAAAGACCAAGTCAGAGTCTGCCTTTCCTTTCCTTTCCTTTCTTTCCTTCCCTCTCCCTCTCCCTCTTCCTCTTCCTCTTCCTCTTCCTCTTCCTCTTCCTCTTCCTCTTCCTCTTCCTCTTCCTCTTCCTCTTCCTCTTCCTCTTCCTCTTCCTCTTCCTCTTCCTCTTCCTCTTCCTCTTCCTCTTCCTCTTCCTCTTCCTCTTCCTCTTCCTCTTCCTCTTCCTCTTCCTCTTCCTCTTCCTCTTCCTCTTCCTCTTCCTCTTCCTCTTCCTCTTCCTCTTCCTCTTCCTCTTCCTCTTCCTCTTCCTCTTCCTCTTCCTCTTCCTCTTCCTCTTCCTCTTCCTCTTCCTCTTCCTCTTCCTCTTCCTCTTCCTCTTCCTCTTCCTCTTCCTCTTCCTCTTCCTCTTCCTCTTCCTCTTCCTCTTCCTCTTCCTCTTCCTCTTCCTCTTCCTCTTCCTCTTCCTCTTCCTCTTCCTCTTCCTCTTCCTCTTCCTCTTCCTCTTCCTCTTCCTCTTCCTCTTCCTCTTCCTCTTCCTCTTCCTCTTCCTCTTCCTCTTCCTCTTCCTCTTCCTCTTCCTCTTCCTCTTCCTCTTCCTCTTCCTCTTCCTCTTCCTCTTCCTCTTCCTCTTCCTCTTCCTCTTCCTCTTCCACTTCCCCTTTCCTTTCCTTTCCTTTCCTTTGCAATAGGAACCCACCCCACAATAATTTCCATTGCCTTACAAAAATTAAAAGATGAGTGTTTGTACAGCCTGGGCAGGATTTAGAGCTACACTGGCTACAAACCTTCAGCTTCTCCTGCTGCTTCTGTGCTGGGTGTGAAATCAGCTGCCACCGGTACAATTCTCCTGCAGAAAGAGGCTTTTCCTCCTCCCCTCATGTAATTTGACCCCCGGGGCATCAGAGCTTTCTCCTCCGCAGCTCTTGCCCATCAGTGCATCTCCTTTGCATCTCTTTTCCCCTTCAACTCATTCACACTCTCTTCTAAACTCAGCTGGAAGCATCTCTTTTCCCCCTTGCCCATGACTCTTAATTTCTCTCTCCCTTGGCAGTTATTTAACTCATTAACTGAATTAATTTTAACCCTAAAGCACTTTGGGTGAATAGATTTTATGAAAGATCTGATGCGAAATGAAGTCTTGGGGGCCTTTTTTGGCACTGGAGGTGCACAAAGGAGCCTCAGTGTGCCTGAGAAGCAGACCCTTATTTCCCAATTTCTACAAGCAGTTGAATCTCAGGGCGACTCCCAGATTCCATTTAATGACAAAGTGGCTCTTTGATTGATAAAAGTCCCATGCCTCTGATGCAGACTAAATAGCCAAGCATCCTGAACAGTGGAAAAATTATTCTTGGATCTGCATGAAACGAGGCTCTCCATCATTTTCCCGCACTTGCTCCTTAGAAAAATTCCTTTTCATTTTAAAATGCCGTTTTATTAGGAAATACTAAGAGCAGAGGAGAGTCCAACACGCTGGGTTTGCCTTTTGCTCTGAGAGGCGGCTGCTTGGCAGGGAAAAAAAAACCCAGAAAGTCAACAGAGAAATAACATGGAAGTTGCCCTACAGATTGTTTATTTTGCTTAGGTGCTCTGGTGGCTTTGAAAAGCAGTTTCGTTTCTCTTTCAGGTCAATAACACTTTTGTTCACCAAAATTGCACTGGAGACAAGAGTCTACCAAGGGGAGGTATTGATTGGAGGCTGCCAGCACCCAGAAAGGGCATTTTCAGCTGGCTGGGCATGAGTGCTTTCTGAGGCTACAATTTTCCACATAAATGGAATGATGACGGTGAGGAGGAGGAAGGAGAGAGATGGGAAGGAAAAGGGAATGGTGGCTGCTCAGCACAGCTTCCACAGATATTCCACGTATTCCATGGGCAGACACAGCTCCTGACTGGCAGCTCCACGGGATTCAGATCATCTGGACTCAGATATCTCCACGAATTTATACATTTCTGTGTCATTACCCGTGTTCTAAAAGGATGATTACTGCCCACCCTGCTCTTGGCAAGTGAGAAGCTCGTTGCAGCCAGTCCATCCTTTCCAGAAGCAGCCGATTTTCCCTGATTCACAAATCTCAGCTTTAAAGAGCGTTTCTTCACCAATAAAACAATTAGAGAACAACACAACTAAGAGTGGCCCATAAAATCACCTTCTGTTTCCCATCCCTGCCGCCCACTCACTCAACCACCTCGAGCAAATCACTTCCCAAATCCTCTTTTTTTCCCAAGCCTTCCCTGCTCAGACCAGCAGCTCCCAGGGACGGGGGCACTGGCTGTGAGAGGTGAGCAGGTTTCACGTCCTGATGGCTCTGCAGCTGAATAATCTTCCCATAAAAATACAAATACACAAAGAGACTGGAATGTTTTCCAGGCCTGGAAGTGTCCCAGGCCAGGTTGGACAGGGCTTGGAGCACCCTGGGACAGTGGAAGGTGTCCCTGCCCGTGGCAGGGGGTGGAATGAGATCTTTAAGGTCTCTTCCAACCCAAATCATTCCATGATTTCTGATATAAATAATGGGGAAAAAAAGTCCTGGTTGGTTGCTGTCCTGTCATCCTGAAAGGAAAATCAGCGCCTCTTTGGAGACCAGTCTGGCACACAAAAGCCTTCACCCCTTTTTTCATTTTAATATATTTATTTCAACGTGTTTGAAAGCTTCTGCAGCAGGACCAAACTTCCAGGAAAAGGGATAAAAGTAGCAGGAGCACGCTGCTGATGGGCTTGGAAAAAGGGAAAAAAAGGAGGAGCAGAGGTGGGGGAAAAGGAACCTGTCTGCAAGTGCTGCTGTTTTCTCCCTCCCAGCCCTCTCACACTTTAATCACGGGCTCTGAAGCCCCTGCCCTGATCCTCTCAGCACAGGTGACCTCGCAGATTTCCCTCCCCTGCAATTCCTGGATTTCAGCTCGTTTCAGAGGCTGCTGCACAGCAACCCCTGCCCAGAGCCCAGAGCCAAAGAGGAGCCCCCGCCCCACGGACACGTCCGTCTGTCCCTGAGCCACGGCGCCATCTGACCCCAGCCCCAGCCCTGGAGCTGCTGCTGCTTTTCCCTGGAAGCAGAAAATGAGGAGCAGGGCTGAGGAGCCGAGCCGGAGTAATTTGGGCAGTTATTCTCTGCCTGAAAGGTGATCCCGAGCGTTTAAATGGTTTATCCCCTTCTCGTTAGTGGCATCGTTCGATCAGGAGGACTCGGCCTCCGAGCGAAGGGATTGCAGCCACCCAGGGAATTCCTCGCTCCAGCCAGGAAATGTGGGGTTTGTTAGTTCAAACAGCATCTGTAGGAAGCCGGTAAACAACAGCTGAGATGATGAAAGATCACATCAGCTCCTCGCTTTGAAGTAAAAGATATTAAAAACCACGAGTGCAGGAGTTCTTATTCCGGCTCAGCCCCCCCTGCCCGCTGCTCCCCGAGAACCTGGCATGGCTCTGGCTGCTGCATAACGAGCTGGATCATAAAAATCCATAAAAATATCAACAAGGCACTTGGAAGTGACATGAAAAAGCGAGGGAGGCCTATTTCTGGTGATGCTGCCATTAAGGGCAATTTGTTACTCGATGCCTGGAACGAAATCAAACATCCTTCCAGGCCCGGAGTGACATTTCCAGTCTCGGAAATTCGGGATGTGTCGTCACCTGGATGGGCCCATTATGGATATTCAGAGGCAGAGCCATCAGCACCACTTGCACGCAGAGTCAGCATCGGGAACAAGGACGAGGGGTCACATTTAAACAGACTCGTGAGGCACCGGGGCGTGAATGCTCCCATTTGCAAAGTCAGGTCGATTTTTGTTATTAATTATGAAGGCACAAAAACAAATTGAGGAGCCTCTGCAGGGCTGCAAGGCAGTGCCTCCAATGGACTCGATGACCCTGTGGGTCCCTTCCAGCTCAGGTTGTTTTTCCCTGGAGCTGCTGGAAAAGCCAGGGACGCAGTTGCTCCTGGAAGTTCTTTCCTGGACACCTCCTGAGATCCAGAGCACACAGCCCTGGCAGCCCCTGCCACTTCAGCCCCTCCAGCCACACCAAATCTCCTCACCCTCTCTCTCCCTACCCAACATCTGCTTTTCCCACCTCTCCTAAATCCCCTCAACCTTCGGCTCTGCTCTTCCCTTCTCTTCTTCTCTTGATTGTTCCTCCGAGCTAATTAATCCCTGATTTCCACCCTTGGAAGAAATGGCATCTCCAGAACTCAGTGGATAAAGCTCTGGCCTGGGGTGGTGGAGGCCCCTAAATTCCAGGTCTCTGGTGGTGCAGTGGTTTCCCCCTCTCAGCCATTCCTCCCTGAAACCAGGAGAAGAATTTACATCTTCATTTGCAAAATGCTTTGAGATCCCGGCATGAAAAGAGCCAAACAGCAAGAATGAATAATAGATGAGAGCTACAGGACAAGAGACGGGTTTATTCCTGGTCCTAACATGCCAAGTGCAATATTTTTATCTATGTAAATATTTTTCCACAATAAATTATTGTTAGTAACAGCTTTTTCTCTTGTTTTTTTCTTTTTTCTTTTTCTTTTTCTTTTTTTTTTTTTAAGCCTTGAGCTTTCAAAATTGCCTGGTCAGGGAGAGCTCTGAAAAACATAACCCTGATGATGTGGAGTCTCTTTCCAGTGCTACTGTACAGCCCCTGTCCCCCAGGAAAGGACCCTAAATTGTGTATTTATACATGTCCAGGCATCATTACAAGGGTGGAATAAGCACATAAAGCCAGATTTGGACTACTCATATCCACATGTCAGGAGATGCCTGAAAGTTGAAACGCTCGGAGGCGTTTTGCCACCTGATTTGTTTGCTTAGATGCCTTTCAGCACATTAAAATACATTTATTTAGGATGCCGTGCTGCTTACAGAGAAAAACAAAGCCCTTCAGGGTTCGGCACCTCCAGATTCTGCAGAAATCAAACATCTCAGGCCCTGACCCCACCACAAACCCCACAGCAGCAGCTCTGGCTCTTCAGTGGAGCTGGGTTCATGGCTCTGGAATCTTAACGGTACCCGGTGTTCCCAAACGGGGGAGGGATAAAGGATGTGGATAAAGGGTGGAGAGGGCTTGGAGCTCCCTGGGACAGTGGGAGGTGTAGGATGTGCAAACAAATCTGTTGGGGTTCCTCCTCTCTGATTGCAAGCCTTGGCACCTCTGCAGAACGAGCAGGGAGGGCAACGCACGCTCTGCAAATGAATTAATTAGAGCTCAGGAAAGAACGTGTGGGCTTGGAGGAGGGTCTGAGCGAGCAGCTTGCGAAGAAATAATGGGTGAAAAGGATTAAATTGCCTTCCCCAGTGCCCTGAACAGGGCAGCTCAGAAGGGCCAGGGCAGAGAGGAGGGTGCTGGGTGATGCTCTGGTCGCCAGGATTCTGTTTGAAATGGTTGTGGGCTGTCAGAACACGCCGGGCCTTCGCTCACCCCCTTCCCCAGTCCAAAGGTATCTGCCTGCATCATGGGGCTGCAAGTAATGCCATAAAAAGAAAATTCCAGTTTCATTTGACTCCTGTTGCTCTGTTCACCAGGGCTGCCTGCTTTACAAGTCTACCAGAGTGAAATAAAAAGTAAGACTTCCTGCATGTCTGCTCCACTTCTCAGGTTATGAGGCAGAGAAAAAAAAAAAATCATCGGTAATTGCTTCACATATAAATGTGAAAACAATTTTAGAACTCCCTGGCCCTGCATCAACATTCATGTGCCTTTTACCAGCTCTGAACTGGGTATTATCCTAACTTTAGAGCCGTGATAAAGGAAATGGTTCTGCTCCACAGCTCCAGGTTATCCTGTTTGCATCCCAGTATTTGCAGAATTACTCCTTTCCCCTCGAGGTGCTGCTGGGGATGCTGAGGGCTCTGCAGTTGGTTTCATTTGGTGAGGGGTAACAATATACTAATGTAATAATAAAATATAATATAAATAGATAATATAAATATAAATAAAATATAATANGAGGAATCCCACACCTGAATTACAGCAGCCCAAGTGTGGTGCTGTTATGGTTTCTACCAATGCAGGAAGTACAGAAAGAGGAAAGTGCTCAGTCGTGTTTGTTTTATCAAATCCACCACGGAAAGCCAAACTCTGTGTGCCTCAAATGCAGGGAAACTCACCCCAAAATAACTGGGTGGGTTTAAACCCCAGCACGATTTTGTTGTTTCAGAGCTGCTCCGTCCTCACAGCCCAGCCCCACGTTCTGCTGCATCCATCAGCAACAGAGCTCCACCAAGGAACAGAGAAAATCAATACTATGCAATTAAAAATATTTCTCCTAAGTAGCAGCAACCTGTCTTTTCCTTTGGCAAAGACAGCCGAGAGCTTGTACAGTACAAACACAACAGGAGTAAAGCGAGTGGACATTCTCCTTCAGCACTCACGAGGAAACCCCAGGGAGCCGAGTGCCACTTGAGGGAGAAACAAAGCACTTACCTCCGTGTAATGCAGTGCCAGAAACCATTAAAAACAAAAATCCAGCAGCATCCACAGCCCAGACACTGCAGCTCCTCGCCCTGCCTGCTGGGGAGGGCCCTGCAGCCCAGCTCCTGCTCGGGGAGCTCCGGGTAAAGCACTCGGTTCGCTTCAAGAGGACTGAAATGCACAAGTTTTATTAATTAATATTAATTAATGCGTTGGCCAGGGCAGGGCCGAAGGCAGGGCTGGAGTCTGGCTGTGTGGGAAGTCCTGGTGGCCAGAGCTGGTGTTTTGTAGCCTTGTGCCAGCCCGCTGGTGTTATTTGGGGTGTGCAGAATTCCTCGCGAGGGGCCAGGAGCCTGCGGAAGGATGCGCTGGGGTTTAGGGCCAGCAGTGCCATCACTGAGCTCCCTCTCCCGTGCAGCACAGGCTGGAGAATTCCAGCAGTGCCCTGAGCTCACCGGCCCCTGCTGCTGTCCAAAAATCACTCAGTCAAACCCTGGAGAAGAGAAAAGGCTGAGATTCCATCACAGCCTCTGTCCCAGGGGGCAAAGGCTAAGTTTAAATATGAGACAAATTAAACTTCAGCCAAAATAATTCTGTTAAAAAGGAATTTTTTTGTACTCTGCTCTCTATGTCCTTACAACATTCCCCAAAAAAACCCCCCTGAGCCAACGACACTTTTTCAGGTTAAAAGAAATGAGGAATTAGAAAGCAGAACATGGAAGATACAACAAAAATATATGACATATTTGTAATAAACTGCAGTTTGATGTTTTCCTGTCCTTTTACACTGGGCTTTCATTTCTGAAGGGAACAAATCCCAGATTCGACTCCCTGAGCACAGCAGGGTCCTCCTGTCTCTGGACGTGGCAGGTTACAGGTGCTGAGAGGGAATTTCCAGTGCAATCAGTGATATTTGCACACACTCGGGTGATTTTCCTCCCCTTCCTCAGCCCCTCATTCTTTAACACTTCTACTCATCATGTCATATCTAAAATTAAAATAAACGGGCAGTGACAAATTTGTCTGATCCAAAGGCAAGGAAAGGCTTCCCTGAAGGTGTCTCCAGTCCTGTGGAGCTGCCAGCACAGGATTTAACAGTTTTTGTGCAAAACTCTGGAGGGGCAGATATCAACCCCCCCCATCTTGAGGAGATCAGAAGCCACGAGAAATAAGGAGAGTTTAATTCCTGAGGAGAGCCAAAGGCCAACAAGAAAACCAAGCTGGACCTGAGCCAGGGGAGCCACAGGACCCAGCCTGAACCCTGCCCGGGATGTGCAAGGCTCTGACTGAGTGCCCACCGAAATCAATTATTGATTTCCACAGGAACTGGAAGGCGCCTTCCCCGAGCTGCCCAAAGGGACGCGGGAAGTTCCCGGCAGAGCTGAGGGCCCGCCCGGCTCCCAGGCCTGCCGTGGAGCCATCTGTCCGTGTGTCCTCTCCGATCCCCCCGGCTGGTTTTTAGCAGCCGTCCCCCCCCAGCTCTGCGCCCCTGCTCCTCTGGGAGGGAGGAGATGGCACTTCCCTCTCCCAGCCGCGCTCTGTCAGCTCCCTCCGCCACTTGGGATGTGCTGTCGCTTCCATGGAAACAGAATCGTGAATCTTTTCCCCAGGAAATGCCTCCAAACTGCCTTCGTTTCGTTCTGTTGTTCCTTTCAGACAGGTCTGCTGCCCGTGCAGGCTGAGGCTGGGGGACTTTGGTGTTATTTAATGTAGGAATGTCCTTTCGGGGAACCAAACTGGGCGCAACGTTAATTTAAGTGGGAAATATCCTCTTTTTTTCCCAAGGATTTCCCCTCTTCTGCCTGGGGCTCCTTTGCCAACATTGGCCTTGCAGTTTGGATGGCAGGTGGGTATTAAAAGATTCACTGATTTCCCTGCATCTGTTGTGGTCGAGGGAAAAGAGAATCACGGAATCATGGAATGTCCTGAGCTGGGAGGGACCCCTGGGATCACTGATCCTGCACAGACACCCCAAAATTCCACCCTGGGCACCCCTGGGAGGGGTGTCCCAACACCCCTGGAGCAGCCTCGGGGCCGGGACCATTCCCTGGGGAGCCTGGGCAGTGCCCAGCACCCTCTGGGGAATCCCGGGGGTCTCTCCCACAGCAGATCCAGGTGCAGCCCTGTGGTTCACCCTAAAATCTCCCATCACCGTGGGGATGGTTTTCCGTGGCCGTGTTGAGTGCTGGGGGTTGGAGCTGCTGGAGAGATCCCAGAGCAGGAACCAAGAACAGGCAGCACCTGGATGTGCCCTGAAAAACTGCTCCTGCTCCGGGAGGCATCCACAAGTTCCAAGTTAATCCTAGAAACGGCTCTTGGGAGAGCTAAACCTCCTGGATTCGGCAGAATTTCCAAACTCGGTGTGGTACAAGCGCTCAGGAGAGCAGACTCCTCGTCTGAAACCATCACGCAGAATTTGAATGGAATCCTGGAGTCCTGGAGTGGTTTGGGTTGGAAGGGATCTTCCAGCTCATCTTGTTCCACCCCAGGGACACCTCCCGCTGTCCCAGGGGGCTCCAGCCTGGATTTGGGCACTGCCAGGGATCCAGGGGCAGCCACAGCTCCTCTGGGAATTCCATCCCAGCCCCTCCCCACCCTCTCAGGGAGGAATTCCATTCCAATATCCCACCTAACCCTGCCCTCTGGGGGGTTGAAGCCATTCCCTGTGTCCTGGCACTCCAGGCCCTTGTGAAAACCCTCTCTCCGTCTTTCCTGTTGGCTCCTTCAGGTCCTGGAAGGCCACAATGAGGCCACCCCAAATCTCTTCTCCAGGCTGAACAATCCCGATTCCCTGAGCATTTCCTCCCTGCAGAGCTGCTCCATCCCTCTGATCATCCTCCATTCCTTGAGAAAAGGGAATCCCGGATAGGGACAGGAGGGACCAAGGGGACAGAAACCCCTGTTTTGGGAGCAGTTCGTGGAGCCAAAGGGCTGAACTCTTGGAATCATGGAATTGTTAGGGTTGGAAAAGACCTTTAAGACCATAAAATCCAGCTTTGAAGCCAACACCACCACGTTCACCGCAAACCCACATCCTCCAGTGCCCCATCCCCGCGTTTTTGGAACACTTCCAGGGAGAGTGGAGCTGCAGGAACGGAGGAAACTTTGCTCTGTCATGTCCTTGGACCAACTTGCCACGCACAACGAACGATTTTGGCTGCCAAGGAGAATTCTCCCACTGCTCCATCTGCAATGCCGAGCGATCCACAGAAACCACGGTGTTGGTTTCGTGTCTCACAACAGCCTGGGGGAAACTTTACTCCTTTTTTTTTTTCTTTTTCTCTTAATTCCATTCCTATCTCTTCCTATTTCCCCTCCATCTCGCAAACAATTAATTAGAACGCTACACCTAAATTATAAATTACCAACTTTCGAGGGGCACAAAAAGAAAAAAAAAAAAAAAATGGACTTAAAAATTCTGAAAGGCTGAGATGTCAAGATAGGGGAGAAGCAGCTGTTTTGGAAATGTTGCCTTTTTCTTTGTTCCGAATGCTATTTAAACATTGGCAGGGGGCCTCATTAAAGATGAATCGATGAATTAGTAAGTAGTGTTGTAGCCAGAAGAGACAGCATGTGCTCCTGTGGTGAAAACAGATTTACACAAAAGAAAGGAAAGGGGGGAGAAAACACCCCCCTCTCAACGTGCAACAAAGTCGGTGTTTTACAATATTCTATCAGGGCTGCGCCAATCCCGGGCAGGATCCGCCAGAATTTCCAATCTAAATTCATATTTGGGGGGTTAGAAGTTGGAACTGGCTGCGAAGTTTCCTCTGGGCTAAAACGGAATAGATAAGTTTGGAGCCCCAGAGCATTTTGGTTACCGAAATGTTATGAAGTGTGAAATAATAATAATTAGGGGTATGGCATGGGAATCACAAACCAGATATGATCCAGCTGCAAAAGCAAAGAGAGATATCAGCTCGGGCCCCACCACGGATGTCTGCAGGCGTTAATGTGGAAATAGCACCTCGCTTTTGGCACCAGACTTCAGGGGAAGCCCTGGAAAAAAGGATCAGCTCCAGCCAGGGAGCTGCAGGGGGGCCCCAGGGGGCCCAGGATGGCGAGGGGAGAAGTGCCAAGGGACAGACCCCGAGCGGAGCTGCTTGTCTGACCCTGAAATCCACAGAAATCCGGGACAAAAGGCCTCTCCCAGCTCCTGCCCTCAGCACGGGGCTGGGTCCGCCCTTCCCTCCTGCTCCAGCTCCAGGAGATGTAGAACAGGACCAAGGTGGAGCTTCCTCACCAGAGCTCTGGGATGGGGCTCCCAGCGTGCCCGTGATGTCCCCTGCGTGTCCCCGCCTGGCCCTGGGTGTGGCATCGGGCACCTGGGCACCAAGATCTCCATCGAGGTGGCGTCTGACACCTGGACACCACGGTCCCCATGCAGGTGGCATCTGACACTTGGGCACCAAGATCTCCATCGAGGTGACATCTGACACCTGGACACCAAGCTCTCCATCGAGGTGGCATCTGACACCTGGACACCAAGATCTCCATCGAGGTGCCACCAGACACCTGGGCACAAAGGTCCCCATTCAGGTGCCACCAGACACCTGGGCACCAAGCTCTCCATCCATGTGGCATCTGACACCTGGGCACCAAGGTCCCTGTGCAGGTGCCACCAGACACCCTCCTTGGTGCCACCAGGCACCCTCCCACACCCCACCTTCACACACAACCTCCCCAAGTGCCCCCAGACACCTCCCCGGGTGCCCCCTGGTTCTCAGCTCAGCGCCGAGGTGAGAGCAGCCAGAACCTCAGCTCTAATTTTGGTAGCACAAACCAGCTCCGAGCACCGCCTGAGCATTTTTTTAAAGCCCCAAGATGTTCTTGAGGAGCATTTCAAGGAAAACCACGAGGTTCCCCAGTATTTTGCCATTCAAAACCAAACCAGGACAATTCCGAAGTCACCAGAAGTCGCACCTGTGTTTTAAGCCAATGGAAAAGAAGGAGCTTGCACAGAACCACACAATCCCAATCCCATATTGCTCCATGAGAATTTATTTCTCCAATAATAATTTGGCCTCTGGCAATTAGGAGAGACCTGAAATTTTGGTGGTTTTTTTTTTGAAAATTATAGGAGAAACTATAGGAGAAATAATTGATTATTAATAAATAATTAATTACTGATAATCCACTATTATCACCTGTGTGCTGCTCATTCCTCTCCCTTTGTGCTGGCCCTACACAGGCAGAGGTTAAATGACACTTTTACACAGCCCAGAGAATATTTTAGAGAGCTGAGTGCTTATTTTAGCTCTAGTTTTTCAATCTGAGTTCTGGAAGGGGAGAAATGAGGCCCGAAGAGGTTTTGTGATTCTCTCAAGGTCACCCCGCGAGTCTCCAGCAGAGCCAGAGCTGAATCCAGAGCTCCCAGATTCAATATCCTGCATCTCTGACCCATCCTGCAAACCACGGGATGAAGGAACACCAGAACTACCCCCAAACATGAGATTTCTGAGCCACTCCAGTGCCTTTTAGCTCATATATAAAATAGATACATCAAATATATTGCTCCAGCTTCCAGGACCCTGATTCATTTCAGATCTATCACTATTAATAAACCTCAAGAAAAGTCCTAAATTCTTGCAAGACATTAGTTGGGTTTTTTTAGCAGAGGTCCATTTATCCTACTTTATTAAGTGTGAAGAGTCAAAATGTTCAAGCGCTTTACGTTTTTATCCACACCAAGGATTTGGAGCAAATAAAAATTAGTGTCATTTGAGTAGATTCCTACAAGGCTGGGCCTCCTCTTTTGTTTTGCTGTTTAAAATCATTTACAGTTGTGGAGCTGGTGCAAGACTCTTTGACTTCGATAGATTTGGGGGTTCCTAAAGAAAAAATGAACACTTTGTGCTGAACATCACCCGGATTCCTGACCCAGGGGCAGGTTGCAGGTGGGTGACTGGCACTGGCACAGCAGCATCCTGAGCTGGCACCATGGAGAATTCCTGCATTCCAGCACCTGAGACCTTCCCACCTCCTCCTGCCGCTCCCTCAGGACCCCGGAGCAGAGGAGAACACTGGGTTTTCCACCTCTCTTCTGTCTCCCTCCCACGGAATCACAGGACCAACAGGAATGGAGAAGATCCTTAAGTTCAGCAAGTCCAAACACCAACCCAGCACCGCCGCCGTGCTCCCCACGGAACCACGACCTCCAGAGCCCCATCCGCACGTTTAGGGATGCCCAGGATTTTGGGAAGTCCCTCACAGAGGCTGTTGGAAAGTCCCTGCCAGAGGGAAGACCCTGAGCTCACCCCCAGGTGCTCCCAGCTCTTGCCCCGTGCGGAGGTGAAGCACCAACAGTTCCGTTTTGTTGGGTTCCACCACGGGGGCTGTAGGAGAGCAGGCCTGAAGGTACAAAAGCATCTTCCCCAGGCCCGCTGGTAACCATGGAAACACTTCCAGGGCACCTGAGATGGGCTGGAAAAGAGGATTTTGGGTCAGTGACCTTCTTGAGCAACGGCCCGGGAAGATTGTGGTCGGTGGCCTTATCTGGGATTATTTACACCTTCCCATAACAGGTGATATCCAGGGAATGCTCCAGGTGAAATCCTGGGGTTTGATCTCCCTGTTTCTGTGAGGTTCTGTCCTGGTTGTGCACTGGTATTTGGGTACCCCGAGCTGTGCAATGAACGTCTCTGCATTTCTCCATCCTGCACGCCCAGTCCTTGCCCGGCGTGGACGCTGCACATTTCCCCTTTACAGCACCTGCTGAGACCTTGATGCCATTTCACTTCTGTTACCAGGGATATGAAGAGCAGATACTTTTTTTAATTAACTTTCTGTCCCCTGGCTCCTCCCCAGGTGCTCCGTGCACATCGTTATTCCTGCTGCCGCCCTGTGACCGTGACCCGGATCGGAGCATCCCGGAGGAGCTCCCTGGGATCTTCCACATCCAGGGATCAGCTCACCTCGGGCAGCCACACCAGACCTGACTCGATGGCTTAAGTTAGAGCAGCCCAGAGGGACCTCTAGGACACCTTTGGTCTGATTGGGCCCCACAGCACGGGAAAATCAGGTTTTTTTGTCTGTTTTATAACCCACGTCTCTACAGGAACACATTAATTCAGAGCCTCCCTCCATTAATATTCACCAGTGACAGGTGAGTTCCCATCACTCCACACCAGCTGGGGAAAAGCAAACTGGTAAAACGTGGCAAAGTTTGGGGAGTTGAGTAGAATTTCGTTCCTTAAAAATCAAATGAATTGCTTGCAAAACAAAATACCACTCAGCAGAAATAAAGGGGAGGACATTTAGCCCATAAGCCACGCTCTGATTTCAATGAGTTCCTAAAAAGAAAAAAAATTGGGGATGTGGAAAATTCTCCAGCAGGTTGTTTTCTTGCTCAGGTTGGGAGGCACCAAGAGAAATGCCAAAGGTAAGGTGAAATCAGAATTATTTAAATCAAGGGGACAAAAATGCTAAAAAAAGGCTGAGAGAGAACGGCGAGAGAGAGGAAACATAAAATAACAGTTTAAAAAATTGCTTGAGAAATAATTGGAGTTTTAATGCCTGAGAAATATTGAGGTTACAGCCCCGAGATGGTTAAAAATTCCTGCAGCAGAACATGCCTTAAAAAGAAATAAATAAATGAATGAATAAATCTCAGCTCACTCTTCTCCTAAACCACCATGGCTCCCACTCAAACTGCTTCATCCCACGGCTGCTCCTCTTCCTTTGCTGCACTTTCCCGAGGTTGGGTCATAAAAAAAAATATTGTACCTTAAAAAAAAAATTAAGAAAAAAAAAATGTACTTGGATCTATTGATTTGTGCTGTAGCAAAGCCCCTGACATTCCAGCACGATGAAGATATTGCTCTGGACCCTGTGTGCCTCCTCATACTTCTCCTCTGCTTATGAGGGTCTCCAAGGATGGTATTAAAGATATTGTAGTTCCCACTTTCCGACTCTGGGATATCAGCGAGATTCTCCTGTGTAAAGAATAATTATCAGCACTGCTGTTACCTCTAGTAAGTGTGTAATTACATGCTCTGTTTTGTGGGCTGTAGGCTGTGCAATTTTAAATTATACAGTAATGACAAATTCTCCTTTTTCACCACCTTCTTCCAAATAATAATAATAGTAATCATCATCATCACCATCATTATCAACGTCATAATGAAAGAAAGAAAACCTTCTTCTGTGCTAGCATTAGCAGTTTGTGTTTGCTTGTGGAATTGTTTTAAGGCTGAGGGAAGCCTTGAAATCTAAAATTTTTGCTGAAAAATTAGAAGCAGGTTAATATGGGGAGAAGGGAGTGAATAAAAGAACAAAAAATCCTTAACGGGGAGCGAGAGCAGGCGTGGAATTCCATCCGATCCCATTCATCCCAGGGAATCTGCCCTGCTTTTACTGGGAAGGACACTCAGTACCCGGAGCCAGAACGGTGTCCCCAGAGTGGAAAATCCCCGTTCCCAGCCCAAAATTGAGATTTTTCTGAAGGGAACCAGCCCCGGCTGAGGGGAACCAGCCCTGGGCGAGGGGAACCCAGTTAGAGCTTCCCAACCATCCCAGTTAGAGCTTCCCAACCATCCCAGTTAGGAGTTCCCAATTGTCCCAGTTAGGGCTTCCCAATTGTCCCAGT
>VZRO01002169.1:1057157-1076324 GCA_013397915.1 Daphoenositta chrysoptera | reverse complement strand
TGGAACATCCCAATGGCCAGGCACACCTCTGCCTGCATCTGCTTCCTCTGAGGATTGAGGAAGTTGCATATGTTCTTTTATATGATTTTTGAGTCTAGATTATGATTGTTATATTGATACAGCAAACTGTGTGCTATTCACCCAATCTGCAGAGGGTCCAGGTTGCACTGTATTATAAATTCTTTATTTTACTACTTATGGATTGCACTACACTGATTCTACTTGTAGAAGTCCTGTGCCATTCTAATAACACATTCTGTACTACAGTGATAATGAAATCCTAGTAAGGAAAGTAAAGCTTAAATTCTAACTACAATTTAGTGCTTTCATGGTTCTGCCTAAAATCCCTAAAAGAAACAGTCGTTCTCCTCAGTGTCCAGGTGATCTCATTAAAAGTAAGTAATTTGCTTACCTGTAGTGCTTTGTGTTTTAAAAAAGAATCTTCTCCTATCTTCAGGCCAGTTCAGCCTTTCCTCCAAGTGCTCTGTTATGTTCAGGTAGGCTTCATCTAGGCCCATAGGCATAAAATTGGGATCATATTCAGCCAGTATTTCTCTAACCTTGATAAACACAGAGTGAAAGTTTGTTCTGTAAGAGCAGATCTTGACACAAAATTAGGACATGAACAAATCTACTCTGAAACTTCAAAATGATAATAACTATTAAACATACTTACAGTACAAATTATTTCTTGATATTGTAAAATTACAGTAGTGCTTCCCCAAGTAGCAAGATACTAAGTGAGAACTAAACAGATTTTGAGCATTGTATTTAACTGCAAAGGCCACTAAGATCAGCATGTAAGGACTCCACGCCTACTAGGTCCATAGACACTGAATAAAACACTGGGGACCTGGAAACTCAGCAAAGCGGATAAACTGATGCAGCTTTCTGTGCTCGGTGTATCAGATATCACACATACAAACGTTAAAAAACCTCAGCAGCAACAACAAAATCCTAAGTTTTAAATTACACTAAACTGAAGTTACAGACAATGTTCTAGAGCAGTGGTTAATGCCACAGGCAAAACCTGTTGAGAAATTTTTAGTGATAAGACCATATTTCTAGAAGGAAACATAATAAAATAAATGGTCAAAATAAAAGCTCTACCTTCTCTCCTCTTTTTTTTTTTTTTAAACCTGGAGGAAGACCTGACTGTGTCATGTTTTTTTCCTATCAGTCAAGTTTTTAGGTATTACAACATTTGTCCACATGCACTTCATCTTCCTGAAACTGAATAAAGACAGAATTCACTACTGAACTTCAAAAGATAAAATGAGACAAATTTAAATAGTTTCAATCCAAATCCCAAGAGCAAAAAATAACTAAAAATCCAGACCAAGGCAACTCTTTAATACTTTACCCTATCAAACAACAAATTAAATACACGTCATGAAATACACGTTGTGAAATACATATAATAAAATCCGAGATCCTTAACAAGTTCAAACCCATTCTGAAATATGCACATTTATATATGCCTTTTTTCCTTTTTTACAGAAGTGAAAAGATTAAGTAAGATCAACCTTACTTTATATATGTGAAGGGACTGAGGCTTCATAGAAATAATGAAGGCCTGACATAATTATATTAAAGTCTTGTGTCACGCACTAGTTTGATTTAAAATGTACAACAGATCTTTTTTCCGTTTTTTTTTTTTTTTTAACAGGCTTTTAGGTATCATAACTATTTCCCCTGGTACTAAGTAAAACTACTTCCATTAAAGCAAAATATGGTTTCTTTTCTCCCTATTTCTTTTGCTCTATCAAGTCCCTTCTTTAAAAAAAAAAAAAAATTGATCTGCGTTTAATAGTCAGTAATGCTCTTTTTCTCTCCAGTAATTTGTATTCAAAAGTATGATTATGCATTGCATGAAATTATCATCCCCATGTTTCCTATGTACTTGCAACTTCCTAGAAATTAGTCTATGTTACATGATTTTGAACTTTTAAGACTAATAAAGCTCAAGTGTTACCACTAGCTCACTACACAGAGGTTTTCAAAACTTCTGTCAGCATCAATACTAACTTCAGTAAAATTGCCAGATTGGGTAAGTGCATTGCTTTTTCATCCCCTTGCCCAAAAGCACCAATATTTTGTTTGATTTATGTTTAAAACCATATACTGAAGAGTTTAATATTTAAATTATCACCTTTCATATTATCTAGAACTGATGTTATTGATACAGTCTAAAAACAAGTACACTTACTTTTGTTTAGAGACTACTTTCAGACTTACCTCTTTACTCACTTTGCCGTATTTTTCAAAGTTTAGTGGT
Organism: Daphoenositta chrysoptera; assembly: GCA_013397915.1. Lineage (NCBI taxonomy): Eukaryota > Metazoa > Chordata > Aves > Passeriformes > Daphoenositta > Daphoenositta chrysoptera. The sequence goes on along the minus strand of VZRO01002169.1, from coordinate 1,074,046 downwards.
ACTATAGTTAGATGTGGACACAGCCTTTTAGCAATAAATCCAGGCATGGCTGCACGAACACCAAATCTCCTAGCATGGTAATTTGAGGTGGACTTAAGAGAGATTAAGTAAGTTTAGTGTTCAGTAATCAAATTTTTCTTTAAGTTTAGTATTAAATAATAAAGTTCTGATCACATATCTCTATACAGAAAAGACTGAAAAAGCTAAGAGTTTATATGCATTTTCACTCTCCCTCCTCTTGCCTTTAATTATGCTTACATACTTTAAATTTTCATTAGTACTTTTTACTGAAAAATCCAGCTCATATGGTCAAGTCTAAGAACTTCTGTTTCCTTTATTATTTTTGGTCTTTCCACACTTCATATAAAACACTGTCATTATATTTATGCTATTATTTTATGGTTTATTAGTCTTAAGATTAATGTAATTGATTTCTGTACTAGTTTAACATTCAGCCTTACCAACATACTCATTGATCCCACTGCTATAGGTTTTTCCTTCAGCTCTGGATTGTCTCTCATTTCCACAGCTGCATAGAAGGCATCCATGTCAATGTGTACAATTGTACTGCTAAGGTTACGACTCCGTTCCAGTTCTATCACAAGTTTGTCCACCTGAACAGAATAAACCAGTAATTGAAATACTACTAACCTGGCACAAGTGCAACAGTACAGATGATCCTAAAAAATCAAATGCATCTTGCACATAGTTAAAGAAAAAAACCTCAACAAACCAAATCCCCACCAAACCAGTAACAACAAAAAAACCCCAACAAAGCTTTGGATGAAACTTGCTCTCAGAGAGAATGCTACTGTAGCAATCAATACAAAAAACACCCCAAAACCCTGTGGAAAAAAACACAGCTGTTGTGGTTTAGCCCCAGCTGGCAACTAAGCTGCTGCAGCCACTTACTCCCTCACGGTGGAAGAGTCACAAGAAAAAAAGTGAGAAAATTCATGGGATGAAATAAAGACAATTTATCACAGAAAGCAAAAGCTGTGCATGCAAGCAAATCAAAATAAGAAATTGATCCACTGCTTCCCATGGGCAGGCAGGTGTCCCGCCATCTTCAGGAAAAACAGCTTAATCATACATAAGAGTTACTTGGGCAGACAAATGCCATAACTGCAAAAGTACGTCCTTCATTCATCTACACCCCACTTTCTAGCTGAGCATGATGTTATATGGTCCGGAATATCCCTGTGGTCAGTTGGGGTCAGCTGTCCTGGCTGTGTGCCCTCCCAGCCTTGTGCAACCCCACCCTCCTCATTGGTGGGGTGGTGGGAGGAGCAGAAAAGGCCTTGGCTCTGTGCAAGTGTTGCTCGGCAATAGCTAAGCATCTCTTTATTATCAACACTCCTTTCAGCAGAAATCTAAAACACTGCCCGATGCCAGCTGCTGTGAAGAAAATTAACTCTATCCCAGCCAAAACCAGCAGAAAACCCCACCCACCAAACAACAAAACCCTCATAACTTGACCAAAAAAAGACATATCTGATTCAGACAGAAACTTTTTAAGACCCTTGAATATGAAGTTTTACTTAAAGTATTTAGTTTTAGAAACAGAAGTTATTTGAGAAAAATGAAAACATTCTAATGAAGAATTTCCAACTTTCCTAAATAAAGCTATCATACTTCAAAAAATTGGCCTAGAAAGGTGAAGAGGAGACCAGCAGCTCACAGGACAAATCCATCTATCTTGTCTTGTCAGAAATAAGGTCTCATAACACCTGCTCACTTACCACAAAGTAAGCTACTGTCAATCCCTCAATAAAATTCCTCAACATTTTTGTACAGGAACCCATAACATATAAATGGCTAGATTGCTAGGAAAACTACAAGCTATTAAAAGAATAGCCTATACACAAAATGTGTTTCACTCCAAATGTTAAAGATGTGTGTCTCCAAGTAGACTGTGAGCAGTACTGCTTCATCAGCTCCATAGTGTTGTGAGGCAGAGGCTTTGATTGTTCTTAATTTGCTTGCGTTTTTACCAAAAGTCACGCAGATCATGTGTTTGTTCCTGAAACACTGCTGACCTATGAATGAAGTATGAGCTGTGCTGTCATTAAAAAATATAAGTGAAATATTTGACATGGGATTTTTAAGGCCTACTGATTTAAGATGATTGTTGGCAGCAGCATCACATATCATTCTAGAAGTAAGAGAAAACTCAGAAAAAAAAAGAACGTGCTATGAAAATAAGATTACCTAACTACACTGATGACTATGGCAACCTCAATCTACACAACCAAAGGCTGGTACTGCTAGTAAAAAATCCTGATGGGCATAATAGAGCAAGAAATGGAATTAACAAAAAGGAACAAAAGTTTCATTTTGCTTGCAGGCACAAGGACACACACACTCTCATGACATCAGGCTACCAGTACAGAAATGTCTCTGGACTGACTATAATGCATTTATGGTCCTGAAGAGGAATGTTTACATGCAATTTGCACGGTTCTTCTCTTTTTTATTTCCCTCAACAGAGCTGCTTAATAAAAAACCATAAAAACCTTATCCACAATAACCATCTTTGAGCTCAAAACACTTGAACCACGGCAAGTTAGCTTGGAATGTTCTCATTAAACTGCTGATTAATGATTTACAAAGTCTTTTCTTCGTTTTTTTCCAAGTTGCTTTGAGGGATGAAATGCTAGACCAGGACCTTAAACTAGGCTACTCAATACAGAATAGCACAGTATGTTTGGTCTCTGAGGCCAACAAAACTAGTTCAGACAAATTAAAAGCATAAGGGGGAAGCCATTCAAACAAACAAACAAACGAAGTAGGATACTAACATTATTTCCATTATATTACTAATTCACAAGGATTCATGTCACACTTCAACCATAAAAAGCATCCTTATTTTAAATTCTAATTCACAGATAATATTCAGGTTGCTCTAAAATTCAAGTTGTTTAATTAATACCATCAATTGCTGCTCTAGTTGCATAACTTCTGTATTTCAATTTATCATATTTATAACAAACTTCTCTTTTGCTTTTCTCCCCATATTTATTGCTAACATCATACTTACTGATCAGCTAACATGCACATCTCAAGAATGAAGCAATATTACATTAAACTAATATGAAATACAAAAAGATTACCCTTCAGCAAAAGCAACTGATACAAGTAATATGCCAAAACAAAACACAACCAGATCTACTCAGAGAATTCTGGGCACCTACAAACCCTCTCCTTAAAATTTATGGAGTAATTCCTTAGATGCAAAACAGGCTGACAAGTTTTAAAAATCTGCTTTTAACTACCCTTTGTAAAACAGAGATACTTTTTTATATATATTTCCAAGCTAGATTAAAAAACACAAACAAAAAAACCCAACTAAAAAGTACAAATCATAATTAGAAGTTTAATTTTCCTTATGGCAACTTTTAGACAATTTGAAGAGTAACTTCTCCTTTTTTTCTTATTCCATGGTAGGGTATACAAATTTTCAAGGCAAGACAGAAAAGTCAATAGAAGCAAGACAATGGTAACTATTTACAGAATAAACATCTGGGATAAACCCAACATGGATGAAAAAAAAAAGCAAACATCAGTACAGCAGTTTCCACATCGGGTAGCAGCTGTATACTTTTTAATGTATTACAAATTACTGCAGAATCTCAAGGAGCTCCACACATTCTAATGGTAAAAAAGACAACATTATGTTGAAGATTCTACATTTTATATATATTACTGTTTCCACCACGTAACCGGGATTTTGTCCAAAAGTCCAGCAAGTGGAGACATTTTTGTTTGGTTTTACCTTACAGTACTTAAATCACTGGCCAGCTTATGAGCCTGAGCCTCTAACCATTCTACAAACAAGACTTCATCTGCAGATGGGAACATGCAGAGAGGTAGATATACAGATACCTTTCTAATTCCAGAATACTTCCCACTTAAAATTTTAGGAGAACAGGTTTTCTTATCAGAAGGTAGTACTAAAAAGAAGAGTTAAAAACTCGACAGATAGGAACAGTAGAGAAGATGATGAATTGCCTATATCCATAACGGAATGGAGCTGATTAAACAATACACAGCAATTATTAAGAAAACCAAACAAGACAAAAATTTGCAAAGTGAAAGGTGGAGGTCTGCGGAGGTGTAGCTGGCAGGTAAGTAAGAGAAAAAGGGTGAGGTATTTAGAGTATCAGATAGAGAGAAAGAAGACTGGTTCCAAGTTTACAAATTTCAATGAGGGGTATGGGACAAGGACAGCTTTGGAAAGAGAACTGATAGTAATCTCTGGATGTGGGATGAGAAAGGAAAATTCAGGATACGATAAATTAAAAAAAGGAGAGGAAAGAACAAAATGGTCAGAATTTGTGATGGGAGAATGCGGACAACAACAATAATGAACCAGAGTTTATGTGCATACAGGGAATAGAACAAAAATCCAACGTTTCAAGATGTTTTTACAGCAGCAAAGATCTAAAATTAGCCAGAAAAAATGTGTGTATACTATACCCCTCTAATGACAGTTTTCATGCAGTATGACAGCTGACTTTACAGTTTATCTATTGGAAATAAAGATGACTGCTATTTCAGCAAGCAGCATAAAGATTTCAAATATGGAATTTGAGACTTGGGCCCCAATAAGACACATATGAGAGAATTTTTCTCTTTAAGTTTCTTTTTTCTTCTATAGAAACGAGTTTTCTTAAGAAACATTAGAAGACTATAAAATTATGTTGCAATATCAAGGATTCAAGTTCCAAAAAAGACAACATGAAGGTAGACAAAGCAATAAAAATTTCTTGGCTTCCACTATGTGCACTACATATTCTCTCATTACATAACTATACAATAATATTATTTATAGGATTTGTGTCATTCATGCAATTCATTTTATAAGAAAGACTATTCTCTGTAAACTAAATAGTTCTCTGGTGAAGGTAGGATGGAAATAGAAGTATTTTTTCTGTAATTAAATTACTTAAAAGCTACCTTAGTTAACTAAAAAAAAACCCTGCACAAACAGAGTCATAACTAATCTGTGTTAAAGATTCACTAAAAACAATTGTGGCATACGGATTTACAACAAACTTTTCAGAGGTACTCAGAATGGCAAACTTTTCTGGACACAAATTTGAAACACTGGCATCTAAAGTACGGAAGTGATTTGCAAATCTAAAATGAACAAAAAAGTTTGTACACCAAAAAATACTCAACCTCTAATCCTCACAATGGCACTGAAAATTAACGGATGTGTTTAATCTCATGTGCTTCAGCTCCCCATCTACAAACCAATAAAATATCACTCTACTTTGCCAGAATATTGCAAGAATTAAGAATTCACAGCATGTGGTGTACAACATAAAAAACTCTATTAGGAAATCAGTAATTCTGCATTCAAAACTGGATTAGCCTAGAGTTCAACAAAAAAAGGTTGGGACCACCCATTGAACATTGAGGACAACAGAAAATATTGAATAATATCCCCTCGGTGAACGCTGTCTGCAATGCGCACTGAATAAAACAGGAATCCTGTTAAGGAAAACTAGCAAACAATCATTTAGTTAAAGACTGGACCACAGCACAAATGAAAATGGAAAAGAATTCAGCTCCTACAAGGAATTTTAATTGTGTTGTGCCTAGTAATGTTTGGTGTGCAACCTTTCTTTTAACGTTTCATACTATAATACTTTGGAGACTATTATGTACCATTAGCATTTGAAAAGAGAAATAGCCTCTTCATCTCTCTAGTTCAGGACACTTGTATTTCTTGTGACTGCTTGTCATAATGATATTTCATTAATTAGCTTAAAAAAGGCATCAATTATACCCAGAATTGTTGACAACTGTGATCTTTCTCATTCTATTGCAGGCCACTGAACACAAATATTGGTAATTTCTAAACCCAACAGTGATATGATACTTATTAGCAAAGTATTTAGCAAACTTTTACATAAACCATAATGACATTCCTTTAAACTGATCAGGCTTGGGAGAACAGGAATTCATTTGTTCCATTTTACTCATTTAGAGAACATTTCAGAGTAATTTCACAAATTATTCTTCTAGCAGGTTTTTATTAAGATGACACCATCAAAACATTGTGCACTTTTCCTTGTATGTCTAACATCAAAATGGTAGTTTAACATTGTGCCTATCACAGAATTTAATGCAATAAACCAGAACACATCAAAATGTTTATCATCTGACATTTACTCCGATAGGTCTTTAGAAGATTAGTACCTGCAGCTGTGCTTTCAAGAGCTGTTGTGTTGTAATTTTCTCTTTTAGCCGCATCATTTTTTCAATTCGTTGGTTAACTTGTTGATCTTTCTTAAGCTCATTTTCATAAAATCTAGAACCCTGAAAGAAAAAAAAATCACAAAAACACTCGTTTTTCTTTTTTGTCTTTATCTTTTCTTTTTTGTCTTTATCTTTATCTTTTACATTTGATCTTTAAATACAGAAAACATAAAACACAGAAATGGTTTCTAATGCATGCTTTGGATTTTCATATAAAAATACAATAAAAAGACCACTGGTTCTTTACATCTCTCTCTTCAAATGACACACATATTCTCTCCTGCTCAAATGAGTTTAAGGGACTATTTAGAGAACTTCATATGTTTATTCAGTCTATCACTTGACAATAAAAATTAAAAAAGAGTAGATAAAAGTCAAACTATTCTTTGCAACACCTCCAAGGTATGGAGTACAAAACTCTAATAAAAATTTATTTAAGCATTTTTTCAGACTTCCACATGGCTTAATATATACGGAAATATATAATGACATTGCATAAGTCAAATCCACTTGTAATGTTGAGTATTTTGTTGGCCATTTAATCTTGAAGGACACTGCAGAATAAGAAGCTATTTGGAAGAGGATGATGAAAACCAAATGGGTATAAAAAAGCCCTGTTACTCTCAAATATGTAATTGCTCCTTCAAAAAAAGGTATGAATACAAGGAGATGTAATGAAAAGACAATAATCATGTACAGAATGTATAATGTGACTTTTTCTCCTGACTCATAACAAAGAAAGGGGGGCATACAATGAAGTAGAAAAGATAAAAATTCAAAACTAGGAAATAAAATACTTCCCTCACAACATCTCTTAGCTTATAAGTGAAATAATATTTGCAAGAAAAGGCTTTTGTTGAACTACCTGGTAAAATCTGCAAAAATGAACAAATTTTTAGGTCAAAGTGTCTGACTTCCAAACTGTCAATGATACCAAGAATTCAGCCATAGTCAAGTCAGATTCAAGCATTTATGTAAAAAAGCAAAAATATCCACTTTTACAATAATTACAAAAAAGATGAATGGCAGGACTGTAATATGTCATGTTTCATTAGGAGAAATATGTAATTAGAACAAATTAGGGTGTGTTTTCTTTGACTATCAGATATGCCTTTCATCTTTTCTCCCCTATGCCATCAAATATGACTTGTTGAGACTCATTTAAAGAAATGAGTACCAAAATGTAGGTGTGGAAAGCAACTCAATATACTACTAAGTATTTTTAAGTTTTTTACATCTCTTGCAGTATTTGACACTTGGAATGCCCTAAATCTTGTTGCAATACAGCTATGGTTAGTGTCTGTAGGTATAATTTTAAAGATTATAGAAAAGCTTAAGGAAAAGAATCAATGCTTCTTTTCAGATTTCTTGATGTGTATCTGGCATTTATAAACTCTTGCACTTTTTTGACAGAAATATATTCTACTAGTTAGATGCCTGTATGTCAGTTTTGAAAGCCTATTTTACAGTTCATTCTATTTCGTACGAGGAAATGAAAAAGTAATTGCTATAACAAAATTATTTACGTAAATATAATTATTTAGGTTATTTCTGACAGAGCACTGTGTTCAAGAAAGAGTGAACACAGTAAGTAGAAGAAACATCTAATCAATAAGGAGCTCGATAGCATATAAAATATCCTCAATGTGAAACTGTGAGGAAAAAACCCTCAACTTCTGAAATAAGAACTGCTTGCAGCATGTTTTCTCCTTCCCCCTGCCCCACCCCTGCAGATCACCATAGAGTAACAGTAGTCAACACAGAATTAATGAGGAAAACACCAAAGTACATAATCTCAGGCCACAGTGACACCAAATAAAATACACACTTGGGAAAGGAAAAGTAAGAAAACCCTGAGTTGCTCAGATAAAGTGCTATCCCTATATTCTTCTGTATGAACTCACCAATAACAACTAGGATGACTAATATTTCAATGGTTTGTAGATTTGGGAGGGCCTCTGTGGATCTTTAGTACAAAGCTGCACACTACTGGCCACCTCTGTTGAATACTGAGAAGACAGTCACAAAGACAGGCAGTAAGCACAAAGAAATTCTACTGAAAGCACTAGAAAAACTTGATTACGTCAAGTTCATCCGCTACAGGTAAGTGACCAAAAGAAGTCAATCTGCTTGGCTGATTAATGATGTGGTGGACAAAAGGAATGGAAAGGGGGAGAAAAAGAGGAAGCTGCAGCCCTCAAAATTACTTCTGGAAAATACTGTGATATTTACGTACTGCTTTGGACAAAAAGGGAGCACTTCAGCATATACTCAGTTGTACTCCTCCATGTCCTGGTGGATGAATCCAACAACACCCTACAGCATGCTAAACTACGGTCCCTCCCCTTCCTCCCCACATATGAATTTCTTCTAAGAAGATGCCATCCATATACACATGTGAGGGATAAAATTTGGGGAAGGGAGGAAGAGAGCCTTACAATACTGAACCACAGATAAAGCACCAGGAAAAAAGCAATCAAACCAACCTTAGTAGCTTCCATGATGATTTTATTGATTTTCTCCTTATCCAAACCCTGCATTCCAGCTTTGTTATCATTAAGGCCCATTCTGAGTAGAACTCCATCATTGCAAGAGCTGTTGACAACTTTTTTCATGTCATCCATTGTACTTCTGGAAAACAAGTACCTGTTTTACGACTTAATATCTGAAAAAAAAAAGTAATCAAATATTTATGTTCCAACTGAACAATAATAATAATTAAATTTTGGAATTCATTTGCTTTATGTATTGAATAAGCATTTTATACTTACTCAGAAAATAACGTACTTATCACAAATATGAAGGCTTGTATTCCTGCAAAGTGGCTGACCTGCCACACTCACCACATAAAACTACCTGTAACAGTGTTTGGAGACAGTAAGACTCTATTTTTTTTTTTTTATTAAATTAAAACCATTTTCTTCTAAAACCTCCCTTACAGAAATAATTGAGCACGAACAAACCTCAGGTAAAGGCTAGTACCTTACATACGAACATGATTTTTATGCCTATACCTCATCCTGTCAGATGAAATATTACTGCTTTAAACACAAAATACTTCTCACTAATACACTAAAAGAAAAAAAATTACAATATTTTTAAATTGAAGAAAACCCCTGCTCATTTGGTCATCATCCCTGCTTGAGACAAGCTGTAAAATCCTTTCCAGTAATTTCTAGCTCAAATTCAGAACCTTTGCTTGTGTCAAAGCTCATCTTTTAAAAACAGATGGCTTCAATTAAAAGTTTTGAATAAAACCCTAATTCGGAGTAAAATTCATGCACTCTTTTTTTGCCATTAATGTGTTGAGCCATGGTATCCAACTTGTGGAACTTACCAAGCCTGTATAACTCAACCACAGCCCTCAGTAATTTCTTATCCATGCAGATAATTCTGATATGTGAACTTCTCACATCTTCCCTTGTTCTTTATGAAAGTAAATTGCTGAACCCTCAACAGACTCTAATTATATGGTAAATTGTTAGTTATTAAATTGGTCTCAAAAAAATAAGGAAAGCAAATTTCATCTTCTGTAGCATGAATCGGTGGTCTTATTTTTGCCAGATTCAAACAAGCAGACTCATGGAATAGTTTGAGTTGGAAGGGACCTTTTAAAGGTCACCAAGTCCAAACCCATGTAATGAGCAGGGACATCTTCAGCTAGATCAGGTTGTTCAGAGCCCTGTCCAACTTGACATCAGATGTTTCCAGCAATGGGGCATCCACCACTTCTCCAGACAACCTGCCCCAGTGTTTCATCACCCTCACTGTAAAAAAAACATCTAATCAAAACCAATCCTCCTCAGTTTAAAACCATTACTCCTTGTCATATTGCAACAGGCCTCGCTAAAAAGTCCAAGTGTGATAATGACATAAATTACCTAACACGTATTTATTACTGAAAAAGCATACAGAAATAATTTCTTCCTACCTCAAGTCACTGACTCATAAACAACTTCAGTTTTATGTCATGCAGAGTGGGCATTCACTCCTCAACTTTATGCTGCTCCCTGTGACAGGAACCCTTCCTATTTGGAAAAGCCCTACCCTTTCAGGCAAATACAGCAGCTTTATTAAACAATCACAAATTACACAATTCTAAGAGTGTATAATTTTTCCTTTAAATGCCACTTTCCCATGCCAGGATTTAAGTGGGCCTCATTAGCAACCAGACATAAGAAGGTCATTACATATTTTTGCATTTAGAGATTAATTTCTGTTATTAAAGAACCACGAGTAACTTTTAAAAATTAATGATGGAAATGTTCATATTTTCCTGAAGTTCTACTGAAACATACTAGCCAACTGAAGTCAAGATATTAAAGAAAGCCATGTTTACAAAAAAAGTTCTGTCAAAAATATCCAAATTTTAATCATATGCTATTAATTCAGATTATTATTTATGGTGTCTGCCGAAAAATTCAAGATCAGTTACATAATGCTGTGTCTAAATACAGTGTGCTGTATTATACAGAACAAAGGTTAATGTAGAGACCAGAACTCTTCTCATAACCCTTTAGTAGCACTTGAGCTTCTGGGAATAGGAGTGGCTTCATAGCTCTTACGTGTATTTATCAAATAAAAGACTACAATGCTGACCATCTTCAGAAATTTTCCAGCTACAGTAGGACCATCTCTTACAATTAACATACACATTTATCAGAACAGGTTTGCTAGACTTCAATCAAAGGGAAAAGTACATCCCAAAGAACATTCCAAACTTCATCTCATGCTCATAAGCACCCCTGTATCAATTAGCTCCCAGTAATTCCATTGTTACTGGCAACCTCTAGTAAGTAACGGGCAACATTTCCAAGAAATACTTTCATCAAAGTAAATACCCCTCCACTATTCTCTCTGCTTCTTTTATCACTCATTGCCTTCAAGAAGCAGGAATGAACACAAGATTGCTTCCATTTTCAATTCTTTTATTTTCAAAATGTTTTCAGCTGTTCCTTATTCCTGGAAGTGTCTTTCTCCCTAGCACGTACAAATCTTTCCCCTTCCTCATTCAGAGCACTCTTAAAGGCTCAGTTTATAGCAGAGGCTTTAAAAACTAATTTATGTTAGTCAAAAGAAAGTCTTCTCTATCTCATTGTTATGTAACCAACAATAAAAAAATATACCATGATGATACCAGTGACGGAAAAAATAATTGTCTTTATAAAGTCTCATAAATGGTGATCTCCTGGTGTATTTTATCTTTTGAGCTTATTGTGTGGAACAAAATACATTGCTAGTCCCAGATGAGAAAAGCTATAAATATCAAATAGTACCTTAGTAGAAACATTTATCTGAGGACATGACATTAGTTCTCCACCAGAGCTTTCAGGTGTATAGATGGGAAAACATGAATAACAGGTGATACAATTTCCAGCTGCTTAATATGAAGAGAACCTGAACATTACCTTGGCTTCAAACTAACAGGCCTGAAAAAAATTCATAAAATATTTAGCATATTGAAATTAATTACAATAGCTACAATATGACAACTGATACAGTACTGTCAGATAAGACCAGTGGTCATGTGCCATAGACGAAAATAAAATATTTAAAGATAACAGAAAAGCCGCAGAGTTTTAAACTGTGCAAAATGTGAACAAAATGTCAACGTAGAAACCTAGTAACTGTTTTAATTAGGCTAGCGGATATATTGAACTTGTGGTGACACAATGTTATAAAATGTTTTGCCAAAAAAACTTGGAAAAAGTGGGTAAAGGACTAGAATCTAATGAAACAGTCTATGCAGAGTGACATACTTTTGGCATGCTGTCACCTCAAGAAGTTGTTGAGAGACTGAGCTGCTTCCTCTAATAGAAAACATGACATCTCCCTAAGTACCAGACTGAGCAAGTAGGGTGTGAAACCAGAGAAGTCTGTGCAGGCAGTCCACAATAATATACCATTATTTTATATATTATTCCTGTGATTGGGAAACGAGGGGAAGCAGGAAAATCACATGTAAGTGGAAGGAGATAACTTTCCAATTGGTAAGGAAGGACTTCTAAAGATAAAGACTTTGGCAGTGAATGTCAACAGTTACTGTAAAGCAAACCAACAAACAAACAAAAAATTTCAGAGGAACCACAAAATACCATTACTGTGCAGAAGGTTTTATGAGTAAGCTGGGATACCTACAAGTGGAAAAAGATGACTACTAAAACTGCAATCAAGCTCTTCTAGAAGCAGGCACAGAAACTCAACTGAACTAGTAAGACAGGGTTATATAGTATTTGAAAGTGTCAGGAGATTGAAATAGAAATAAAATTAGAGCAACAATATAATTTCAAATGCCTCTACCTTCATTCAAATTTAGCACTTTTTTAACAGTTGACTGAACCAACCTAAAGGAAATTGCTTGTATTTGATCCTCCAACCTGTCTTCATTGAAAATCCTCCAATTCCAGCAACAGAAACTCTGTATGCTGTGTGAAAAGTTAAATGCCTTTATGTTACAATTTCCATGTAATAAAATAATGCAAAATATACAAAATATTTTTTAAAATATTCAGTTCAGTGGACGTAGTGTTATTATGCACATGATTAATATTTGTAAAGTATGTTAACAGTTTGTCTTTTGTTGACAGTGCTAACAACGTGGGAAGAAATACTAAGACTGGAAAACTACACCAGTATGGAAAAGCTTGAAAAATAATTTATTTGCATACTGAGTTAATATTTAATGCATGTAAGTTGTATACCTGTCCTCATAAATAAAACAAATTCTGATATATTTGTTACACAGATGCTCATGACAATGTGAGGAGCAAAGCAATTACTAAGATATGCAACTGTCTACTTAGCCCAGAGCTCAAAAGCTAAACATAGGAATCAAAACATATAGTACAGACATAAAGGACCATCTTTTACACCCTAATTGTCCTAAGTCTTCATGTCATGTAAAAAAATTTAAATAAATGTTGCAAATAGAAACACAAATATTAGAGATTCTTTCCCAAATGATCTTTTAGTTATTATCTTCAGGGTGGCCAAAACAAGGATCTAAATTAAATATCTTTCTTAATTTCTGTAAAACTCGTAATAGCCTCCAATAACATTTCATCAAAATCTGATACATCATTTACTGTAGCAAGAGCCCAAGATAAACTTCCTATTTTCTCTCAATTAAAATATTTCAGAGATTCCTTTATTCAAACTCTTCCATTACAACTTTAGCAAGAACAAAGCAAAATTTTAACACCTAACTTGATTTGCAAATGTAGAGAATGGATAAAGCAAAGCTTCTGGAATCCTGTCATTACATAGGCTAAATCAGAAGACAACCAATATTACCCATCATTTCAATGACAAGGTCAAGGTGTTAATAGTTCTGTAAAAGCACTGAAAGCACAACAAACCATTATAAAGTTAGGACTTCATCCAGTTTTGACCACAAAGAATCACTCCTCAGGGTTTTGGCAAAAATCAAGTGTGGTGTAATACAGATCTCCATGTCCAAAAGTTACATGCCACTAAAGTTAGGACTATACCAAAAATACCAGAGAGAAGAAAAAGACAGAAGAAAATTTCCCGTCAAATATCCCAAGTCTTTTACTTTTCTTATGGTAACTTAAAAAATTACAAAAGTGTGGAGCACTCATTGAAAATGTAGGTGGAAAAATTTATTCCTTAAAACAATTAAGATAATCACAACCATGTACAGGAGAGTTGTGAATAATGTGAAACTCCTAGAACACTTCATAAGCATTCAACAGATCCTGAAAAGCCAAATATTAAATAATCCAGCTCTGTTGTATCTTCAGTAAAAGGGCAATTCAGTAGTTTAAGACTCAAAACACCCAATTTCACTTACATTAACAACTTTGCTGGGCCATCACCTCACCACAACAAACAACTGCGCCAATCAAAAACCCCATAAGCCAAACCAAATAACATAAATAAAATAAGTAAGCTGGGTAAGTGTTTTTTCCTAGTGAGAATGCTACCAAGAAAAAAGTTACTAATAAGCATTCTTTCCAGTAACTTTTGTATTGACATGGAATTCAGCCTATCATTGCAAACAGGTTCCTCTACCAAACCCCTTTAACTACTGGGCAGTTACTGTACTACATCTCAAACAGGACAGCTCATATGTACCTATTTGCAAAACCTTTTGGTTTATATAAATGTAAAATATAAAATCTACACCAAAGAAACTACGTAGAAAATTATACACATACTGAATCAAAGTATAAGAAATCAAGTCTCTAAAATCAACAGACAAACAAACTACAAAGTGCTAAAGCAAACAATAAATTAAAACAAAACAAACAAACCTAATGAAAATTGTTTTGACAAGAGATGTGGAAAGAACATAAACTGATGACACTTCGCTGAAAAACAAGGTCCATTAGGAGCATGTGACAGATGTAAACAAAAATCTATTACCTAGTATAGCCAATGCATTACATGAAAAGTTGAAAAGGCAAACCTTTTAGCACCCAGTATTTTTTAATTTAAAGTTTGTAATATGCTAGCCACAACCAATAATCCAAACAAATACTCTCTCTAAAAAGGATGGATATGTTTGTTGAACAACCTGAAAAAATATCTACCCAAGGCATTTTTAGTTTATAACACTTGATTGNCAAGCTACTTCTGTAACTAAGTGAATAGTTTCAGATCAAAAGCATGACAAGGAATGTCTGTGTACACACTACTGCCACTGCTGAAAGGACTTGTTCAGACATGTCTCTTCAGCTCCTGCTCCTGAAAAGAAGTTCATTCAGAGTTTACCTGGGAAAATACAGCTGGTTTTACAGGTGATGCCACCTAAGTTGAACAACATACTGCAGAGAAGAACTATAAATTATTCCCATACATATCAATACTTACAAAGCTTGCTTGACAAATACAGTACATTGAAACCAACGCTAAGGAGAAAAAATTGTACTTGGTTTCTTCCCAAACTCGTAGTGAATCCAGGAACATTGTTTTTTAGCAACTTTTTATATATTAGAAAATTGTTTAAAGTAGCACCCACAGCAGACTTCTGTAAAAGTTTTTTCCTGTGCATCACAGTGATTACATAAATATTAAGAAGTGTATGACAATTCTTTATTTCTAATAGTTTAAGACAATGATGCTGCTTTTTGAATCATCTTTAGTGCTGCATTCATTGTAAATATCTTTATATCTGAGATTGAGCAGGTACAAATATTATTTTAGTTGCTATATACAGAGAATGCATGTAAGTACTGTGTCAATGCTCTTTCAAACAAATAATAAACCCTCAAAGGAAACTTTCGGACAGCCTAGCACGGGAAAATTACACAATGATTTGTCGTAAGGAGGAAATCAGAGAAAGTAGAATTGTGCAGCATTCCTCTTGCAACATAAACATAAGTTTATCTTCCAAAACTGAAACTTCCTCAACCAACACTCTTTAACACACTTTCCCCCCGCCCAAGATATCACGAGGAAAGAGATGAGTTAGCAAAAACCTAAGTCTTTCCCAAACCATTATATCCACTGTCCACAAATCGTGAAGTGACAGGTTCAACAGGGTTTTCTTTTTCCTTTCTACAAGTATATCTCTACCCATAAATACCGACGAGAAAACGTATTTCAGACTAAGTCTGAAGAAAGAAATCACTATTTTGTTCCCTAAACTACGAAAGCAGTTTAACAAATGGATGACAGGACACCGCAGTACCTGGCCGCCGAGGCCGAACGCCGGCCCATCGCTCTGCGCGCTCTGCCCGCCCCGCGCCCTCGGCCACCGCGGGGAAGCAGAACCCGGACGGCTCCGGACGGCCCGCCCTCCCCTCACGGTTCACCAGAGCCGGCAGCACCTCCCGCCCCTTCCCGCCGCCTCCACCATCTTTGAATAGGGAAAAGTTTGGCGGTCCCCCCAATGAATTGTCCCCCCCTCCCCCGAGTCCGGCCGGTTTGAGGCGAGGAAGAGAGGCTACATCGCCTCACCTTTGAAAGCAAGCAGAGCCGGAGAGACGCTTCACCTCGCTAAAGATAAAGCAAATACCTCCGCGCACAAGACAAAGCAAACATCGCCCTGGGCAGCACTGCCGCCCTTGGTAGCGGAGTTCCCCTCACCCGAGGGCACTGAGGCGAGACCCGCCGCCGCCGGAACAACAGAACCAAGATGGCGGCCGCCCGCCGCGGGGGTGAAACTACATCTCCCAGCACGTCCTGCGGCACGAGGGACGGCAATGGCGCCAGGGCTCACGGCCGCGCGAGCCAGGACTACAACTCCCGTGGGGCGCCGCGGCGGGGCGGCTGCTGCTGGATGGTGGCACAGCGCGCCCGCCTCACCTAAGATGGCGGTGGCGGCGGGAGCGCGCTGAGCGGGTGCCCGGCAGGCGGCCGCGCGCTCGCCCCTCCTCCCCTCGCTGCCCGGTGTTGTGGCTCTGTCCGCGGGCGGGGTCTGCGGGGCCGCGGCCAGGGGAGCCCGGGGCTGGGAGCTTGGTTGCCGGCCGGTCGCTGGCAGGGGCGGGCGGCGCTCGGTGGCGGCACCCGCTCGGGTAGAGCCCGGCGCTCCGGTCCCTTCGGCAGGAGGAGGCTGCTGTGGGCGGGGGCCGCTCCGGCTCTTTCCCAGCTCGGCGCTGGCTGCGGCTCCGGTCTCCATGTCGGACAACCAGAGCTGGAATTCCTCCGGCTCC
>VZRO01002169.1:1040338-1057137 GCA_013397915.1 Daphoenositta chrysoptera | reverse complement strand
CCCCGGTCCCGAGCTGGGGCTGCCTGTTGAGCTCTGCGGGGTGCTCAGCAAGGTAAGCCGCCTCTACCCCGTTCCTGCGCCCTGCCGCCCCCCACCCTCCTCGCTGTCAGCCCTGACCGCCCGGGGGNCCCCCGCGCCCGAGGGGAGCCTTTCCTCGGGCAGAGCCGCGGTCCCCGCCGCCCCCCGAAGCCGTCGGCCGCACCGCGGGGCTCCGGCAGCCGCGCCGAGAGGGCGTCTCCCCGCTCCTCGGGCTCCGGCCGGAGCGGCGCCGGGCCTGGGTGTCGCGGCTACCCGGGAGCTGCCGGAGGCACCGGCGGCCGGTGGTGGCTCCTCGGGAGCGGGCACGGTTTTATTGCAAGTATCAAAACAGGAGGATGAAATACTCCTGCGGCAAGAGATAACGGAGGAGCGGAAAGGGAAAATGGCTCTACGGCTTGTTTCCCCTTTTAAAAATAACCATAATTACTTTCTCTTTTATCGCTGAAAATAAGGTGACTGCCGAGTATGTGTAGGTTTATACTGGGAAATTTTATTTTCGGAAGTACTTTGGAGTTGAATATTTAATTACTTGGTTTGAATACTGATATTTTATTTTTTTATTGTAGAAAGTATATTCAGAATAACGTTGAAATATCTGTAAGATTAAAGCACTGCGTTGTGAATTTTCTTCTTGCCCTACGCGATAAGGCTAGGCACAAGCCAGCGTAGGAGGCATGGGATACAGCGATCTTAAACTGCCCTGGAAACGTAGAAAACAGCCATAACTGAGCTCACACTATTGTGAAGGACTTTGTGAACTCCTTCCAGCCTAAAAATGTTTCTAACCCCAGAGATAAGAGGAACGGTCAGGAGAAAAGATCTGCTTTCATTTGCAAGATCTTATCTAATAGTGGATGGGGGAAGGAGGGGATGAGATGGATGTGAGATGATGTTAGAGCAGTTACAGTAAGAGATTTTTGTTAGGTGTAGTTTTGCTGTTTTGTTTGGGTTTTTTCACAGCAAAGTTTTCCTTGGGTAAGATGCTTCCATCGTTAGAATGGAAGTAATTTGTGGGCTATAATTAATTTTTATGTTAGCAAATTAAATACCAAGTCCAGGTGCTCTTTCTCAGTGGTGTAGCAGGTGAAGCCATGGCTTCAGACATTCTATCTGAACTACGTGCAAACTTTTTACTTTTCTGGATGATTATGCTGGGTGTAGCAGAGACTCTCTTTCCCATGAGAACCCGGAATTTAATCTGAATAGTTGAGTGTGGCGAAACCTGTCACAGTGAATATGTTTGAGGGGTAAGGTTACCTTTTGTCAGTTGATACCTCAGTAATAACTGAGGTAAACTAATTAAAATGAAATGGTAGCATACTGAACTTTCTACTAAGGAAATATCTATTTTTAGTAACTTACTGTGTATAGTTAAGTTCTAAAATCATAGAAGTAGGCTGCAGTTCACTGTGTGCTTAGTAGTGTTTCAGTAGTTCCACCCTTCAGTAAAGAGAAAAGCTTTGAAGGAAATGGAGTAATTTAGTAAGAGAAACTTGTTAGAAGTATATCCTGCTGGTCTTCTGAAATGTTTTGAAACTCTGGACTTTTTTTCCATTGTATTTCCTGCTAATGATTTTTAAGGTGGATCCAAAGAAAGAACTTCTGTATGGAAGAGGCTTTCAGGAAGCATGAGAATCTAGATGCTTGGAAAAACACTGGTCTTTTCTCTGCAGGAACCTCGTGCCTACCCAAGTATAGTTTAAGGAGTCTCTTAATTCATGGCACATTTGGATTGCAACAGTAAGCTTTTATTGCAACAGCGGATGCAAGATTCACTGCTATATATGTTTCTCTTAACTTTTTCAGAGAAGGAAAGGTGCTTTTCCTTGCTTCTTTTTTTTTTTTCCCAAGATAACTTTGGACTCTGCCTTTCACATCTTGGGAGGAGTTGGGAACATGAGAGATAGGAAAAGAGGAAGGCAGGAAATAACCTCTATGACCGCTTGTGCTACCACTTCATGCACTAAGCACACTTGGGGCTTTCTTTAAGTAATGCTGTATTTAGCAATTAGATGTATTAAGAGATGAAAACGGGCTTTGTATTTGGAGAGCAAATCAAGGTCTTACCTACATTTGAAAATTGTTAGGAATTTCTCAGCTATAATTTTTTTCCTTAGACCTCATCATCTTATTACTAAAGTTAACATGTAATTATGGAATATGTAACTAATGTATGTAGTTTGAAGTGGGAACAAGACTATTACTTGACTTTTCCCTCTCATTTTTTAGATTACAAAATTATGAGTAAAGGTTAGACTTAAATGTTAGCCGTAGTTTTCGTCAAAGAACATTTGTAAAAATCAAAGAAGTGCTTGCATGATAAGATTGGTTTCGATGCTTTTGTTTCTATTTTTATTAAATTTATAATATTTGTACTGTGATTGATTAGTAAGTATCTGTGTATTGTCAGAATTATAGGATAGTCCTGATTTTCTATCAGTGTCAGATGATTCTATGAAGTTCATATGATTCTACAAAGTGCAGTCCGAAAGATGTTGCAAATATAAGAATAGTAATCAGAACTTTTGGTCACTTCTTACTAGATCTCTCTAGAATTAATCCACACTTTGTTCTGGAATATTGGTTTCATTCAGTGTGTGAATGTAGAGTCCCTAGAAAAATCTGAATAGCAAAAACACGATTGGATGTCTGCTGATAAACAAGTATCTTCTTAGTGAAAGTAGTTAGAATTAAAACCTAAAGCAGTATCTATGGGCAAAATTGATAAAGCACTGAGTCCTTTAGGCACTGCAGTAGTTATTTACTGCACTGTGAGATAATGGCATGTTTGTATATATATAAAGAGAACTTTATATGACATTTTAGACAAAACAAATTATTCTGTGTTCCACTTTAATCTTTTGGCCTAGCTCCAGATTTTATATCAGGTGCCTAAACTCACCTTAATCCTGAATGTTTGATTTTTTTTCCCCTCCCCTCCTTTTCTCAGTTTGTCTTATCAGTATGTTTATTGCCTTTATTTTAACTGGCCTTGGCAATGCAGTTGGAGTCCAGATGTCTGTTGTCTTACTGACCCTTCAAAACAACTGAGTTTTTGTGGCTTTAGGAGTTTGTAAAATTCTTCTAGTAGCTCCAAGCAGAAGAAAGTTTTCAGTTAGGAAGAACTTGTAAAAATAAGTTGCCTTTTTTTCGAGTGCTCGAAAGCCTAGAAACTATCCATCATGCATCTTTTACTGTTGTCTTTCCATTAGCTGATCTCTGGAAAATTTTTTTACAGTGGACCAACTACATTCATGGGTGGCAGGATCGATGGGTAGTTCTGAAAAGCAACACACTCAGTTATTACAAGTCTGAAGATGAAACAGAGTATGGCTGCAGAGGCTCTATCTGTCTTAGCAAGGCTGAGATTACAGTAAGTACAATTTTATTATTGCCATTATTCATGTTTTGAGGTGCTATATATTTGTATCTGGTGAAAGCAAACATGGGTATGGCAAATTCTATTAGGTCATCTACTTAGGACATTTAGTGGCATCAGTGGAACACTATGCAGCAGGGCAAGGAATTCCTAATGCGAAAAAAAATTCATTTAATTTGTGGCTTCAGCAAGCAGCTTTTCATTTCTTACATTAGAGGGTTTTGTGGGTGGATAGACAAGTGTCTGCCCCTGAAGACTGCAAAGTTTTTTCCCTGGGTCAATTTAAGACCCTAGACCAAATTCCCAGAGGAAGTACCATCTTTAGCAATCTTTCCTCTAGAAAGAAGATAGTGGTTCCTTGACTATGGTTCTTGACTTTCTGAACACAACTCTGTAGGTTTCCAAAAAAAAATGTTCTTCTCTGTGGTTCTTTCTCTGAACAAGTTAGTGTGTTGCTGTTTTTGTCTAATGCTAAAAGATTCAGAATAGACTGATAAGAATAAAGAGCCTATGTAGAAATGAACATAAGTCTTATGTGGAGTGGCTGAGGGGGCTGGAGTTGCTTAGCCTGGACTAAAGGAGGCTGAGGGGGACCCTACTGCCCTCTACAACTACCTGAAAGGAGGTTGTAGCAAGGTGTGTTTCAGTCTCTTCTTCCAGATAGGAAGTGGACGGATAAGAGTAAATGCCCACAGGTTGTGATAGGGGAGGTTTAGATTACACAGTAAATATGCTTCATAGAAGGGGCTGTAAAACATTGAAACAGGATGCCCAGGATAGTGGTGGAGACACCATCCCTGCAAGTGTCAAAAAAAGTGTGGATATGGCACTTGTTGTCATTGTTTAATGGTGAACGCGGTGGTGGTGCTGGATTGATGGTTGGACTTGATGACGTTAGAGTTTTTTTCCAACCTTTATGTGACTACATGAAATCTTACAAAGATGAATATGCCTTAGAAGATAAGGAAAAAAAATCAGTGTTTTTGGCTTTCAGAATCATGATACACATTATACTAATGACTAATGCTTGTCAAAAAGCATGCTGTAGTCTTTCTGCAATACCATTAAATAATCAGTCCAGTTACGTGATTTAGAGTAAAAATAGCTGGACTTTCATGTAGCACACAAATTCCTAGAGTAGTAGTGTTAAATCTTAGCATGTATGTTCTTATTCAACCAAAAATGTGGAGTTACTTCAAGCTAACTTAAGGATGACAAATGAGAAGTATTCTTCCCTACTAAAAATCTACTTACAAATAGAGTTTTATTAAACACCTCTTGGTTTGGAAAAAAAAAGACTGGATTGATTACATCAACCAGATACATTTTGGAGAAAAGCTTGTGAAGAAAAGGAAATTTTTACATTTAGATGCCTGTCAAGTATTGTAGTCATCTAAACAGATTGTATAATGTATTTTAAACTATTTTTTTAAACTGTTTGAACTTTTAAAACTTCCTCACGATGTGGCTTAACCAGGAATTTATTGTACAGTACAGTCTCTAGGAGTTCTCACTGAGGTGTACCAATGGCAGTCTGTTGAGCCTGTGATCAGAACTTCCAAAAATCTCTCAAGTATCAAGAGCTTAGCATGCCAACCAGGCAGAGAAAGGAAGGTGCTGGCAAGGATGTAGCCAAAGGAAATCTGCAGGCATGCTGTACAGCACATCTCAGCAGCCTGAATTCCAGTTGTGGTGATGTAGTGATACCAGTATTGTTGCTGGAATGTTTTGGTACATTGCAGTTTATAAAGGGAAGCTGGCGAGCATGTCTTCAGACTAGGATGTATGGAACATCGGAACTTCTTATGGATAACTTTTTTCTTTTTCTCTCTGGCTCTTATTACATCTGGTAACTTGGAGTTGATGCATCTGTTTTTAAGTTCTTGAACTTTTTGAATACATGGAGAAGGAATCAAAAGCAGCCACAATTCTAAAGGTTAATGTGATACTTTAGTTCCATTTTTGTTCAGGCTCATGATTTGTGAATGGTATTTGACAGTTCAGTTGATAGATGGTATCCCTGAAAGCTAGTAAGTTCCAGTTAATTATATCTAGCTGCAATTAAAATTATTGTTGTGTAAATTTTAGAAGTAGAGGAATGCTATTGGATCATTTAATGTCTCTAGGATATAGAAATACACTTTTGAAACTGTCCTGTAATTATTCACTTAATTTTTCAGAAGTTACACTTTTAAGCCAGAGTTTTAGCATCGATGCTTCTAGTTTGATAGTTGTTTAGTAGCAAATTGAATATTGTATTTTTTTAGCTAATGTTTTAAATCAAAAATTGATTATGCTCAAAGATAAAAGTTAAAAATTTTCTTCCTGAGTTATACAGTTGATCTTTAATTCTGTATCCTTGTAATGTCTTCACTAATTATAAGCTTTCTAGCATGTATTTAAATGCACAGGAAAACACCAATAGCTGATAAAATAAGTGTTGAAATGATAATGTGTGAAAACTACCTTTGCTGCCAGTGGAACTAAATATTTACTGGATGATATGGGATTCATTTGGTAAGGAGGGGATGTCAGATTTCTTACTGGCTTAATGTTCAGTTCCCCTGATTTGATGTAGTTTACTATTTTCTATTATACTATTTTTACTATTTTTCAGCAATCGTTCACTACACTGTAAGTTCAGTTTCCCTTGATCTTGCCAATCCAGTCAGGTGTATTAACTATTTATATCTTAACCTCTTGTATTTCAGTAAAGTTTTCTTTGTATGAGGCAGGACATGAGTAGTATGAGATGGTTTTGATGACTGTAATGTTCCCTTGTAGGAGAGGGTGGCTGGATTTTCATGAAGGTTTCTTTCAGGCATTCAGATTAGGTATGCATGTTTGAATCTGATGGGGAATGTAATGATTTTCTGTGCATAATCAATTCTACTGTTATTATGGAATGTCCAAATTTTGTTAATGTATATGCCTAAATTTGGAAAGCTGCTGTCACTGAGTAGTCTTGTAGGTACTGTACAGTACCTACAGTACTGTAGGTACTGTCACTAAGTAGTCTTAGGTACTTTCAGCAATAAAGATGAGTCTAATTATAAGTCATAGTATTAATTGAGACATGAATGTTGTATGCAGAAACCCACAGTTGCTTCTGCTCTTGTCTTATCATTTGTATTGCACTGGGTAGGGATTGATAGACAGATAATTTTTCAGGGGTATTTTGTAAGACACTCATCTTTCCCTTTTATTTGATGAAAGAATACTGGTTAAATTAACTTGTTAGCGTAGCTTTTTTGTGTGTTTCAAGTGCAGAATTATATTGTCGTACATCCACAACAGGTATGGCCTTGTGACAGTAGTCGTTAATTGAATGAAAAATTTAGGATCTGGTTGGACTACTGGGACTGAAAGGAGCCGATTTCTGTGGAATAGAGAACCCAAGGATGTACATTCACTGCACTATTATCAAGTAATGAACTGGCCACCTTAATTAAGTTTGGGGAAGGTTGGTGAAAGTCAATATATGATGTTAACTGAGTTGCTTTTATCCGGGTAAGATGAAACACCTCAAAGGTGTTTAATTGGTTTATAACAGGCTGGAGGCTGAAACTGAAGGTAAATGTTCTGCTGTGTGGTCAACGGATGAGATGAAGTTATGGATATTATAAGAAGTTCATATATGGACAAACTTAAGCTTTGTTAGATTAATCTAGCCTGGGCATACTAAATTACTGCAGTTCATGGTAGTCAGTGCCAGTTGTTTTTTATTAAGGATACCCTTCTTTATTTTAAAGCTTTCATTCTTGAAGTCAAACTTCCTGTGGGGCATTATGCATATGAGATTAGGAATGGATGTTCATGGCAGTACTGTAAGTGTGGATCCCTGGGACGTGGTTTTGGAGTTGGAAGGTCTAGGGTCTCTTATTAAAAGAACAAAAAGAAAATGCTCTGTAGAGCTGTAAGTCCAACTTCAGGCAGTCTGATCCCTAAGCTGGTACTGTCTTTGCCTTGATTGCTGTGCCTATTCTTATAATGCCATCACCACTGTTGTACAGAGTGATTTGCACTAATTCATGTAGTCACAGCGTGATAAATCAAGAATAACATGGTATGCTGTACCCCCACTTCAGGCAACCTAAGAGGGAGGCCAGGACTAATTTAATCATGGTAGCAATTTCTATTAATAGATTCTCAAATCTCTTGAAAAAATTCTTAATAACGAAGTGTTTATCTGATGAATTCTAGGGTTTTTTTCAGAAAGGATTTGCCTGGTCAGGATAGCTCTTCTGCAAGGACCTATACTGAGGCTCTTGAAAAATACTTAGAGAAATGTAATGCATGATAAGGTTTTAAGAATGCATAAGCTCAGCTATGTGTGAACTTTGGTTTTTTTGTCACTAGGGGTGACTGCCTACACAGGAAGAGTTCCAAAAGCTTATGTTCCAATTTAAAGCTTCAGCCTTTCTACTGATATAATCTATATTTGCCATGTTGCTTTAAGCCATTGGTTGGTATTCATCATCTTTCCTGTGTATATTATTGATGTAGAAAAACTTCTTGGTTTTAGTTGCTTAAACAAGATTCAATACCTGTGATGCAATGGTTTTCCTTGGCTTTGGTTATCTTGTGATGATGTATATACATATCAAAACCTTTATGGAAACTTGCTATTGGTTTTTAGTTTGGGGTCTTTGGAGTACTTTGTTTTTATTGTGTTGTAAAGAGACAGTTAGACAGTTGTGTGGAAATGCCTGAACTAGGACTGAGCAATAAATTCAATTTGCATAGTGGAGTTACTTTCAAGTAAACTACTTTGTTTTTCTTTTTTCTTCCAGAAACAGCAATTGGAAAGCACAGTTGCTTAATGAAGGCAGTAATGACATTTTATATTGATTTACAAATTGCAAGCCAGCCATTTATCTTTAGAATGAACTTATAAAAGGTGTGGGGGTTGAGTATCTGTTGTGAGTATCTGGAACTCAGGACAAACAAGAAGATAGAAAATGGAAGTCTGTCTGAGGGACAGCTTAGTGAATTGTCTTAGCCTTTTTTTTCCCCTAAGTAGTAATAAATTATTGTTGTAAAGAACTTCATAAATATTCATTTTATAAATTAGGGCAGATGTAAACGTGTTAGTTTCAGTTTACAGAAAGAACAAGAAAACTGTACATGAAAGAGCTAAACTGGCAGTTTTCAATTCTAAATTTCTCATTTCCTTATATATAGTCTGAAGAGAGACTGACATGTTTGTATCCAGTAATCAGCCACTAAAAATAAAAAAAACTTACTCCACTTTTTAAAGATACAGTTAGTTGAACAGCCAACTTTCCTCACTCTAACAGTATTTCTGTTTTATATGTAGAATGATACTGACCACCATTAATAATTGGGCATTTGTGAGAGGAAGTACAGATTGACATTTTTAAAAATAGATTGGCAAGTTAACAGAAAAAGCTTCATGTGTTCATCAATTAAAACACATGCAGAACCTTCCTATGAGATTTTTTCACAGAAACATCAAACCCTACAAATCTCTAAGTTTTATGATAAAGATGTGTATTTTTAATTGAAGGAGATGTCAGTGCTAGAGAAATATTCTTAGTAGCATGAGGAATCATGTCTTGCAAAACAGACTTTCAAAAATTCACCTTGGCATTAACAGTATATTGATATGTTTCTTTTACATTTTATACAATGTGAAATCAAACAGTATTTTGGACTCAGTTGATGCGGTAGCGTATAGAAGTGGACCCCCTTGGAGGACTAATGTGGATTAAGTTTGGATTTTTTTTTTTCTAGCCACTGCTTCAAAATTTGATCTTGCTTATGATAAAAGCAAGAAAAAGACGTACCCGCTTATGATAAAAGGATGCTGTAATTGCAATTTTTATCTACTGTTAGGTTTGCTTGCATTCATTGCTATTTAAGTTGAATGGGAACTGATATATTTAGTTGGTGAAAATTTTTATTAAAAAAGCTAAGCCATAAGTCCATGCCCCGAGCAGAAACACTAGCAGTAAATTTGTAGTAATTGCTAATTGCTTGGGAAAATATTGTTTCCAACTGTCTGAGGTTGGAAAACAATCTGTTTTAGTATTATGTGATGGACATTTAATTGAATAATTAATTTTCTGTAATTTGATAAAGTGCCTCCTCAGCCTTAGTTGCTACTAAAGAGATGACCTGAGTAAACTAAGACATATAATACAAGTCCTAACTAGGTTGGGGTTTATTTAGGACATGTGGCAATTAGTACTGTTAGGCTTTGGTGTGTTTCTCAATCAAGTAGCTAAATCTAGACTGGTGGGAGATTTTGGCTAAATGGGAAATGGATTTTCTAAATAGAGGTAAATGTGGTTAGGAATACTTACTCATATGTGAAAGGCCTGAGGTGTGATTTTGTTCTGGAGAGGAAAAAGCCAAAAAGCAACAGCGTAGTGAGGAAGGGAAGGAAGTAAATGCCTAGGAGATAATGACACTGGGCTGCTGCAGCAACTTCCACGTGGTGCAGCATGTGGAAGTTGCTTGAAATATGGGATTCTCCTGGACAATTAGTTTTGGCATTCACATCCTCTGTACAAATTTATGTGTGCCTCTGAGTTATCTGAATCAGCCATTGATGGATTGATGTGAAGTGAAAATATGTGTATATATAGCAAAGACCTATAAAGTGCTAAAATCTTTGTCAAACAAAAAACAATTATTTGGCATGGTGGAGAAGTGGATGATTTCTTCTGTAGTGTATATTGTAGAAATTAAGTTAGAAATGGAAAAATACACATCCATATCAGCTCAGTGAGGCTGTTCTTTGTAATATGATGCAGGTTGTATAGTAATTAAGATGTAAAAAAAATCTATAATGTACATTAACCAAATATTTTAGAACTACTTAATATTGCTGAAGAATTAGTCTTTAGTACGTGAATATAATCATGTGTTACCACACACTTGAAATTAGGGCTATAATCCAGCTGTACTTCTATCATCTTGTTATCAGTGAGAATATTATTCCCCCACATGACTTTTTTATTAAGATAATTAAATTCTAACATGAATTATTATTTATCATTCATTATTATTTTCAGGGTCATAATTCATGCCTGTGGTTTATGCTGGAGCAGTTTCATGCTGTGGAGTATTTCTCACAGATGTATACCAAATCTTAAGTAATTTCAGTGTTTGCATTAAGTATTAAAGCTATGATTTTATAACTCAGCAAATTTTTCTATGCTACTTGCAATTCTTATTCTTGCTCAATCTGAACTTCTATGCATTTTCGTAAGATTGATTTATAGTTGATTTCTTGTTCATTAATACAGTTGGTTCATATGTCACCCCCTCCAGAGCTGTAGTTTTGCTCAATAGCCCTCCTAGGGAACTTGCTGTTGATCATCTGATGTGTCTTGTGATAATGACAATGACATTAATGACATTAATTATGACAATTTATGACATTAATGACATTTTCAACACCTCTATTGAGGATTTGTACAATATTAGACCTCACTTTTGGATATGCATTCATAGAATACTAAGTTAAAAAGAATACTTTTTATCTACTAATATGCAGCTGCATCTGGCCATCTCTTTTTTAGGTGCGTCCTGAAGTCACTAGCTTAACCATCTTTTCTGTTCATACATTCAAAACAGTTTGTCATAGGTGACTGCTTGAGTGTTGTTTTCTTCTTCTCCCAGTTCATCTTCTTGCCTCCTCCTTTAGGCATATACTTTAGTTGCTATTTTACCTAGTTTTTGTTGAATTCTAGTCAGGGTGAATTTGATGAAACAGTGTGGCAAACTTTGCCAGTTTTTAAATCTGTTTGATGTGTCTTTCCTCTCAACTGCAATTAATCATTCCTTAATTAAGAGAACTAGTTGGAACAGAATTTACTACCCCAGGTCTCCAGGTACTTAACTGAGGCTGTATTGTAACTGGTGTCTTAAAGCTTTTTAAGTTGCTGTCTTCTAAGGACAAGTGTTGCTCTTTCCTAAGTTCTCTTATTCATCTCTTTCAAAACTACTTATGTGTGCATATATAGCTATATATGTATACACATGCAAGTATATATATAAATAAAAAAAGAAATAGAGGTAGCTGTGATGGCAGAGTTTAGACTGACGATTCAGGTCAATTTTAAACTTTAGAATGAAAGCTTTTAGACTGACATTCATTAGCAACATGCCTTGTCCTTTTAATCAGTTCTTACACATTGTTAATTGTTGCCATATGTTAGTTCTTACACAGTAACCACTGTCATTATGTATTCAAAGCAGTCACTTATATCTGACTTATATCCTAAATTATCTGTAACTATGCAGTACCATGGAGCCAGTACCATAATTCCAGTCTGATATCTTTGTTTGTAATTGTCCTAGTTGCTGAGGCGAAGGTAACCTAATTGAAGAGCTCTTCAGTGAGGGATGGGGGGAGGTGGATGACAGGACAGGTGTAGAATTGAAGTGCATCTTTTGCCAAAACACACATACAGGCCCAAATTAGGGTCTTTTGTAAGCATCTTTTAATATAAGATTGTGGCACCTGACACTGTACTGCATGTGGTGTGATGCTGGAGAGGTGTTCCTTTCCCAGGCTGCAGCCTTGTTGCTTCCTTGCCCTGTTGCTCAGTTGTTTGGGTTTTTTCTTTTGAGTAGCTGCTGCTACCAAGAGCAAAAACAGCCCTCCCAGCTGTGGAGGTTGCATGTTTTCGCTGACCAGTATTTGACCATTAAGGAATTGTTTATGGTTCTGGGGCCTCTGCTTTTCGTCTGTGTCCATAGTTTCAAGGTCTTTGATACCTCATGCTTAAATTTTATATCATAACAAGAGACACCTGGTTCCAAGGTCTAGTTCATAGAGCCAGTTCTCATAACAAGTTAATAATGAGATCAGATCAGGACTGGGAATTGCATAGTTAGCATAAGTCCTGTTGCTAATATTGTTAGTACTACATTTATAGAAATGCTTATACAGTTGTATTGTGTTAAGTTACTTATGTTTGGATTCAAACCAAGCTAATCTTAAGTCTTAGTGTGGTGCTTTCGCAGGTGCAGCAGGCCTCTGTTCTAGCTGGAACACCACTGATTTCCTAGAATCAGAATTTCCATTCCCATCACCATGAATCTAAGTCCAGAATGCTCTACTCTATCTGTCAGCTCAATGTAGTGCTGTGAAGCGTGGCTTTTCTGTTAGGGCAGAGTACCTTCTCTGGATACTCACTCATGATTTTCTTGTGAAATCCATATTGTTCTGTTGCCACTGGTGTATGTGAAAGTGTTGGGTCTCCCATGCCACACTGCAGTACATAGTGTGAGATACAACTAAACTAATAATATACAAATAGTTATTTTAGGAGTGCAGCAGTGCGAGTGTGATTCCTGCTCCAATTTGGACTGTCCAGTAAAAATAAACTTTAAAAAAAAAGTGGCTCAGACAGTGTTTCTGCATTCTCTAAAGGTGATACAAAATTGTTTGGCTTCCCTCCTGATTAATAACTCAAGCTTCTTGCTGTATATGATGGGATTCTTAAGAAATTTAATGTGGTGATTTTTAATAAATTCTAGCTTGATGTTTTTCTATAGTATAATTCTCTTGGTTTTTTTTTTTTTTTCCTGTGGCTGACACGTGGTGTTGGTGGATAATGCAAATATTTTGCTCCAACTGGAAACCTGAGAGGTATCATATGGATTTGTCTGCAAGGGATTCACTTTGACTTGGTTCTCACCAAAACAATAACATGTATGCTTCCATTTCCATAACTAATAATTAGCTCTAAAGGTAAGTTTTATGAGTTAGACCAAGTTTCAAGTTCTTCAGACTATGTTTAAACAGGACAGGCCCGTTAAGTTATATCCTGATTTCTCTCTGTGTGAATCTAAATCTGTTAATACCAACTCACTAATCCATGGAGCTTTTACATGTATCCGTACTCACTAGTAGATCACTTCAGGTGATGGCTGCAAGCACATACTGGTTTTCAACTATTTCAGTCTTGCCCTCTTTCTTCTAGTAACACAGTGCCCTTCCATGTCTTTGACTAAAGTTTAGCTGACGTTTCAAGTGCACATTTGTTATACTCTAGGTTTTGCTATTATAGGTAATTGTTTTTTAATAGGCACTTGAGAATAGTAGTGTCAGGGGTATGTTTACATATAAACCAATACAGCATGACTTGATGTACTAATGTCCTAATGGTGTACTAATTCCACTTCACTAACACTGAGATAATTTGATAAAATACTAATCTAAAAAAATGTACTGTAAGATACTGTCCTGTAAGATAGATGATTCCTCACCAAAAAAATGAAAATTGTTTTTATATGATCACTTTTGCATCTGAATCTATTCAGCAGGTGTGCAGAAAATCACATTGACCAGGTTTACACCTGAGGTCTGTAGGTTTCAAATTTTAAATGTGGTTTCAGTGCTAAAGTAACATACAGTGTATACTTGATCCAGACTTCAAATGGTTCTCCCATGAGAGAGCTTCTTTGCAATGTATTAAACCATGCTAATTTTAAATTTGCATACTATGCTATCAAACTAATTTTAAATTCTGCTTACCATGCTTCTGCTTTCACTGGCCTCTACTTTAGCAACGTTTTGAAAAGATAAGATCATTATTTAAAAGAAAAATAAGTGTTAAAAGGCATTTAGAAAAGAAAATATCCTGGCTAAATACCTAAAGTGGAATATTTGGGTAGTAGGAAAGAATGTAAAAACATTCAATAGGCTTTTATGTTTTTAAGCCTGTTTTCTTGATAAGTTTTTTTTCTATGTGTGTAAATATGCCATTATGAGAAAGTTTTCTTTTTAATGTGGTCATGAACAAGCAATTAGATATCCCATATTTTGCCCCTAAAGGTTTTTCACTTTCAATGGGCATAGAACGGTCTTGTTTACTTGCGTGTTTGTAATAAGGTTTTCCTATACTGTTGTGAAAAAAAAATACAGTACAAATAAATGTAAAAAGAATATAGCCAGTCAATGTAACTAAGAAGTGGGTTCTTATTGCTTAAGAATAACAACAAGCAAGACATCTTAGTCCAGTGTTTCTGTAAGGTTTGACTGATTTTAGAACTCAGAAAGGAAAACCAGAATTTTGTGTTGTGACTCTTGGTAGACCTTAATTCACCAGGTTTGTGGATCCACTTGGCTTTTCTTAGGGTAGTATTGGGGGCAAATATTACAAATATAGGAAATTAGAACTTGCAATGTCTTTTGGGACTTCAGTACATTTTTAATATAATATATTATAAGCAATGAAGTATAATGCATTCTTTAAGTTGTTCCATCCTGAGACTTCGATCTAGGATAGATACTGATATTAAAAAATCCTCGTAAAATTAATTACTTTGGTAATTTCAGTGCTTATAGCTTTAAAGCCAAGTGTCTTCAAAAATAAGTCATAGCGACAGAAGGATCTTGATGAGCGTTTATGATTGCACCAAGTGTACCTGGTGGTGCTGGGGTCTGCCATGCAGGCTCTGTGGTGAGACTCCAGGCTGTCCTGCACAGAACATGGTCAGCTTCAGCAGACCCAGTGCAGGGCACGGCTGAGCCCCAGAGACACTGTGATGACATCTCAAGGTAAACAGGGTTAAATGGCAAAAACGCTGCTCAGCAGTGTGTGAGAAAGAGAGGAGTGAGGGAAAGGTGTGAGAAAACAGCTGTGTGGGCAGGAAGAGATGCTCCAGCCACAGAGCAGAGATACCCTGCAGCCTGTAGAGGAAAGTATTGTGCAGGCATTTTCATGGAACCTGTGTAGAGAGCCACACAAGACCAGACGACCACATTGCAACCTGTTTAGAACCTAACCATGGCAGCTGGAAATGTCCTGACAGAGGCTGCAGCCTCCAAAGAGCCCATGCTGTGACAGGTTTGCCCTGAAGAATTGCAGTGATGGATACAGTCCTTGCTGGAGCATGTGAAAGCATGAGGAAGGAGTGGCAGAATTAAAGTTACCAACTGACCCATAGTCCTCATTCCCAGTCACGCTGTTCCTGTGGTTTTAGTTCTGTCTTGTTTCTTACCATCCAACTCTACTTGGCAATAAATTAAGTCAGTTTTCTCCAAGTCAAATCTGTTTGACCATGCTGGCAGTAGGTGAGTGATCTCCCTGTCTTTATCTTGACCCATGAGCCTTTCAGTGACTCCAGAGAGAAATACTCTCTTTAAAAAAATACTACTATTTACTATTTAATAAGGCACAAAAGACAGTGTTTTGACTGGTCTTGTCTGGTAAAATCCAAACCATGCGTTTTATTATTTGGTAAAATACATATTGTTATTCAGCTGATAGTATTTTTCCATTGATGATTTTAAGTATTATTCTCCATCTAGAATGCAACTTTACAGTCATGTCAGTGGTACTTCATTTCGCTATCTTTCTGTTCAGAGCTTTTTCATAAGTTAGCATGTTTTCAGACATTTTACATTTTGGAAGCAGAGGACAATTTCTTCACAGTTTGGATCTCTCATGAATTAAATGCTTTCAAAAAATTATTTTAAGACATGCACTTTTTGAAACTTGGCTGAGATTTTTCATTTGCTTTTTTCTGGTTAACTAATCACAGCTTTTGCCAGTTCCAAACTGGTTTTACATAGGAGCTGAAATACAGTTTTAGTGTGTGCTTTTAGAACTAATTCCATCAGTCATACAGAACAAATCTTAAAGTAAACTTTTTATTTTGGGGTTTTTGTTAGCACCTCAATGTACGTACATGTAGAATGTGTTCATATAGCTCTTTTTTTTTCTGGTATCAAATAAGTTCTTTTTTTCCTGTATTCCCACAGTCAAAGTACACACTTTGGCATTGGCCTCAATTCTCAGTAACTGCAATGTTTTTCTTGCTTTGATACATGTTGCTTACTGAGAATTATGGAGTGATTTTTTTTGTTTGTTTTCTTTATTTAAAGTTGTTACCTGCTAAATTGCATTGCTTTCCCTTTTTTCATTCCATCAGGTAAACTAATTTTTAAGGTGCCCAGTATCTTATTTCTATAGCTCATCATATATTGTGCCTTCTCTTTTTTTTAACATAGGATATACTGGTTTTGTCCATTGCATCGTAAATTATCACATGCACATCTCTCCCTTTGTCCGGTTTGCTGCTTTCTGTCGTGAGGTTTCCTTGCTTATGGGTGAATACAGCGCTCTTTTTCTGTCTGTTTCAAAAGTAATACCATGTTACAGATGCAATTTATTTTATTCTGATCATTGCTTGTGCCCCTCTGTCCTTTCTTGTCCTATCCATATTATCCTGGAGTGATCTTTTGGATTTCCTGTTTGAAAACTTGAGAGGATAAAGGTGGTTTTGGCATTTGAATGAATACATCCGGGTCTGGAACCTATTGAATTATCTGTGAAAACAAATAAGTAAATCTGTAGGTTTGGTAGGTTTGTGGTAACTACTCTGAACTTTT
>VZRO01002169.1:999457-1040305 GCA_013397915.1 Daphoenositta chrysoptera | reverse complement strand
TTTTTTTTTTTTTGTGGAGGAAGTGATAGTTTGTTCAGGTACTTTGTAACTGGAGGATTTCAGGAAGTTGAAGAACAGTGTAAAAAGGAGGCTTTTTCCTGAATTCTGTGCGAATGGTGAAAAAAACTAACCAGCAGACAAATTTTACCTTGCATGGTAGGACAATGATACTGTTCACATGGGAAAAGTTGTGTGTTCAGCTCTCTTGAGCTGGAAACATTGGTTATGAATAGTTATAGTCTGGCTTGTATCTCATTTTCCAGGGTATAACTTTTCATGTCTACTTTCATACAAGTTATTTAAGTTGAAACTGGTGAAGTTTGCTATCTTTAAAAGATTTACAGGCCTATTAACATGAAGATGCTTGCAAATCAGAGTTGCAAAGCCGTGTTTCAGTATTTCCTCAGCAGATGAAGCAAAGGGCAGAATGCACCAAGTTGTATTCTAAGTGGAAAAGAAGTGATTGCAGGGTGGTTTGTCCCTATACACATGCTATATGCAAAAAAAAAAAAAAATCTGCAGGCATGAGTTACAGCATTTGCATCAATGAAATATATGCTAAACACTTTACTTACATCAGTTTTACCTGATAAGGCTATTTTTGTTTCTTAAAAGCTGAATATTAGCATTTTAGTAGCTTTAGGTACTCTGATTTAAGGTATATATGTGTAGGCTATTTTTTAAAGAAAAAACCTGTACCAAAACTTGAATTTGTTTTCTCAGTTTTCAGTTAAGTAACTTCCGATTGACACCATACTCAAACCTATTTGGAAAAAAGAATGTGAAATTCTCTTAACTTGCTTTGAGTTGCACTAAGAAAAGCAAAGGGGGAACATCAGGTTGCATGTTTTAGCTTAGGCTAGATGACAGCCTCTGTTGAATCTATGCTAGTGACATTCATGTGTGAGAACCAACTAATTGTAATTTTAATTTTGTGTAGGCCTTTATTGTTTGTCTTGTGTCAGAGTTCCCAGCTCAGTATTTTCTTAATAAGAAAAACCTTCAAAATTTTAAAGTAATTTTAGCTTAGATAAATTCTAGTTCTGCAATGAGAATAGTGGCACAAGCACATTTTAATAATTGTAATATGCAGACTTGAGTTGTATCTGCTGTGAATCACCCTGGCTTTCCTCTGTAAGGAAAGGACAAAATACCATTAACACCATTTGGAGTACTGAGAGAGCAAGCAGAAATTTCTTCATTCAAGGTTTGGTTTCATTTTTTTTTTTTTCTCCCGTGGAGTACTCTTGAAGGTCATAAAGTATATAAAAACACTTAATCTTTCCTGTGTGATTTGCCTTAAGCACCTGAACCAGTATTTTTCAAGCAGATACTGCTCTGAAGCTTGTTTTATGACTACCTCAGGCTTGACAGCTCTATAGCAGGAAGGATTTTGTGGCAATGCAATCAGCTATGACTCATGAGACCTGAGCTGGCTACTGACTTCCTCAGTAACTGTAGCCAAGCAAGTGTTTTTTTGTGTAAACTGTTCTTGCTTAAAAATGTTTAGAATTTCAGAGCTAGTATGTGTTGGTTTTGGAAATATCTAGGATGCTTAAATACTTGGAATTGCCATTGTTTCTGCAGGATTCTCTGCAGGTGCCTTGGAGAAAAGCTGAGGAGTCCTACAGAAAGGGTGTTTGAGGATACTGGAGGCCTATTTCTTGCAGCACATTCTTGAATGGAACGATTATTTAGCTGTGGGGGCTTTTTGTTGGTTTTGGTTTTTTTTCTATGCGGGCTCTCGAAGGAGCCCGTGGCATGCGCAGACATTGCCTCTGCCCCAGACTCTTAAGTCTGTCCAACTCAGCTTTGAAAATGCTGTAAATGTTTTCAGGTGCCCCCATTCAAAGTGTCTTGATCTGGATTTTATTCCCCAGTGCCCTCTCAATTTATGTATGTTGCTTGAGACTGCTGCAGGGTGTGAAAAAGCAGCTGAAGTTCTCCGAGGTGCTTTAAATCCTGAGGGTAGAAAATGAACTCCTACTTGCTTCCTTCTTCCCTGCATAAGTAAAACATTCTTCTTTCTTGCCTTATCTTGGTTGTGAAAGGTCATTAGGACATATCCTGGCCTCAGCTCATGTCCTTAGCTTGTTACAGATGAAAATCCCTATTTATCCTCCAAGGTCCTGTCATGTGACGGGCTAAGAACTGTACCATTTTATAACAGCTTCTGAGAGGAAGGGGGAAAGGGAACACTGGGCTAGAAACAGTGAATCTCAGGAAAAAAAAAAGAAACCTAAATTAAATGAGTTGAAGTCTACAGGAAGAAAGTGAAGAGAAATGGAAAAACTTCAGGAAACATAAAAGAGAGAGTCAAACTGGTCTGATGAGAATGCTAGAAAAGTAAAGGAAAGACCTAAGAAGTTGTGAATAACTCTTTGTGGTCTTTTCTAGATGCAGCTACAGAAAACAGTAAAAGCACTTATAGCCAGAGGTAAACCAAGGAAGTTTGTCTATATTTTGAGGGGAGGAGAATGTAACAGATGATGCCAAAAAGTTATATACAGAAGTCTGCCAAGTTATCAGTGAAAATGAAATGTGAACTCTGTACTGGTTGAGAAGGGGGTTAATCAACAACAGCCTGATTTGTTCTGTGTTAAGAACACATCACATGATTCAGGTGATTTATTTTTCTTTTGTGTTCAGTTAATTCAGCATTCTTCCAATGAAGAAAGTTTTCAAAAAAAAAAAAAAACAGAGGAAAAGGATAAACAATTATTTCAGTTGCCAAAATTATGGAATGTAGGCAATTTATACATACAATAGGATGTTAAATAGGTAAACAACAAATAATGTATCCCTGCCTAACTTCCTTTTGAAGTATGTTTAACCTTGTTAGTGTTTTTTTTCTTTAAGCAACTTGGTCTAACAGGATCAGCTGATCAGCTGGTTTTTTATAACATGGAACTGCACAGTGAGCTGAGCATAACCCTAGACCTGTTTCATAGAATCACAAAATATGTTGAGTTGGAAGGGATGCATCAGGATCATTGAGTCCAAATCCTGGCCCTGTGCAGGACAGCCTCAAGAGTCACACCATGTGCCCGAGAGCACTGTCCAGACACTTCTTGAATTCTGTCAGGCTGGTGCTGTGACCACTTCCCTGGGGATCCTCTTCCAGTGCCCAACAATCCTCTGGGTGAAAAACGTTTTCCTGATGTCCAACCTAAACCTGCCCTGACTCAGCTTCATGCCACTTCCTCAGGTCCTATCACTGGTCATGAGAGTGAAGAGATCAGTGCCTGCCCCACTGCTTTCCCTCAGGAGGATGTTGAAGACCACAATGGGGTCTCCCCTCAGACTCCTCCTCTCCAGGCTGAACAAACCAAGTGGCCTCAGCCTCTCCTCATAAGGCTTCCCGTCCAGGCCTTTCACCATCCTCGTGGCCCTCCTTTGGGTGTTCTGTAATAGCTTTGTCTTTTTCTATATTGCTGTGCCTCAACCTGTACACAATGCTGGAGGTGAGACTGCACCAGTGCAGAGCAGAGCGGGACAATCTCCTCCTTTGACTGGCTGGTAAATTATATGTATATATATATATATATATATGTATATATATTTATATATATCTAGAGAGAGAGAAAGAGACTTAGTATTTTAACTACATGTAATGCAGAAGTGTGTATGCAATAAATCGCCCAAAAAAGTGTTTAAAAGTTTTCACTAGACTTCAGAGGAAACATTTTCTTTCCATGTCTTAGCAACAAGGCATGGATTTTCAAATATATTAAAAGCTGCTTTGGAAAAAAGGGGAGTCTAAAAACCTGCCTTTGAAAAGAACAGAGGTGATAGTCTTAAACTGCATTAGAAAATGTTTAGGTTAGAGATGAGATTCAGGGGAAAGCAAGGATGGTTGTGAACTGAAGTAAGTGCACTGTATGGAAGTGTGGGATCAGTAGTGCTGCCAGGCTTTTAATATGAATTTTGGCAAGTCTTTCTAATCACGTACAATGTAATTGCTTATAACTCTTCCCAAAAGACTTCAAGAATGAGAGATCAAGCTGAGGAATGCTATCATGTCAGGAAAAACCTTGATAGCTAATCTTCCTACACTTTGTGTTTGGCTGATTTTTTGGAATATCTTTGATTGTTGTAGATGCATGTTCCCCATCACATGACTAAATGAGGGCCTTTCAGAGGAGCGACTGGGAACAGGCATATAAGCATGACACATTGCCTTGGCAAGTTTGCTGTTCTAAAGCAGATGAATATCTTTTACATATATAGTAATAATAATATAGAAAATTGAGCTTGAATAAGAGGGACCTGGACTGGAAGACTTGGTGTCCTGTATTGGGTCTATGTGGCAAGTTTTGCTAGCAGGGAGGCTACAGATACGACTTCTACATGCAGATGCAGAAGTTGCCTCCATATCTCAGACTCAGTTCTGTCTGGCTCCGAGATGGACCTGCTGATGGCCAAAATGGAGCTAATCAGCAATGATCGTGTATTGCCTCTGTGATAACATACTTAAGAAAATGTAAAATCTACTGTGCAACAGGGACTGGGAGAGGGCTGAGAATACGTGAGAGCAACATCTCTGCGGACACAGAGGTCGGTGAGGAAGGAGGGGGAAGAGATGGTCAAGTGCTGGAGCATAGATTCCCCTGCAGCCTGTGGGGGAGACAGTGGTAAAGCAGGTTGTCTTCCTGCAGCCCATGAGCATCCATGGGCTGTGGGAAACCCATGCTGGAGCAGGCTCCTAGCAGGACCTGTGGCCCCGAGAGAGGAGCGCGAGTTGTAGCAGGTTTGCTGCAGGACTTGTGACCCCAGGGAGACCCATGCTGGAGCAGGCTGTGTCTGAAGGACTGTGCTCTGTGGAAAGGACCCACACTGGAGCAGTTCACGAAGAGCTGTAGCCCTTAGGAAGGACCCATGTTGGACGAGACCACAGAGGTCTCTGTCCAATGAGAAAGTTCTTATGCTGAAACAGATGAAGACGAAGGAGTGACAGAAGGTGTTTGGGCTGACTGCAACTCCCATCCCTGTGGCCCTCAGTGCTCAGGGGGATGGAGTAGAGGAAAATAGGTAGTGAAGTTGAGGCTTGAAAGGAGTGGGGTGCCTTTAATTTTTTTATTATTATATTCTCATCTGATTGGTAATAAATTAAACTATTTTCCCTGAGTCAGGTCTGTTTTGCCTGTGGCATTAATTGGTGAGTGATCTTCCTGTCCTTATCTCAATTCATGACCCTTTCATCATATTATCTCTCCCCTCTCCAGCTGAGGAGAGTAGTGATTAAGGCTTTGGTGGGCACCTGGCATTCAGCTGTGGTCAAACAACCTCATGTCCGTTTTTATACCCCTTTGCCTGGTTCAGTGAAGGCAAAGGAGTGTATAGAACCAGTTTTGAAAGTTGGTTGAATTTAATTGAGATAGTTAGGTATTAGGTAATTAGTAGCTATAGTTGTTTGACTTGATTGTCAATTCTTTCAGTTGCTGGAGATTTTTCCTATGGAAAGTTTAAATTTCTTTAAAATTGAACATTCAGATGCTTGACCAAATACCTGAAGCTTTAAGCCTACACTTGGGTTTTTTAATGTACTTTTGGTAAACTTTTTCTACCTAATTTTTTAATTTGGTAATTTGAATTCTGTTATACTTTTCTTCTTCCTTAGTATATTAAAAACAGAAAAAGCGGGGGGGGGGGGGGGGTAGTTGTGTGTAAGTAACTTCTGGTTTCCCCGTTATTTGAAAAAAAATTCTCACTAACACTGGAATGGTGTGCACGACAACAAATGAGACTTACTGCTAGGTTTTCTTTTGTGGTGTGTTTCATGAGTGATTCACAGTGTTTTAGTCTGCAAGCTGAATGTATTTGCAGAGTGGTCCATGTGTTATAAAGGATATTCCTAACATGCATAGACCTGTCTTCAGTGTCTAGTATCAATATTTGTGGTCCTTCAGACTGTGTCACTAGTCTTTATCCTGGAGCCTGTTAACCTCCTCCAATTATTTTCATGTGTATTTCTTCTTTGTATTCAGATTCAAAAAGGTGTTCAGCTACACCTGTATTATGTGTCTTTAAGAATAGCTTTCAAAGATGAAGGGTGTGGGGAATACTGGGCTCAGTTGGATGTTTGCTAAGGAGTAACTTTGAACTGACAGTGTCAGGGTACAGGGCAGATTAGATCATTGTTTTCTTTTCCTGTACTTTCCTTAACAGTTTCATTGTTACATTAGTAAAAGTTTATTAGTATTTAAGGCATGTGAACCGAAAGTTAGATGCAGTTGAGTGGAAATGTGTGAAGGGATTGCATGTGGCTTCCAAATATCTGTGAAATATTCATGGTGAAAATAGCTGAGGCAGAGCATGTCACAGCTTCCTTAAGTTCCTGTTCTGGCTTTTCATTTAGATATACTCTGCTTTTATGGTTCTAGCCTGGTATTTTTTTGCTATGGTGTATGTATTTAATCTAAGATTATTACTGGTAGCAGTAGTGTTACGGAGTTCTTGTCCTGTTTTGAAATTTAAATGT
Source organism: Daphoenositta chrysoptera (assembly GCA_013397915.1). Classification (NCBI taxonomy): domain Eukaryota; kingdom Metazoa; phylum Chordata; class Aves; order Passeriformes; genus Daphoenositta; species Daphoenositta chrysoptera. The sequence goes on along the minus strand of VZRO01002169.1, from coordinate 1,033,824 downwards.
ATATATGGGTGTATTTTCCAGTATAGTAGATATTTTGCTAGAGGATTTGTTTCAAAGTATTTGAAAATATGATACTTATTGCTAGAGGATTTGTTTCAAAGTATTTGAACATATGGTACTTATTTGTGTGTGGAATTTATTTATGAAAATTTTAATTAATAAGAATGTATTACACAGGCTTTTCTATTTCAGAAGACCAGCATCTTTCATTATGAGAGTATATGTTCATTATTTGAGACAGCTACACAACACAGAATTTAGAATCTAGGGTGAATTTGAGACAATGTAGACCAGATTTTGTAATTAGTGTTTGAGTGTCAGAATAATCTGTGAGGTAACATTGATCATGTTGCTAATTCTAGCTACTCTTACACTCTCTTCTGCCACAGCCCCATGACTTTGATGAATGCAGATTTGATATCAGCGTGAATGATAGTGTTTGGTACCTCCGGGCTCAGGACCCAGACCACAGACAACAGTGGGTAGATGCAATAGAACAACACAAGGTATGTAATTTTCTGTTTTCTAATTTCCTTTCTCATTCCCTTATTAGATCAAACATAGTGCTTCCAGAGAGTTTAAGCTTCCCTTACAGTCATTAAAGTACAGTGTTTATGACAGATAAAAGTTCAAGATTGAAGCTGTGTGTTAAATATGTTTCAAAGGAATTGGCTTACTTATTCTTCATAGATAAGACTTTACTGGGAGCTAACAACTGTGAGCCTTTCTTGAGCTCTTTAACTTGAAACAAGAAAAGCTTTCATTATGTTTGAGTAGTGTTTTCATGGTTTTGTCCATTCTCTCACTGATTATTGAATTGCTTATCTATCCTAGATGTTAACTTGTTAGTCTTAGAGTCTATTCTCTAGGTTATCATTCTGGTTTTAGGCTCCTCTTTATCATCATTTGCCCATTTTTACTTTATCTGATTACTGGCTTTTGTCTGTTTGTCTCTTAAGGCACTACTCTTCATCAGCATTTTGGTTCAGCTTGCTTGATCTGTTCCTTATATCTTCCAATGAACTCTGTTAATTTCATTTTAAAAGTACCTGACCTTTAAGTCCTTTAGGTCAGGTAGAAAGTACACAGAACATCCATTATGTTTTCAGGTACAAGATAGGCACTGTCCCAAGGTGTAGCATTAAACTACAATATCTAGCACAATGCAGCCTCTCAGGCTGGGTTACACAGGTATTACAGGAATACAAATTATAACAAATACCCAAGTAGGTATGAATTTTTACCTTGAGCTTATTGAAGTGTTGTCTGTATAGGTACTGTGTGCAATTAAGAGGCTTCACCTCTTATTGGCCATTCCTTGCAGTAAGCAGTACCTGTTCTTAAATTTTAAGTGCTGCCTTTTGATAATGATTCACTAAAAAAAAATCATCTCAATTGGACTATTCATCATCCCCTTGGCATTTTGCCTTCATTTTGATACAGAGGTAACACTAAAACATAAGAAATTAAGTTGCAAAGTCAGGATTCTTTCCTGTAGTCTAATGAAAAAATACAAATTTAACAGTGGAGTGTTCTTGAGACAACAATTCTTCGGTTTATTCCTAGTACAATACCTGAGAGAAACTCCTCATGAGGATACACTGAACAAGTTACTGGATTGCATATCCATAGAACTGGCATTTCAAAAACTGGTTTATAAGTTGAGGGTCTTCAGGTATGGTTTAGTGTAGTCATGGAACTTGATAGCCCTAGGCTAAAATTCAGACTAGGTTTCATGAATCATTTAGCTGGGGAAATGCAGAACCCAACCTGAAGCTGGATAAGCAGAAATGCAGTCTGTGTCATTACACACTACCCTGTAGGAATGAGTGATGAAAAAACCCAGATCCTGTTTTAAACTGTGCTCATCACAACCTCAGACCTTTTTCACGCTATTTATCTATTCCCTTTTGTAAGGCTCACCTTAACTGTTGCTGAGTTCTGAGCTGTAACTTTATGGAATCACCAACTCATAATATGGGATCATTGAATGGTAGTAGTTTAGAGTTTGCCACTGTAAGTGTTAATTTGGAATTGTTTCTCTGTACTACTGAAAAAAAAAAGAATCTTGTATTTTTCAACACTGATTTTTTTACCTGCATTAGTGCTCAGCCCCTACAATGAGGTATCTGTTTATTTGCCTTTTTCAGTCTGGTATTATTGGTAAGCTTAAGCTGTCTTATTCAACCTCCATTTCAGATAATGAAGGAGTATTGAGGAGTACAAATTCAAGGATTCCAAAAGTGACCTCCCTTTGTAAAGATGCCTGGTTAATTATACAGTTTTTCCACTTTCAATAAATTAATATTTTAACATTGATTTAAGTTTGGACAGTTTAAACTTCTATGCTTTGCAAGAATTTGGTAGTTATTTAAATAAATAAATTGTACCAGATCTCTGCCTTTATGCTTTAAGGAGTAGAATGAAGAGTTTGTTATTTCCACTACTCATTTTTTTCCCCATATTTAGAATTATTATAGGGATAGGGATAATGAGAGAATTTTTCATTATTTTAATAAAGTTGATTTTCCAGCTTATTTTTTAAAGAGTGAGCATGTTCTGGAATGTTGTAAAAACAGAAGTATCTCTACTAGTAGGAAGTGGTAGTAAGTCCTTCTGTATATTCTGGCCTGACAAGAAACAGTTCAGTTTGCATCTTGCTATCCTAAGGCAATAACACTGGACTTGACTATTCTGAATCTTACAGCTTTTCCAGTATGTGTAGTTTGCGACATTTTTCAGTTTCTTTCATACTCCTTTTTACTCTCTAGTTCTTACAGTATTTAAGGCAAATCGCAGTTGTTTTCATTCTTAAATGGAATAGAAAGTATTATGGCACATCACTTCTAAATAAACCATCAAAACATTTAATATGTTAAAGCAATACATTATTTAAAAGCATCCTTTTTGTGTTATGCAACTAAATATCATTAATATAATGATCAAGACAAAGCAAGGAAAACAGCAGAAGTTCCTGCAGTCTTGTAATAATAGCTTAGACTCAAGTTGAAAGTATATAATGAAATATCAGAGTTACTAACATCTTCTTTCCAGTGCTATATTCTGTTGCCTTCATAATACAGTAGGAGTTTAGTGTGATAAATGTTGTAGGTGTAGAGGTGTATCTGTTCCTTCTAAATGATCTTAGAAAAATACACAGTAAACTTATCACCAGAAACCTTGGAAAAGTGCTGTATTTACATAAATAGGTGTTTAGTAGAATTAAACACAACACAGAAATGTCCGAATCCAGTCTTCAGTCTGGTTGTTATTATTAGTGGTTCTTAAGGAATATATTTCCAAATGTCTTTTTTCTGTACTTTCATTGAGGGGTTATTTCTATGTCCTGTAATTTTTATATAAGTTTGTATAGAAAATATTTAAGAAACAGTACATTTTTCCAACATAATTTTGATAGGATCTGAAAAAAAATATTTTCATGGAATCTGGAAGTTAATTTCATTTTTCATTCAAATTTGTATGGACAACACTTAAGTGAGCCTTAGTTTTAAGTAACTCTTCATCCATCCTTTTATTTATTTCAGCTCATGCAAGTTTTATATCCAAAAACATGATTGAGAGTAAGAGAAGATGGGCAAAATATCTCATTGTACTGAAAAGTTCAGATTAATGTCTGCTTACTCTGACATTCTCTGAAGGAACTTTCTGGTCAGGTTACCAAACCTGAAGAAAACTTTCCTTAACAAGCTGTTCCTTCTGGGTAAAAATTGGTTTTGTTTGAGAATGAGGTTCTTCAAATGACACATAATAATTTGAATAAAATCAAGAGAGGAAATTATTTCCTGTACTAAACAGTTATTTTTATTAACATTAATCTATGCTACATAAAGCACTTTTTTTGTTTGTTTTTGAAGTTCTTTGTTGCTTACTGAGTGGGTAGGTAGTTCTGGTAGGCTGCTTAAGCTATTTGCTAACAAAAGTGTGTTTGTGAGATTTAAAGTAGCATGTCACAAGGTTGTTGATCTTCAGAGTAAGAAAAATGAACCGAAACTTTGACTGTGTTTCATTGTGCTCCAAACAGAGGGAACACTGATTTAAAATTAATTTTATATTATATATGAATATAAGCAGACATAGAAAAACCTCATGCTTAGAAGAACCAGTAAGTAGCTGATGCCTGAGAAATGTAAACAGCTAATGTTCAAACATAAAAACCGTTAGAATTTTCAGGGGGGTTTATAATTTTTTTTTTCTTTTCTTGTATTGAGGTTCCTGAATCTTTACTACATTAAGAGTTTAAAGTACAGTTCTAAAATGTTTATTCATGGCCCTGAACTGGAAGGAGAGCTACATCTAAAACTACTGTGAAGCCATCAGTGAGGCAAATGAGGAAATAGTTCATGTGTAACCAGGAGTTCGTTCTTTTACTTAAATGTTTCATTAAATGTATTGATCAGGCATTTCTGTGGTGTCTAAACATTGATGGTACTTGAGCACCACAGTGCTAATGTATTTTGAAAGTTACTCTCTTCTTAATAATAATTTGAAAGACTGCCTCCTCCAAGTCTCTCCCATGGTTTCAAAATGTAGTTTGGAATTTCTAACTTAATATTAGATAAACTGGCTTAAAAGTTGTTAGTTCAGTGCTGTGAGAAAATGAGGGGAGTGAATTGCTGTTTGTTGTGAGAAACATCTGTATAAGTAAACTTATTTTGACCAAATGAACTTGAACTCCTGAGAGCCATATAATGATTTCTTGTAATGTTAATCTACCAACTGAGTTGAGAACTTGATGGGAACTTATTTAGAACTCAATACTTCATGAGAAACTTTGCATCAGTTTAGGTTTGTCCTATTTTGTTCCATCATAGGTTTTATTTTTTGCACACAGACTCTTCATGTCTTCATTATTGACTTCATGGCTCCTCAGCAAAATAGATTGATAGTTTTTTTGGTCCTGTATTTGCAAAATCTTTCATTTGTCAAACTGAAATACTGTTTTAAGTCTTGCTGAACTTCTTACAATATCTGATGTAGCTGTTTCAAACCGGAAAAGGTAATTTTTCAGAGGGGTACCTAGATATCCAACAAGTTGGCTTGTAGGGACTAGGTAGATTTTCTTTTCCATTTTGAATTGATGATGTACAAGGTGTTTATATCTAGACCAGGAGGCATGAATCTCAAAGTTTGACTGTGAAAGGCATCAAGTGGCTATTTTCCAAACCTAATTGACATATGTCCCATTCCTGGGGATGAAGGAACCTGTCTGCCTTAAATGAAGGTGGCCTGTCTCCCTCAGTAAAAATTTTCCTTGAAAGAGTGCCAACTGCTTTATTGTTTTTAGTCTTGATTAGACACTAGGGAAGGGGTTAGCTGGTTAGAATAGGGGTATACAAAAGCATCAAGAGTAAAACTTGTATGTCCTTTTTTAGCTTTTTTTTTGCCAAATGGGGGGAGGAGACATGACAACCTTGGGGTCAAAGATAGTTTAGCTTTTAAGTAATTCTAATTTTGTGCAATTTTTTGTATACTACAACTTCTTTCTTAAAATACCAGTTGTCAAGCCAAGTAAGATGTTTTGGATACCTTTTTTTTTTTTGCATTGTTTAAGTGCAAATCTAGTTAAAATGGTGGAAAGAATCAAAACACTGGATTTGGCAGTCTGTTAATTCAAATTTAAGAAAAAGTTAAGTAATTATTAAAGCAGTTGATTCATTTCATTTATTAAACACTGATACATTTTCAAACAAGTAACCTAGAATTGAGATATTTAGTTTTGAGGTGGTTATTTTCTGACTGTTTATCCTAGTTCATAAGTTAATTTAGAAAACTGTAGAGCAAACTTTAAACAGTGTAACTTTGGTTGCAGTCAATACAGGCACCTCAATATTGTTGTGAGAAAATTCAAAACTAAAAACATCAGCCTGAAATTTTCAGATAATTCACTACATAAAATGGAGTTCCTTTTTCCCAAGTAACTTTAAAAAAGCTAGCAGTTACCTTCTCTATAAAGTGTTAAGAGTCATTAGTTTCACTGTTACGGTCATCTGCACGTTTTGTTTGCCCTTGTCAATGTACTGTTCTAAAAGAATTACTGAATGCACTGTTACACATTGAAAAATATTGCTACTAACAGTAATTATGATGCTGAAGCAGAAGAGGCAGCCAGGTGGAGAGGACAAGGGGTAGAGGCGAGGTGGGCTTTTGCTAGTCTAACATAACTGCAAAACCATTCAAAAGCAAAACTCCCAGTGGCTAAAACCAGAGCACCACGATGTTGTGCACTTGAGAAGCATCTTAATAACAGAGTAACACACAGAGTACCCTACCCAGAGCTAATGGACCCCCTCTCTAACTGCCCTCTAGTTGTGCCTGTTCTGAAAGGTTGAGTTAATGTCAGATTGCTTAAATCTGTTGGTAATACAAATCAGCTTCTGGATAAACAGGGTGAAGGGCTTCAGGTAAAATATTGAATTATTTATAAATTAAAATTACTTTCTATCTTTGTGTTATTTCTCTTATAAACTTAGTATAAGAGGTTCTGCATGAGTAACTTTTATTAAACTCAGAAGAAGCCTTAAATTTCACTTCAAACTTGATTATAAGTGCCCACAGTTTCTCAGTTCCTGGTTTTTGTTCTGTAATTGGAATGCGTCACCTTCAGATTGAGACCCTACCTGTTCCTTATACCTATTAGTGCATCTACCTGTTCCTTCAACCTATTAATGCCTTAAGAAATTTCATATTAACTATACTTAAAGTCAATCTTTTGTTTGAATACTGTATGTAAATACTGATCTATGAGATTATTTTTATTTAGCTGTTCTGAAAAAACGTTGAAAAATGCAAATAGAGGTAACTTTCTCATAGTAGTGTTTTACTAGCAGTGGGTGCCAGAGCAAAAAAATTCGACCCATTGATCAGGTCAGAAACCAATATCAGAGTTTCAATTAGTGAAATAATGAGCTCAGGTTATCAACAGAAAGGGGAGAGTACAGAAGGGTAGTACGTGTTTAACTTGTCCACAGGCTTTCAGCAATTTTAAGTAGAGCTGTAACATTGAAGGCTGTGAAGGCAGAGTAGTTTTCTCCTTTTTTACGCCTCTCTAATCTTGCCCTAAAATGAATTTAATATACTGATAATGGCAATAAAGACATGCAAATAAATCACTCCAAAGCCAGACTGGACTGAAATTAGTATTAGTAAGATAATTTAGAATGAATAGGAAAGTATATGCAGAGGAATGATACAGAAACATTTTGACTCAGCATACTAATGTAACAAGCTTTTAAAATAGATATTAAATGAGAAGTATAAATTTCTGCCATCAGCAAATAGTTTCATACATTAAATTTAGCGTTCCTATTTTCTGGCAGACCTTTGTGGAGTTGCTGGAAGAAGTAGTTTGTGTATTTGTGTAGACTGTATTTAAGTGCATAATGAAATGCTGCAAATAGTCTTCAGAAGTCTATTTTGATGTTACAACTTTTATAAATCTATTTTTTTTTAATCAGCTTACTATATTGTTGACAACTAGTCACTGTCAATTTCTAGCAATGGTAAATATTCTAATGTTGATGAGTGACTGTTAATTATAAATACAGTATTGTTAGTTATTTTTAAATGAAAACTTTCCAGTAGTGTAACTTCAGATATATCATATACGAGGGAGCAGCAGGAACAGTGTCTATTGCTATTTCTCCATCTACTTCCTCTCCTGTTTCAATAATGTGTGATTTTAAAGTATTTGCTTCCTCAGCAGTTGTTGCTGAGGTCTGAAAAGGAAAGAGAATGTGGCTCCCTAGTATTTTAATTTTTTGGCATTTCATACCAATACTAGTTCCTCTGGCCATAATTCCCCTTGTATCCATTCACAAATAAGACTGATGTAAGTGCAAGCAGCAGTGCAGATGAAAGAAAGCATGGGATATATGGGAGTAGATACACATTGTTCAACTTTGGTTTTATTTATCAAGTTCATAATGAGGATGGTAGGAGTGTGATGATGAGGCCTCCTTTTGCCTGTGTTGACATCCGTGTCCTAAGTGTTGAAACAAGTTTCGTAAGTAATCTTGCTCTCAGCTATTGTTTCCTATTAACCTGTTTGGATTTCCTTGTTCTTTTGTCTGATGCTCTGCAGCACACAACGAAGTCTTAATGTTTCTGTTTGATGCTGACATGGATTGTATAGCATACACTCTTACTGTTTCTGTGGTAACGCATTTTGCCCTGGAAGCTAGTCACCCACTCTCACTGGCATTGTGAGGCTCTGGCTTGCAGCACTAGTGCAGCTTGCCTGAGAGGAGGCTGGAGGACAGCATTCAGATATCTGTATTAAACTGTAAAAAGCTATTTTGAAAGCCTGCTTACCTATTTACAAGACTGCAATGTGTAGGAAAGTTGCTAATGAGTGGCAGAGACACACGCTTAAAAGTGTTGCAAAAACACCCTGAACTAGTTGGAAACTAAAAAGCCATGAACTGTTGCCCAAGCTTATGCAGGAACTTAGATGTGTTTTTGTTCCTGTTCTGTCACTGTTGTACGTTGACATTAAATATGTAACTTAAGTTCTTATGTATTCACATTTGACATCTCCCAGCAAAGCTGAATTTGAAGGGTTTGCAAAACTGCTCATTGATAACTAAATAACAAAATATGTTCAAGCACGGTTTTCTGAACTTGGCAGTAATAAGCTCATTTATTTTGGATTTTGTCCAGAACCTTAGGTAGAGAGGGAAATACATAGGAGAAGGATATTGCTGTCTCAAGTCTGGGCACCATGTCTAGCTTTTCAAATTCATTCGTCCTTCAATTGTGAATACTGTCTTTTTCTTTTTGCTTGTCAGTGACATCTGAGTGGTATAGATATCAGCAAAGAAATAAACTGAAGTAGCCTCCTGAAGGAAGAGTCATAAAGTCCATTGTAATTCTTCCCCTAATATGAGCTAAAGTCATCCTTGTTAGGTGCTATGTTTCACTATAGGTTAGATTAGGAAGTATTGTAACGGTAAGGGCTTATGGAACAATTTTAGCCTGTTTCTGCTGTCAAAGGGATTTCTTACCATCCTCCTAAAATAGGAGTTCTCCTTTATTAAGTAGTCTTACAGTAAATCTAGAGAGATTTTTCTGTTAATTGTTGAAACATTTAAACTTCTTGTCTTTTTCTGTTAAAACAGTTCCCCGTTCCTCAGTTGTTCTTCATGTGGATGTCTTTTACAGCTTTCTGATACCTTGTATGTCTCTCTTCCAAACTCAGTCCTCATCTTTCTGTGAAGAATAGCACCAAAACAGAACTCAATATTCCCACTAGGATCCTTTACGTGTTGTATAGAACATAGGATTATTTTGTGCATCTTGTATGCTACCATTTTACAACACCATGAGTTTTTTAAGTTATTCAGCTTGAGATCCACTAAATCTGATTAATCTCTAGAACCATCTGCAGATTGGTACCTGTCCTGTACGTGTACAGTACAGTATTTTCTATAACCATGTAAGCTTTGAATTCCATTTTTCTCCTGTGTACATAAGTGTTAAGTTTATGCTACTCTTCTGTCAACTTCAGTCTTTCCAGCTCAGCTGTTTTGGGTAATATTTATTGTGCTGTGTGGGTTTGGTTCTGGTTTTTTAAGTGATTGTGCTTCTTCTAGTACTTTGTAAAGTATGGGCACTGTCTGCATGAAGAACCTGCTAAATGATCTAACCTATCTCAGTTCATAGCTGAGCTTGCCTGTTCTTCTTGTGAGAGATGGGTGATATTTTGCTGAAGCCAAAAGGTTACTAAGTTAAATAATGAAAGTTACTGGTTCTATGTGTTGTTGGTTTTGGTTTGGGTTTGTTCTGGTGGGTTTGTTGGGTGTTGCTGTGAGTTGGGAGAGAGACGGGGCTTAAGGCTTGATTGAGAGGGAGGTGGGATGACGGGGGTGACACAAAAGTAGGCGGTCGGGAGAGAGTGTGAGTTCCCGAGTGCCCAGCCAGTGGGCAAGGGGACGGGGACCGCCCCGGCCAGGAAAGGGTATAAAATTGAGCCTTTTTGTAAAGGGTGTGTGTGCTCGGCTCTCGGGGACGGAGACACACACCCCACTCAGCTGACTCGTAACTAATAAATAGTTTGCTTTTGCTTCGACGGCTTTGTCCTCATTAAATTGTATCAAAGTTTAGTTCATTTGTAACACTCTGTTGGGAGCTGCTTATCTAAATCTGTACATATATGTGCACTTAAGATAATTTTAAATCTTTGTATCCATGAAAGATGTGATCACCTGTATGTTCCTAATTAAAATAGTGTTTTCTCCTATTTAGTCAGAGCATTAACAGGTAGTCTTCTTAGTCTTAGAAGAGGTCTTGAACTCTCCTCTCAAGCCCCTGCCCCCACAAGGTAGAGAAATTAGTTGAGATGGCTTACTCCTATCTTTCCCTTAAATTAACTAAATATACTAATTGATTCAAGATTCAAATGCACAGAAAAGTTAAAGTAAATTTTTGATTACTGCATAGCCAGGCCGGTGAAGCAGGGTGTTCTGAAATAGCTAATGGATCCCTGAAAGTTACAGTTCAAATTACAAATTAGCAGAGCATTGCCTTCTGGGTGCAATACTGTGTGAAGGAAAACACTTGCAAAACTGCTAACTTGGTATCAAATAATGTGAAAGGCTTGTGACACTACAGCTCCCCTAAGCTGTTAAGAGTATGTCAGTCAACATTTTTGCAGTGCTGTTTAACAAAGGGTGATGTACGTGGCTAAAGTAAACTTGGTCTCAAGACTAATGCTCAGTCTTGAGGTGACTAGGAGAGTCAGCTTGCAGCTGGCTGTGCCGTAAATAGCCAGTCTCATTGCTGTAAATAAGTGGGATTCCAGTAGTAAACCCAAAAGTGTTACTAATTCACTTCATAAAAACTGTGGTAGATCATTTTGATAGTGTGTACTTTCATTTAATAGAAGTAAGGGGAATGTCAAGGTTTATCACCAGCAGAATGACATGCAGTTATCTCTAGGAGTCTGAGCTCTCCATGGCAGAGCAGTAGCATGTTTTTACAAGGTATCCTTGAAAACAGTATTGTTCATTGAGAGATACCTATGTCAAGCTTGACTTTTGGTGATAAATGCACCTTCAAATTAGGGCAAGCTCTTGGTATCAAGAACAGAAGGTAGAGAGCTGCAGTGTAAAAGTAGTGAGTAGTTAAAAGTTGGCATTTGCCGACTACTGTATGCTGCTTACCAGAATTATTACTCATCACCTCAAAAAATACTGTGCATTAACAGCTTAATAGAAAAGTCTTGGATACTCTGTATGCCTCCATCTACCAAGGGGCAGTGTTTCTTGCTTTCTTAAAGAACTTTTTTGGAGGTGGCTTTTCTTCAGTGAGCTTTCATTACAGTGAAACTCAGTGAGGTGATATTAACAGATCATAGTTAATCCTCTTGCTGTAGGGAGGAGTGCTCAGCCACATGGGTGGAGCGCACAAGTACCAATGAGACGTAGTAATATTGAACAGAAGTAACCTTTTGGCTCTTTTGAGAGGCGTACACACACCACCACCATCCAGTGAAACTCCTGAAAAACAGTAACTTCAGAAGCTAATGTGACTCTAAAGAGCTGGCGGAATTCTTTTGAAAACACATGACCTGGGGCACCTGCTCTTTTAATCTAATGTTCTTGCCATTTATCGGAACCTCTTAAGGTAATTCTGCCAATAATTTTTGCTGTAGGTCAGCAAAAAGATCCTTTTTTTTTTTCTCTGAAAATATGCATTTGCTGTTATTTTAATGTCATCTTTGTATGGACTGACAGAGGAAAACGAAAGTTCTGCTCTTGAGCATACCTGTTTTAAATATTAGGTGAGGAAGAAGGGGTTTAATATTTAACTGTTAGTGTTTAAATATCCTATATAGCTTGGCATGAACATAGGCATCAGAAAACTGGGGGAGTGGAGGGTCAAATAGGGAAAGGTATCCATCTTTCTACCCCCTTGGTAATCTGGAATAATTTATGAGGATTTGTGTATTACTGTAAAATTGCTTGTTGAAGCAAAGAAATACACTGGAGGCTGCTCAGCTGATAAGAATTGCTTGCCCTGATGTACAGTATGATGCTGGTACGGAAACTTGTCAATGTTGTTAGAAGCTGTACTTCCAGGGAAAGGCTAGATGGATTATTCAAGTTATTATTCCTTAACTGTCAATAACAGAGCATTCTTTCTTTAAAATTGAATTAAATATTAATTAAATTTAAATGAGGAAATCTAAGCTTGGATATGTCTTGTACACTCCATTGTTTTAGCACTTGTATCAGTAGGAACTCTAATACGTCTGATAATGCATGTCATTTGATGTTGCTAAATTTGCTAAGTGCACTCATTGCTGAAAACTGTGTATTTCCTGAAAGAATTTAGGGGAATGCTAGTGAATCAGCAGTTTCAGTTGACTACACAAGCATGTTTGCTGCAGCAAACCTAAATGTTGTCACTTCCAAATTGTTGAAACTTCCCTTTCAGGACAGAAAACAATGGTTCTTTGTCTGTCTTGGCACCCTTTTGCCATTCTTGGGCCCATGTTCGAACAGCAGCTGTTAAATTGCAGCTTTATTAATAAGTAGTTACAGTTAGTACTGTTTAAAGCTGGACTAAAGTTTTGTCCATTCCAGCTCAACACACTTGATTAATTATAAACAAAGCAGATTGTTTCACTTTGACCAACCCAGTCTTTCTTTGCCTGTGTGTTCCAGTTATGTTTCGTAACAATTGCTTTGGCTTTGAAAATAGATACTATAATTCTCTGAAGAATGCATCCTTGTGGGGTGTAGGCCTGAGTATGTAAATGGACATGCTCTGAGCAGGAGCTGGTACTAGAGATCTTACATCCTAGTCATTCTGATTCTATGGTAAAAAGCACATTTCTTACATAGCAGTTAACTCTTTGTTGCTTGTGTTATAATATCTTCTGCTTCCCAGCAAAAGAATTCCTCTATCTTGAAACAGTTCTTTTTTAACAAGATGAAGTTTTTTGCCTCAATTTGCTGGTTCTCAGACTTTCAGATGTAAATAAAAGGTCTGGTTCAATTCTGTCTCCTTCAAGTTTTGCTTTATTCTTGTGCAGTTCAAAAAGTGCAGCATCTACTTATTTCCATTCTTGTTGCTACCTGTCCCCAAATATGCTAAGCAAGGTTAAGCAGAAAATATATAATTCATGTGTTTAGTGGGTTTGAGGAAATCTGTTAGGTAAACCTGCCAATTTTGCAAAGCACTAAGAAAGTGCAAAGATAACAGCTGCTTAGACTATAGCTCCCATAATCTAATCAAACAATACATAGGACTTAAGGTTTGTGCAAGTATATCTAATTGACCTTCAGACAGTTACTGGACTTGTCTGTGTCTTAGTTCTTGAAAAGAGGCCATCATGCTGGCTAGACACATAATCAACTGGTGGAGAGTGTGCAGCTGACAGTACTAGTCATGCATAGTCTCTCTTGGAGTACCCACCTGAGTAGACAGAACCTGGAGTAAAAAACATGTTCCATTGTGGGTTTGAGCTTGGTCATATAGGAAGAAAGTTTGAAATATGTGGATCTGAGGCTGCATTTAGGAGAAGAACTTGTGTTGACTGGAAAGGTTCTCTGCCCTCCTTGTTGATTGATACTGTCTTGTTATAAGAGCCCTGTGTTACACAGCAAATCTGTCATTTTTCTTTACTGTTCTCAACTGTGAGGCAGATTTGAGTCTGGAGTGCTTTTGGATGATGTAGCTTCACTTCTGTCATTTTTATGGCTGCTGCTTTTTCAGTGTCTGAACTGGACTATCAGCAGATCTGTCAGATTATGAAGATCGGGTGACAGAATGTGCATTTTGTCAGTGCCATGAGAATGGTCAGGAAACAACACCTTACCTACCCTCAGGTGGGAGTTTCCCTCCTGTCACTTCACAATGGGGTGAAGTCAGCCTTTAGTGTGTTGCAGTTCAAAGCAGTTAGCAGCAAGAATATGGCCATTCTCCTGGAGTCTTATGTCACAACCCCATATGCACACTGCTATGTCTGCAGGCGATAGCATCAGTGTTTCAGTTTGTCAGCTCTTAACACGTGTAGCTTTCTCACGATTAATTTTTCAGGGGTACACTGCTGTGAGAGAACCAACAATGGGATTGGACTTCAGCAGTATTTAGAAAGTATGAGTCTACAAAATAATTGATGACGTACATACTGAATGTGTTTCTGCAGTTGCCTGGGCTTTTCATAGTACAGTGTGCAATTAAGGCACGAGTTCTTACAGAAGGGGCTCTACAGCTTGTACAAAACAAACATGCTGTCATGAAATAAGATAATTTCGTTACTGTAGAAGACTTGAGTTAAAATTGGCATTAAACTGCTTGTTTTATTATACTGTTCTCTGGCTAATGCTTATCGCAGGGAGGTTTTTCTGTTGGTACCAGCACTGCACTGGCACTCTTTATCTTGTTCAGACTTTTTACCCCTCTGGAAAGTAAAGTGTGACCAAAATGGTGTCCCAAAGCTTAGCGCACAGCTTTATAAGGACCAACAGTATTACAGTTCTGTGTAAAACTCACAATAACATGTGTCTTCAAAGTCCTGAACCTTTTAGGCCTAGATCATTTGATTTGCTTTCTTACGATGTACTAGAAGAAACCTTTTGTGAGCTGTTTTCCAAACAGTTTCCAGATTTTTCCATCAAGGGCAGGGTAGGTTAGTCTATTGTAGAGACCTGTGCCGTACTTGAAGTTGTTTTTCCTATTACACAGAGGGTGTTGGCTTTCAGCAAATAAAAGCAGTCTGTTTCTTTTTGCATCAATGAACAATGATAGTGTGGAGGTTGTTTTTGTATTGGCAAATTAGTTTAATATCTTTACTGATGTATTAATATTGTATGTAGTATCAGTTAATATTTTAATTTTCAAAGATGAGTTTTCTGAAAGTTGCATTTCATAAAACAGTTTTACAAATTCCTAAGTAAGCCTGTATAAACTTAAGTGTTATGAATAGAGTAAATAACTTATTTCAGATTAAATATGTCTGTATGATTACTTCATGACTTTTAATGGGTTGGTCAGGCTTTAACTAAAACTTTGTTTCTTCTGATGCTTCTGGAAGCGTGTATACAAACAGGGAAAACCAGTTTGGTGATACATATACATACTTAATGTATAACCTGTATATGAAGAAATCCTGTGCCTATTCATCTGGCCGGGATATAAAACTACTTTTCATGATGAGCTGTGTGTTTGCAGAGAGAACAGCTGAATGTAAAGAAAAGTCTTCTACTTGGACATGGTACTTGAGACAGATGTGCCCAGTTTTCTCTGCATCAAGTATATAACTTGTTTTAAAGCTAAATTATATTGAGCCCAAATACCTCTTGTTAGATGAAGTTCTAAAAAATCTGAGCCAGAACATTTGTCCGATTGATTTGTACTATGTCTTTGGACAATCTTAACTGAAAATAAATGTGTTCTTAGTTGCTTCACTGTTTTGAACTAGCTGAGAAGTGTGACTTCAGAATAATTTCTTTAATCTCTATTACAATTTCTAATTTGCTGTCACCCATTCAGCACTAAATGTCATTGTTACTACTTGCATACTGTGTGGAAAACTTTATCCTCACTAAGCAACGTGTCTCAAATGTAATTATAAAGACTAAAGGTAAAACTGCTCTGGTTTTAATTGTCTACCAGGAAAAGGAGGTTTCTATGCCCAGGGACTGAAGCAGAAATAGGGTAAGGGTTACTGTTGGTCTTTGACCAATAGTAACCTCCAGCCATGTCTGTTTCCTTTTCTCTGTTTCCCTCTAGCGGTCACACACGACACTGACTTGGGGAGGTTAAACAGATGAACTGGTACTAACACGGAAGTAGTATGAGTGTATGACAACTTAATTTTCCTAGTCCTGACCACAGAGACTGTGAAACCTTGTGACAGGAGGACACATACTCTCATGTTTTGAAATGGTGGTTCACCAAGATTTTGGAAATTGTCTGAATTTTTAGCCTTTTAGATATCTAAATGTGTCTTTTACATGAAATATACAAAGCTCTCAGCATAATCTAAGTTTTTTTATGAAGTTTTTTTATGTGGGATCTGCTTTATATGCATGTCTTTGCCCTTCTGTATCTGGGGCTAGGCCTTATGTCTAAACGTCGAATGTATTCAGGTAATGTATCCCTTTAGCATTTTGTTTTATGTTGTGTTAGACTTGTTCTTAACCCATAAACTAAAATGAGAATTATAGAATCATGTCGAGCTGTTCTTTATAAAAAAAATAATGTTTTCATGTAACTTTACAGCCATAGTGTATCAAGTGTTTCATAGAATTGCTAAGATTGAAAAAGACCTTTAATATTTCCACATCAGTTGTCAACCCAGCACCACCACCATGTTCACCACTAAACCATGTCCTCAACTGCCATATCCACACATTTTTTTAACACTTTCAGGTATGTTGACTCCACCACTTTCCTGAGCAGTATGTTCGAGTACTTTATAAACATTTCCATGAAAAAATGTCATAATGTCTAAACTAAACCTCCCTTGCTGCAACTTGAGGCCATTTCCACTTGCTAGTCCTGTCACTTGCTACTTGGCATAAGAGACTGACACCCATCTCACTACAGCCTCTTTTCAGGTAGCTATAGAGAGTAATAAAAGTCTCCTCTAAGCCTCCTTTTATCCAGGCTGAGCTACCTCAACTCCCTCAGCCACTCCTCATCAGACTTGTGCTCCAGACCCTTCACCAGCTTCATTTGACTTAAAATCTTGCAAATGTTGCTTCCTATGTAAGTTGGGGCAGGCACCTCAGGAAGAGTACAAGGATGTTGGTAAGTCATGTAGAGAAAAAAATTAGAAAGGTAAAAGCTTAGCTAGAACTCAGTCTGGTCACTGCTGTATAAGATAAGATGTTTTTACAAATACATTGGCAACAAAAGGAAGGCCAAGGAAAATCTCCATCCTCTGCTGGATATGAGGATGAGGAACACTGTCGCCAAGGATGAGGAAAAGGCTGAGGTACTTAATGCTTTCTTTGCCTCAGTCTTTAACAGAAAGACCAAATATTTTCAGGGCAAGCAGCCCCCTGAGCTGCTAAACAGGAATGAGGATCAGAATAGACTTCCTGTAACTCAGGAGGACATGGCCTCCCATGTCACTTAGCCACTCACAAGTCTATGGGGCCAAATGAGATTCACCCAAGGGGACTGAGGGAGCTGATGAAATAACTTTCCAAGCCACTCTGCATCACTTATCATCAATCCTAGTTAACCAAAGACATCCCAGATTACTCTAGGTTTGCAAATGTGGTACCCACCTACAAGAATGGCTAGAATGAGGATCTGGGGAACTACGGCCTGTCAGCCTAATAACCCTGGTGACCTCAGTGCTGGGGAAGGTTATAGAACAGAGTACCTTGATTGTGATGACCAGCACATACAGGACAACCAGGGCATCAGGCCAAGCCAGCATTGATCTGTGAAAGGCAGGTCCTGCCTGCCCAACCTGATCTCCTTTTATGACTGGGTGACACACATAGTGGATGAGGAAAAGGCTGTGGATATTGTCTATCTAGACTTCACTAAAGCCTTTGACACCATTTCTCATAGCATTATCTTGAAGAAAGTGGCAGCCCATGGCTTGGACAGGTGCACTGCACTGGGTAAAAAACTGTCAGGGTGGTCACGACCAGAGAGTGGTGGTGGATGGAGTTACATCCAGCTGGTGGCCCGTCACTGGTGCTGTTAACCAGGGCTCAGCACTGGGGCCAGTTCTGTTTCATATCCCTATGGATGATCTGGATGAGGGGATCGAGGACACCCTGGCTCAGTTGGCAGGCGACGAGTTGGGTGGGAGTGTTGATCTGCTGGAGGGTCGGAGGGCTCTGCAGCTTGGACATCGGGAAGAATTTTTTCACTGAAAGGGTGGTCAGGTATTGGAATGGGCTGCCCAGGAAAGTAATGGAGCCACCATCCTGGAGGCATTCACGAAAAATCTGGGTGTGGCACTTAGTGTTATGGTTTAGTTGGCATGGTGGTGTTAGGTCAGAGGTTGGACTTGATGATCTTGGAAATCTTTTCCAGCCTTAATGATTCTGATTATTTTCTGCCTGTCATGCAGAACGGTTGAGTTTGTCCTTAGAGAATTATGCTTTCAGAACTCTGATACTTTATATCCAGTATGTTCATCTTTTGTTTAAAAGTAAAATTACCTTTGGACAGAATTGTTGCCTAGATAGTTTGAGCTTAACGTATAGAATCTTTACGTTATCCAGTTGATGTATGATTAGGAGTGAATGTAAAGCTTCTACTGATGGCAGAATGCTGTTGGATGAAAACCTTTTAAACCAGACTGGGCTTTGTTTTTAAACAAACATGGTTTTGACATAATAGAAGGACTGGTTTTTATGGATTTTCAACCCTGGACAGCTTCAGGAATCTGAAGCTGTATGAGGAACATGACAAAAAGTTGTGTGTCTTGGAGTCCCTTAAGTCATACAACTTTTTTGTTCAAGTGTGTAATAGGTGCAGTGAGCCTCCGTTGTTTTTGAGGGACATAGGTGTTGAGAGCTGATAAGGGCTACAACAAGAAGGAAATAAGAATAGGTTATAGGTTTTGAATATGAAGAAAATTGTGTTGGACTTAATAGGGTGTGAGATGCAAAATAAGCAATATATTAAAAGTAAACCCTTCTTTTTCCCCACTTTTCCCCAAATTACTGTTAGGAGATTGCAGTTTAAACAGCATATGTTCTCATGTATTTCCTTAGGGTGTAAGATAGTTTTCCTTGAATTCTTTGTCAAATATATTATGGAATTTGACAATTGCAACTTTTTTTTATCCTCCAGTGCTTGCTATATATTACATACTCAGGGGTATGCCAGCCGTTTGATAGATATTTCTATTCTGATGACTAAATGAATTTTTAAGGATTGAGTGGTGGGAAAAAAACAATCTGCTTCCAAGTTTAGCAGTGACAAGACACCTGCTAAATGCACAAGGTGAACAAGGGACTTCGTGGGTTGTGCAGGAGCATTTGCTTTGGAAGTTTTTCTTCTTATTGACAAGAAGCTTTTATCTGTTGATAGATGTGTTCTGTGTTGCTGTAAAGTTTTTTATACTCCATTTCTTTTAATGCAAGTAAGAAGCTTGCCTGCACCTGGACTTTGAATCCTAGGGTTTCTTGTTAGGAAAATGTTTATTCTGATTAAGCAAAGCGTAGGCCTCTCAAGTCCATATTCAAAGCAGACTCAGGCTTTCAACAAGTGCCTTTTCACAAAGGTGAACCCCTCCCCTCCCCCCCTCTCCCCATTGCTGTTTAACCATGCTCTTTCAAAATCTCGTGGTCTTCAGCGCAAGATTCTTCCCCATGATACAGATGGTGGATGTGTTTTTCTAGTTCTACAGAGGTGATAGTGATATAATACTTAACTACCTTAGGTTAAGAAATAAACCAACAATCTGAATAAGAAGCGATCATTCTTTCCCTGTCGCTTTGAAGGATAGGTAAGATTGCCTAAATGCCTGTTAACTGTGAACACGGTGTGTGGCTTAGTCTCCCTTGCTCTGTCCCGCTGTTGAGACGGGCTGGGTGATCCCTGCGTGCTCGGTGCCGGCAAGGTGCGGGCTTTCCCTCCACCTAGTGGATGCTCCATGGGAGAGCCACTTCTCAGACTCCTGCAGCGGCTTTTCCCACTGCCTGGCTCATCTGCCTTAGCTAGCACTTACACATTAACCCTGGCAACACTTCCTTTTGAATTTTACATATCCTGATGATGTAATAATATTTAATATAACTATTACACAATTTTGTATAGCTGCTAAAAAGAACGATGTGACAAGTGCTTTCAGTTAGGATCAGAACTGTTTTTATTTTTAATTGGAAATTTGTACAAGGGCTAACCTTAAACCAAGATCAGACAATATGTAATGGAATTAATTCATTCTTTAAAATCTGTAACTATTCCACTAGCTTTCGAAGCATGAAAACTAGTGAGAATACTTACTTCAGTGCATTAGGAGCTGAGGCAAAAACACCAGGGCTTTTTCTGCCAGTGTCTAATAGAGTGGAGTTTATTAGTTCTTGTATAACAATACAGACCTTACCTGTCCCCATATTCATGGGAGGGACAAGTGTAGCATCTCCCAGTCTTGCTTGTAGTCTCATGACCCAGCAGTACAAGCTGCTTTAGTTTTATTACTAAGCGCACTAAGTGTTGCAGTTATTGTCAGCTTGGGTTTTGGTACTTTTCTCAGCAAAGTTTTATTTTTATACTTATTTTTCAACTTGGAATTCCTGGGGTTTCCTCCTGTGCATATAGTATGCATATTTACTATGGAATTGCAACATGTATCACTGCTGGAGGTAAGTTATATCTACATGTTTTTGCAGTTGCAAGAAAGGTCATATTAGAAGCTCTTTCCTTTTAAGCAGTCATCTGCACTGTGCTTGGGAGGGCTGTGGGCGGGGAACCATCATCCAGCTGCTCTGACCTGGATTGTGGAATTTCTATCTCTGCCTTCCTGCTAACTACCACCTTGGTTTTGCAGTCTTAAATTTCCATTGTCAGCAGCTTCAGAATAATTCGAAAATCAGACCTACAGTCACATGATAATTATATCTTTAACTTCAGTCCTCAGAAATGCATCCTGTGCTGCCCTGCCCATAGGGTCTGTTGTGTTCTTACTGTGCAATAATTTCCTAGGGTAGCCCTGCCTTGGCTCATCCTAGAACTAACCCATCTTTCTGAAGCATTTGCAGCAAGTCTAAAAAATGCCTTTGGAACATAGTTGTTTTACAGAGCTTATCTGCTTATTTTCTACCAAGTCTTTCATAGTACCTTCCAGCTCTTTTGTGTTACTACTTTTTTCTATATTCTGTGTTTTTTCATTGTGGCTTGATCTCTTGGATGTTTGAAGGGATGTTTCACAAGTACTGTAGAGAATAAGATTAGAGTCATGTGTCCTAATATCTGTTTCATCACCTTCTAGAGTGAGCTATATGCCTTAGAGGGAGGAGCTGCTTGCTCCTTGTGTTATGTAAAATAATAAATAATTTATAATGCTAACTGAATATATCTGCCTTGGACAAACCTACACTGAAGTGCTTCACAGGCACTAAATTGAGACATAATCAAAATAATTCTTTGAAGACATGTGAGAATAATTTGCTTCATTTGATTTTTTAAGTGGGAGAACTTTGCTGTGAGTTTTTGCTTTGCTCAAGGGTATTATTTTCCACTTATGGATTAGTGTGAGCAGTAACAGAGATCTGCAATATGATTCTACAAATACTTAGTTTTTTTTATTGAAAGCAGCTTTTCTGACATACTGCCTTGTTGCTGATACTAGCATCTGCTCCAGTTAAAGGATCACATGAAGCTTTGGATCATGTGGCTCTTTCTTCTTGTCTGTTGTAACAAAAGGATTAATGGATTTCATGCATTGCCTTAGAAAGCTGAAGGTGTTGCAATTACTATGAAATGCCAGATTTAATGTAGCTTTGAAGCTGTGATGTATGCATGGAATTTCAAAGAACTGCATCTTTTTACCAAGCATGGCAATTTAGCATTAGTGCTTGATGGTATGAAGTGATACGACTTCTACAAGTAATTTTGTTTTTCAAGCAGACTTTTGGTTTCTATCATATGAACTCTACCTGCTTTTCCAATTTTTATCTTGGGAAAATAAATTTGTATAAACAGAAGAAACTTGTGTCTACATTCCTCTTCTCAATGTAATTGACTATTTCTGCAGTGAATAGTTAATGATGATCTGCTTTGCAAGACATAAATGCGGCAGTGACCTGCTCTCGTTTAGATGTTGCGGTAGTAGAATGGTGGGGCTTTGCATGATTCATGCTTTCTTTGTTTGTGTTCATCTGCCTGCATGTGTCTGCTGTGAGTGGAATGGCTTTTCTGTGCATCAGTTAGAAATGAGTACTTATTTTCTGATTCTTGTGAAAAATAAGTGTTCTCAATGTAATTTTTTTTTTTTCCTCTTGGCTGTTTGAACATAATTGTCTGACACAGTTTTGTGAACATGGTCTGTAAATGCACATGCTTTCAATTCATGTTGTGTGCTGTTCAATCTGATCTTAATGCCTGCTGAATTTGCTTCTCAATAGCAAATAGTTAACTACGTTGCATCTTTTTATTGGTAGACTTTGCAAGCTGATAGCTGTATCCATATAATCGTGTATGCTGTTATGTGTATGATTCTGTAGCATAGATAAATTGTTTAGTGGAATTAATAATCACAAGCATAAATCACAGACAAATATATATATTGCTGAAAAGATGCCTTAAAAAATCAAGCTTACATATTGATACGGAAAGAAGGGTTGGGTTTTTTTCTCTCACCTTCAGCTTTTATTTTGTGAACTAAATTAGCTGAGCATTGACTGTGTGCATAACATAGGAAGAAAAGGATATAATTCAGATTTAGAATATAAAACATCAGATTTTCTACTTATAAGTTTACATCTATTCTTGGAAGTTTTAAAGTAGGGCTGTTAAGGTGTGGCCTTGACTAAATCTCAAATAAAGAAATCCAGGAATTTCACTTCCTAAGCTAAAAGTAACGTCTTGCATAGGTGTGTCTTTCTCACTTACAGGAGAAAATCAGAAAACGTTTGCTGTTCTTACTTAAAATACTCTAACCTCAATGAAATAGATACTTTGGCTTCATTTTAAAATTGATCTGCTCTTAAGGCCATATCCTATTGAAATGAGATTTTATCATCTTTCCTTGTGTGTACAGCTTACAGAGAAAATTAAATGAATTTTCATTGTCAGTCTGACTATAATAAAAGCATATTGGATCATCTTAAGATTTGTAGTATATGCTTAAATAAATATTGAAGGTACTGATTAAATAGTGAAGTCTTTTTGTATTTGTGCTTTAGGGAAATTTTAGACAAAATGTTTCAAAGTGTTGGGTGACACTTGCAAGATGTTTATGCTTATTAAATGATTTTGAAACAAAGCAGTTGTATGCCCAAACTCTCACTTGTAGCTCAGATGTACATACTTTGTCCCCTTTTGTCCAGATTCTTAACCATCACTTCAAACAACTCCTTTCCTTTCTCAGTTTTTTAACTTACCCACACTCTCTTGCCTTCCTAAACCCTATACAGCTTCCAGTTTTTCCATAAAATGTACAACAACTGGAATTTCATCATTGCTTCTTGTTTGTTCTATACCATTTCTTTTGTCTCCCCTCCCCTCACTCCATTTGAGTTTTGGTGTTACTGCAGAATTTATTTCTGTCGAAAGTTCTTCACAGTTGTCTCTGTCTACGTGATCAAACTTACCTACTAACAATATTTCATATATTATTCTGAACCATCCATTTGTTGCTTCCATTCTTTATCAGGATTTTTCATCTCCTTTGCCATGCACATGTCATTTACATTAACATTTAGAGAAATTAATTTTCCTCCAGTTCCTCTGTATCTGCTTCTGTTTGACTTCTGAGGAAATTTGTCAAACTCTTATTTTTAGATCTTTTAAGTGTTATTCTAATCAAGAGATGTTTTTCTTTTTTCATTGTTTAGTTAATTACTATTATTGTATCCTCTCTCTTATTTTTAGTGTCTTACCTTGTCTTACATAGACTTTTGTTCTCAGTAAAAAAATAATTTCAGTCTAGTATAAATAATTTTGCTATAGAAGCCCGAAACAGGAAAAAAACTTGATAGAAGTAATTGTCTGATTTTCTTTGATATTTATTTTGTTGCTTTTATAAAGAAAGTGGTACTATCTGTATGATTGGAAGGATTGACTGAAGCTGATTGTCTTGAGGCTGAACCATATTAATCCCCCAATTAATTGTAGAGTAATGTAAGTTTTTTAATGGGCTGTGTGCAAGTTACTTCTTAGGAATTATGTAAACCAAAATAATGAAACACTGTCCCTTTTTTGAACCATTAAATATATATTGCTGTGTCCTTTTGGGGACACATAATTCATCGTAGGTAACAAATTATTTTACAAATCAACTTGATAATAAAAAATAAGTTTGTTATAACTTTACAGATACTGCATCAACATCTTAGATGCAGGCACAGTTTGAGTTGTTTAAACCTATATTGCAAAAAACAAATGGTTGGGTTTCAGAGAAAATTACATTAATCTTATTTTCATTTTTTCTGTTTTATCAAAAGCCTTAGCACTCTGGTTTTTTGTGTGGTTTGCTTTTTAGACTGAATCTGGCTATGGATCAGAGTCAAGTTTGCGACGCCATGGCTCCATGGTGTCTCTTGTCTCTGGAGCAAGTGGATACTCTGCAACATCCACCTCTTCATTCAAGGTTGGTGCAAAAAGTTTTCCTAGTATTTGTGTGTAAATAATGTGCAGCTGGAAAAGAAGTAACGTGTGAAGATTCATTCACATAATTGTAGAAAAAATACAAAATATTTAGTTTAAATGACAGTAGTCCATCATATGATGGTGAACAGATGATACAGGAAGCTCTCTTGTGCCTCTGTGCAATAGTCCCTTTTAAACTGGGGGGTCATCTTCTGTAGCTAGAAAACCAAACTTGTGAGTGTGTTCATTAACTTTTTCTAGTTTACTCAACAGAATATCCAGGGCTCCAAATGAAAAACACTAATTCTATAGTTTAATAAATATGATATAGCACTGGTTGACAAATTATGGCTTTCCTTGTGTCATGCATATGAATATTTAGTGTATGGACTGGTTGTGCTGTACCTCTGGGAGAGCAGAAGAGGAACAACACAAGAAAAGGGAGTAAGGATCAGAACAAAGATCTTAAACTAGAGCTGACTGCCAAACTGGGCAAATCCATCTAAAGCTGGTAGCATGCAAGATCATGTTTTTAATAAGCTTTTGTGGAGTGCTCTGAAGTAGCAGATACAGTCAAGAGAAAATGTTGAGACCAGTGACAAAATGAGTAAGGAATACTTGGATATGGTTTCTTCTGACATTAACAGTATTTCATAATTGCTGATATCTAAAATGCCCTTAGTGTACTTCCATTTCTCTTCATAGCTGCAGAAATATATATTTTTTAATTAAATTTTAATTTTAATTCATCAAGCTATTGTTAAGTATGTAGAAACATTCCAGGCTTTTTTCTTTTGTGTTTTCAGAAGGGCCATAGCTTACGTGAGAAGCTTGCAGAAATGGAAACCTTTAGAGACATCTTGTGTAGACAAGTTGATACTTTACAGAAATACTTTGATGCTTGTGCAGATGCAGTTTCCAAAGATGAACTCCAGAGGGATAAAGGTAACACTGTAACTGAAAACTCTCCCCTCCACAGAATGTATCTTTTTGCCTAGGAAACGTCTTAATACAGTTACAATATAATTTAATGTCATATAAATAAAATAGGTATCTTAAATTTACTTTAGTAAAGGATAAATCATTTGCATAAATGCATAAACATGTTAACTATTTTTACTTTAGAATTCAGATTTGCTTGAAAATCTGCTTGATGTTAACCTGTAGTTGTCAACTGTACAAAAGAAATGCTTTTTTAAAATGTGTTCTGTTATAGAATACCAATTGCTAACACTCATGAATTCAATTTATTGCTGTCTCTTGCCTGTTATTTTGAAAAACAAATGGGATGTTTTGGTAGAAACAATACACTTTAAAAAAAGTCAAAAGTGCTGCCTTAAGTAAAGCTTCTGAGATGTATGGGCTGGAAGAGCACTGAATGCACACTTGAGACCATACTAGACTATGGTGTGGATGTCTACATATCTCTGCATTGCTTATATCAGAGCACAGCTTGTCACCATATCTGTGCACTATACTGAGGCATTTATAGTCATCCCTGTGTTTGTTCTGGCAGTGTGAAACTTCTGGTAGTAATAAAACACCAGAGAAGTGCAATTCCACTTTTCTTTTAACATTCCAGTGTAGAAGATTAGATAGCTACTGAATCATGACTCCTACTTATCCACTTGTAACACAAAAATATGTTGCTCTTACCAGAGAGTTGAGTGCTAAACTTCAATGCTGAGCAATGTTAGATTCTGCTGTTAACTGACATTTACACTGGTAGTGATCTTGGGTCAAAAAGAAAAAAACCAAACCCAAAATGGAGGGAGGGTTCATGACTGTTGTTACAGGAAAAAGTGCTGACTAGCCATGAAGATGCTCTTAATTCTTTCTTGCACACCAAAGAACTAGAAAAGCTTTCTCACTTCCATAATACACTCTCTCACAAATCTAGTGGTAGAAGATGATGAAGATGATTTCCCTACTGTACGTCCTGATGGAGATTTTGTACATAACAGTAACAGCAGTAAGGAAAAATGTAAGTGTGTTTCAATTTTTTCACTGATGTAAATTAGAATGAATGATATGATGATAAGTCTGATAAAAGACAGCTATTTTATGCTCTTTTCTGAGCAGAAAATGGCAAGAATAGTTATTTAAGTGTATGTGAATGGAAATTCTTAGTCATGTTATAATTCTTTAGCAGCTTTTTGTGGTTCTCTGAGTTATTTTTAATTCACACAAATACTAATGCAAGTTTGTCAAGGTGGAATTTCCTATTCTGTGTCTAAAGTCATTGACGCTACAAAATCCTGTTGAAACAGCTGCATTATTCACATATTGGGAACTGAGATTTTTTGACAGGTTATTAAAAGTGTTACCTGCTTTAGGAGTTTGGTGGAGTTCAGTGCTTTTCTTCTTAGTGATGTCCCCCTATGGTTTTCCCAAGTACTATGGCTGTGGAATGGTTAAGACAACACTATTACTGATTCTCACTTACCATAATTTTAGTGCTTTTTTGCTGTCCTTTTCATTGTTATAATGAGCAGAATTTGGATTTTTATTCTTATCACAAATGAAGTAGTTATTGTACTCACTGTGTCCGTGCAGTAAATGTGAAGAACTCATGCAAGTCTTGCTGTTTGAGAAATCTGATAGTTCTGGCCTTGAGGAAGTTATGTATGCATTTGAAGTGTATTTGCATTCTTCTTAGACCTTTTCATGTTTTCTGACTGAAATACTTTAGTGTTCACCCTTTCTACTTGTTGACAATTCACTTAGTCCTAAGGTATTTCTTAGATTTTATTCACGAAGCTTGAAAGTTGCACCTCCAGTTTCAAGTGTGATGGAATCTCCCAAAGTACTCACCAGAAATGTTTTTAATAATGTAAATGGTTTCATCAAGAACCTGGAAAATACAGGGTAAAATAAGCCTTTTCTGTGTCTTCTGTTTTCTTTTTAATTGGCTGCTGTTCCCATATATTACATATTTCCTTGTTGTATTTAAGTGCTTTTTCTAGACCATAGCCAAAACTGTTGTGATAGAAGAGGAAAGGAAAGGAAATGGAAGGAGCTTTTCCAGAGACTTCCAGAATTTATCACATAAGTAGATTATTCTATTTAGGATTAATTGTAATGCTGATTTCAGAGATTAAGTAGCATATAACTGTAGTTTTGAAGCAAGTGTAATCAAGTGTATGTTTCCACTAACCCTACTGTCTGTATGAAACTGTACTTATTTTATTTTGAGAACTGTTAAGTTAGATTTCAGAAAACAGAAAAAGCCTTCTTTAACAAATGTTAAGTAAGAGTTTAATTTTACTGCATGATTCATTTTGGAAGAGATGTCTTTGTCAAACTTAATTTTTGTACAATCATGTAGGAGTTTCAGCTTCATTTACATGTAGAATTTTTTTTCATATCTACGTTGTTCTAGTGCATCTGCAATATATATGCATACACTATGGGGAATGTCATTAGGAAAGTCTGTATTTTTAATGCAGCTGGTCATCAAGCCTTTGGGAACTTACATGCTAAGAAATTGATACTTGCTGTTACGGATACCTGTATATAAAGTCACTCACTATAGGTCACTATAGGAAATAATTGCCTTTTGCAGAACTTCTAATTCTACTTGTTATGACTCCTGTATTCCATTAAATTTACTTTCCATCAATTATTTCCATGAAAATATTTATCCCCATTTCAGTTTTTCTGTGCCTCAGTTTGATTTCTAATGGCTTAATTCATTAAATATTTAGTATCTGAGTGCTGCAAAGCTTGATTAGAAATGAAAAATTAGACTCTCTGCCATTAAGTGGAATCATAAGTGATACAGTGGGGGAAGTAGATGTCTCAGGTTGAGACAGCTGTGCTCACGTATTGGGCAGAAAAGAAGTTCAGAGTAACTGGCAATGAAAGATTTATCTTAAACTTCATCCTTTTTTAAAGCTTAGCCTCAGAGCAGCTGTTAAAATTTGGTTTCTCAAATTTCAGGTTCTGTTATTGAAATTTCTGTCCAGTCCTGGAAGGACTGTAACAATCTTCTTAAGTGCAGCTGACAAGTGGTTTATTCTGTGACTGTTCTCCCCTTGGTGCTTCAGAAGTGAGGCATAAGTTCAACCTCTTAATTTAGCTTACTATTATATGGAGGAGTGTTTAAGCCTACTGTTCAAACTACAAATGCACCAATCTAAAGCTCAATTCATTAGATTTAAGATTGACCTAAGGGACCACATTCACATTGTCTTTTGCAATTTGTTCTCTGGGTGGGAGGAGAAAGTTAATGTGAGTATGGACATTTGTGTACTGCTCTGAAGGTGATATGGATAGGGAGGCTTTTTCTTTTCTGTATTCTCTAGGATCTTTAAGTGAAGAGCTAGGTAGCGTACTATGAAGTTCTTTAAATATATTGGTCACTTCCCAATTAAAAGATATGGTAACTGGAACTGTGATTATTTATATGAAACATCAAGGTATCGTGTCTGACTGATGCATATTTATGCATTGGGATCTTATATTCAGAAATGTAGACTCTTGATCTCAAAATGTTCCCATTCATCCCCTCTGGAAAGAGAACATACTTGGATTTAAATTTTCTAAGAATAGGAGGAGCAGGTGTAACCTACTTAAGGAACCTCTTTGAATATGGAAGGTGTCTTTTGTACTGGAACTATAAAGATGGAAATGGTACAAAGGCTGAAGGAGAGAAATTTGATGTAAATTACAGCAGAGATTTATGTTGGATTTTTGTGCTTTGAATGGAGGAAGAATATTTGCCAAAATACTGCTGGAAAATTGGGATTGTTCTCAGAGCAATCATACTGATCCTATTGCTATCCACAGAAGACAACAACAGCAGGTATCAATAAATGGGTCAGGGACACAAAAGTTTGTTTTTCACTTAGAATTAGTTTAGACATAATATGTTAAGGGGGCATAAAATGGAAAAGATGAAAGAATGTCTTTCTACTTACTGTCTTCAGAATACTTTCCTGTTTCACTGGAAAAGAGATTTGATCAAAGAGTGGGGAAGTATTACAAGCAGAATCTCAGGAACAAGAAGGGAAAACACCCATCCTAACAGACACAGACGTCTAGGAGAGAAAAGCTAAAGAGCTATTGAAGGTTAAAGCATGGTATGAAGAATTCCTTATATGAAACACAAGAGAAAACAAATCAGAAATAGAACATAGATGGGATAATGAAAAAGGAACTGCTTGAAAGATGTTGAAATTGAAGTTAAGTAGTGGACAAATTATCCTGCTTTTTTCAGTTGATGGCATGGAGTTTGATAACCAAAGAGCAGTTGCAACAGTAAGAACACTTCCCTATTAGTCTTTACCTTTCAATATAGATCTCCTGGTGTCTGATTTAATTTTGAAGTAATCAATCTGTAGCTGACATGAAAAAAAGTGTAGAAAAGGAATCAGAAAGATTTTTGGTCTCTCCAAACAGAAAATCTTCTCACAAGTACATCTAAAGTGCTGAAGCTCAGTTGTTCCTGAGGTGAGGGTTGAGGTCATCTCCCAACATGTTTCAGAAAGACAGATATTTCCTGTGATTAGGACTGAATCAAAATACTCATGTATCCATCATAAGGAACCTATTGAGTGACCATCTCTTCAAAGAAATAGGTTTCACATCCTTCTGCAACATGTTCATTTTTGCCCATAATTGTAATGGCTGAAAGGAACTTTGGACACTGACTTTAAGTCTGCAGCTCTGCATCTATCACAGCTACTCTGAGGGTAGTCATTAAAGAATGGCTTAAAATATGTGATGACTAGAACTGTATGGATGTGTTAATGAGACTTGGCTGAGACCTAGAAAGGGACAAAAGCTCTCTCTTTTCCAGGAAATGAGGCTGTTTTGCTGTATTTCCCTTAAATTCTACCATAGAGATTTCTGAAATTATTTATATAGTGTTGCAGCTAGAGGCAGTTTATTCAGCACATCTACATATTTCCTAATTGTGAGAGAAAAATCACATCTGTAAGCATTATAGCTGTGCTGTTAAGCTTGCATGTGAATATAGCCTACACCAACAGGAGGAGTTACTAGTGTAAAACTATCTTTTTCAGTTGTGAAGTATTGTGGGCAAAGTTCTTGTATAATTTTAATTATTTTCAGTGGAGTCACTGTATCTCCTCCTTGCCAGCTTATGCCACTTTCAGTCTCAGTCCCCTTTGTGTTCCATTTTTAGCTCTTGGGGAGGTAGAGCTCTCTGCTCATTATCATTTCTGAAACAGTTTTTTCTTTCTCTTGGTTTCCTTTTTTTTTAC
The DNA here is from genome assembly GCA_013397915.1 of Daphoenositta chrysoptera. Lineage (NCBI taxonomy): Eukaryota > Metazoa > Chordata > Aves > Passeriformes > Daphoenositta > Daphoenositta chrysoptera. Next base: position 1,003,333 of record VZRO01002169.1, on the reverse strand, counting down.
TCCAGCCCCCATCACCTTTACCTTTTAGGGAATGTTCTTGATTAACATGAAAAAAACCAAAAAGAGTTCTATTCTACCATAGTATGTGTATGTTGTGAGGTATTTGAAGTAGTGTATAGTTTGTAATCACTTGTTTGAGAAAGAGTTTGATTCCTTCTGAAAGAGGGACATATAAAACCTCTAGAGACTTAAACCACTGCTGAGGACCATATGACAATTGGTTTCTGTTCCCAAAGTGCATACACTGTGCTCTATCATTACAGAATGGAACTGCTTTGAAAGCTCTGCTTTGCTCTTGTAGACAGATAAACTTACTCAAATATTAATTTATACTTTTAAAATTATAACAGTGGTATGTTGACAAACTGACAGACGGGAGAAAAAAATTATATCAAGCCAGGTGATAAGTCATGAGCTTGCCCTTTGGCATAGCAGGAGTTACTTTAACTTGCTGGGTTCAATCAGCTTCAATTTGAGTGTTACTTCTGCTTTGTAATATTTTCTGACATTCATGTGCAATGCTTGATATGTTATTATGTCAACCTACGTACCAGTTTGACATATAATAGGTACTTTTTTTGTGACACATTTTAAACGACTTGTTTAAATAGCCTTAGCAACAGATGGCCTGGTTGACAGCATGAAGTAGTTCTTGGAACTGTAAGACTCACAGTACTTGGAAAATTCAGCACATTTGATGTTTTTATCTTATACCTTTTTACTTTGAGGTTTTAAAATCTGTAATTACGTGCTTAAAACAACCTTGAATTTTACATTTTGGGTTTGATGACATTTTGAAATTGTTTCTTTCTTAATGCTGAGTCTGATATGTTTTAAGGTTGCTCTGTGTTAATTAGGCCCGATTTCAAGCTGTCAAACTGCTATTGTTACAAACTATTACCACTCCCTCCACCCACATGATTTGCAGAGTGCAGAGTAATACAGTATTACAAGCAGGCTTGGAATACAGTATAGCAAGATGAAGCTGCAAGGATCTGTTTCTCCTTTTGAATCTTTTTCCTTATCCTCTGGATAGCTGTGGATATTATTACCACTTTAGATTTTTATTTTTATGTTAACTTTCTAGCCAGTCTATTGTCTTCAAATATAACACATACATGTGAAGCGCTTGTTTGATTTAAAGGCAGCTATCAGTGATCTCATTCATGTGTTTTTAGTGTTTCCCCATGTGACACCCAAAGGCATTAATGGCATAGACTTTAAAGGAGAAGCTATAACTTTCAAGGCAACTACTGCTGGAATCCTTGCTACGCTCTCTCATTGTATTGAACTCATGGTAAAACGTGAAGAAAGCTGGCAAAAAAGGCTAGATAAGGTAAGATAATTTTCTTTTTACTTTTGTTGAAAAAAAAGTTTCTTTAGCTTGAAGTTGAAATTTCAAATAAGCTGTTATTAACTTTCGTACTCCATCAACTGCTTTTATTTTTATGTACAACATTTATTAATTTCAGGTGCTTTCATTATAAAACCTATAAAATGTTAAGGAGCCTTGTTCTGACTGGTGATACAGTAGGTCTTTTCATCATAGTCTTTTTTTCATAGCACTTATTCAGATGGTAGTCCTATATTCTTTATATCTATAAAGAACCTGAAATTATTTCATAGTAATAAGTGTATTGTTTGCAGCCTTCTAACACAGACCTAATTATCCATGCATGCAAAATTATGTGCAAGTCTCTGAAATGTTTTAGTATGATAAGAGGTGGAGACAATACTGGGGAGAACAACCAGTTCTAACTTTAAATGTCTCCTCAAGATACAATTATCTCCTTTAAGAGATCGGTGAGATTAAGTTATGCTTTATACTAATTGGTTAAATCTTCTGTGTGTGGTGTTAAAATATCTATTATTCTAATGGCAGTGATAGTTCATGCTGAACTTACCCAACCATTGTAACAGCTCTAAATGAGCAGTGTCTTCTTGCCTGAGATCTGTTGTTGGAGACATGGCAGGTTGTAATTCAGGCATTAATTCCTGGAAACTTGCTGTTGCTGGCTGGTGTGCAATGCAGCTGTTGTTCTGTTCTCATTTCTTTCATGTGTTTCCATGTGATATAAATCATGTATCAATCTTACTCTATTTAGTGGTGCACTATTCAAGAATGAACATACTCAGACAAAATACATCCATGTTTGAATCCTTGACCCTGTCTTGTTTGTGCATATGTCAAAGGCCTGGCCCTATCTCTCTGTATTGTGACTTCTGTCAACAATTCATTACTGGTTCAGCTGAGCAGCTGGAGGAATTACAGCAGGTCCAAGCCTTGAAGGCTGTTTGTAGGATCATAGAGGAGTTCAAGTTGGATAAAGACCTCAAGAGGTCTCTCTCGTACTAACCTTCTTCTTGAAGTAAGGAGAGTTTTGAGTCAGACTAGGTTGCTCAAGGCTTTATCAGGGCTGTAGACTGCGCAGCTCTTAAGAGCAGGTCTGCTGCTCACCTGTTGTTAGAGTGAAAAAGTTTTGCCTTATATCCTGTTGGAGTAACTTTAATTCCAGTATCTGGTGCTTATTTTTCAGCCTTCTCCTGAAAACTGTGAAGAGTCTGGCTCAGTTTCTTTATGATTCTCTTGAACATATTGGAAGGCTACTGTTAGGTCCCCTAGCAAGTCTTCCCTGTGCTGGACAAACTTTATTTGTGTTGATGAGACTTTCTTTAGAGCATGGATGAAGTTATGTTTTCCATGCCTGTAGTTCAGTATATTTAAATGAAGAATTATGCATTAAATATAATTAGAATTTATTTAGATTTGCTTTTTGTCACTTTTTTTGTTCTCTTGTGGACTAACTTTAAAGCACTTGTTTAAGATGCGAGTGGTCAACAAATTCAAACCTAAATTTCATTTGGGGTCTTACAGGACTAATAGCTCATACAGCATGAGTAAGTACATTTTAAAGGGGCTCACAAACTTCTTTCAACTTCCTTTCCCAGGAATTAAAAAGGCAAAAGCCCCTGAAACCTCCCAGTTTTCAACTTGCTCTGCTTTGGCAGACTTGCAACTTTCAGGAAGTCCCATTTGTCAATGACATTTTCTGGGGTTTAGAGGGCAGTTGTGGTAAAGTACCTTAATTATTATATAAAGTCATTACTTTGTATTTCACTCTTTGCTAGCCTTTTGGAAGAGGAGATTTTTTTATTGAATGAAATAAGTAGAGTTATGGTGGGATAGTCTTGGCAAAGAGTGAAATGCTCACCACCTATTCAGCTTAGAGAGAAAAGGAGAATGAGAAAGCTCATGGGTCAAGAGAAAGACAGGAAGATTGCTCCCTGGTTTTTGTCATGGCAGAACATTCTTGACATGTGGAAAATCAATTTGTTGCTGATTTAAAATAATGGGAAGTTAATGGGAGACAGAAGGACAAACTCTAGCATAGCTTTCTTGCCCCTTTTCCCAAGCTCAACTTCATTCCTTCCCTGTAGGCTCCTCTACCTAGAATCATAAAATCATTGAGGTTGGAAAAGACCTCAAACCTCATCAATTCCAAGGGTTAACCTAACACTTCGAGGTCCACCACTGAACCACGTCCCTGAGTGCCACATCTACACCTTCTGTGACATTTCCAGGGGCAGTGATATCACCACTTGCCAGGGCAGTCTGCTTCAATGCTTGTCTGCCCTTTCAGTGAAGAACTTTTTCCTAATATCCAATCTAGCCCTCCCCTGCTGCAAGTTGAGACTGTTTCCTCTTCTCCTTGTGCTTGTTACCTGGGAGAAAAGAGCAACCCCACCTGGCCACAGCCTCCATTCAGGCAGTTGTAGAGAGCAGTGGGTGCTCCCTGAGCCTCCCTTACTCCAGACTGGACACCCCCAGCTCCCTCAGCTTCTCCTCACAAGACTTGTGCTCCAGACCCTTCATCA
>VZRO01002169.1:975730-999409 GCA_013397915.1 Daphoenositta chrysoptera | reverse complement strand
GGGCAGGACCCAGCCCTGGGCCTGGTTGAACCTCACACCATCGGCCTCAGCCCATGATCCAGCCTGCCCAGATCCCTCTGCAGAGCCCTCCTGCCCTCCAGCAGATCAGCACTCCCACCCAGCTTGGTGTCACCTGCAAACTGACCGAGGGTGCACTTGATCCTCTTGCCCAGATCATCCATAAAGATATGAACCAGGACTGGCCCCAATGCTGAGTCCTGCCAACAGCACCGGTGACTGGCCACCAGCTGGATGTAACTCCATTCACCACCACTGTCCGGGCCCAGCCGTCCAGACAGATGTTTCTTAACCAGCGAAGAGTATACTCATCCAAGCCATGAGCTGCCAGTTTCTCCAGGATAATGCTATGAGAAATGGTGTCAAAGGCTCTAGTGAAGTCTAGACAGATGATATCCATAGCCTTTCCCTCATGCACTAGGCAGGTCACCCTCTCGTAGAAGTTCAGGTTGGTCAGGTAGGACCTGCCATTCACAAATCCGTGCTGGCTGGGCTGGATGCCCTGGTTGTCCAGTACGTGCTGTGTGTTCTCACTTGAGGTAGTATGTTCATAACCTCACTGCCTGCTAGCAGCAGGCAGTGCAGGGTGAGGAATGGAGGGGTTGCAGTTAGTCCAAAATACTTCATCTTTGCCATTCCTTCCTCCTCATACTTTTTCCCAGCTCCAGTGCAGGTAGCCTCCATCAGTGACAGCCCTCTGGGAAAAATCTCTTGCCATGTGGATCCTTCATGGGACGGGGTTCCTTCAGGAAGTACACCTGCAGTGTGGATATATATGTTCTCTGCCCTGGAGCTGCATCTCCTCATCTCCTTGGTCTTGGCATCCCCTCTATGGTTTCTCACTTTTTCTTCCAATTCTTCTCTCTATCGAGTGTTTTTTACTCCTTTTTTTTTTCCCCCTCAGGGAAGTGCCACATACATCGTGGATGGGCTCAGCTGTGTGCTGCAGTGAGTCTGTTTGGAGCTGGCCAAGAGCCACCTGAGTCTGCCACAAGGCAGCCCCAGTCTCCTCCCACAAATGCTACCCCTGTGAACAGCACCTTGATACCTACACCCTTAAAGACAGCAATTGGTGGTATTCAGACCTCTGCTACCACTGTTCCACAGTGTTAGAGCTGCTTTTGGTTTAATTTTATCTTTTTGTTTTAGTGCTTAAACATCACTTTATAAGAGTAGTTTTTATAACTATGGACCTGATCAAAAGACATTGCTTTCCATCTGATAGATAGATGTGGGATGAGAATGGTGTAGACCTTTTTACTTTTGATTTTCTTAGATATGTGCGTGAACTTCTCTGAAAAGGAAATAAGTATTGTGAGATGATAGAAGTATAGATTCTATGGTTAGTTTTCTTTCATTACCAAAATAGTCAGATGTCCAGAATGAAATTGATATGAAGCATGTAGTATTATCTAAAGTGATTGTAGTTACAGCTTTTCTTTCCACCCTTTACACTTAGGTCTTAAGATCTTGAGCTTGACTTTTTGTTTCTAGTGCAGTATATAATACACTGAATGTATTTTAAAATAGACTTTTCTTAAAATAGATACACAAGGAAAGGATTTTGGCGGTAGTATTTTATCCACTGTTTTACTTGCAACAAAGTCTTCGTGATAATGCTTTTCATGTTCTCTTGACTGCTGCAGCATTTTACTGTTCTTGCTTCTGCCTTCTTTAATGTTGTTGGCAAGAGAAGCTGGCAAATTTGGAGAGCTCTATTTTGACACATGTCAATTGTGACTAATTTACAGAAGTACAGAAAGTGTGGGGATTTGGGGTGAATGGGAGGAGGAGTTGTGTTTTCGATGGGGTTTGTTTTGGTTTTAATTCCAAGTCTGGTAAAACTTCTGTGCTTTTCTTGGTGACTTAAGTCATGTTTTATGCATCTTCAGGACTCTCCAGTTCCTTTCAAAACAGATAAATATGCAAAATTTTGTGAAATCTGTTAGCAGGTACTGCCTCTTTGATAGTTTCAGAAGGGAAAATCCTACATTCACAGTTAAAGACCATATTGTCTCCATCAAAGTGCTTTTTTTCCCCTCTTTTTCCTGTGGAAAACTGTACTACCTTGTTCTACATCAAAACTATTGCCTAACTGTAAACTGGAAAATGTGTTTGAGTGAATGTTACCACGAAATTCCCAGCTGGTAAACTCAGCCTTCCAGTATTACTTCAGGGCTCTCCACTGAACCTTTAGATTTCAGTTTGTGTTGCTGAATAATTATACCCATATCTGCAAGAAGAGGTGTGTGGTGTCCACCTGTAAGACTTAACTTGCTTTCACCTGGAGTGATTTTGAAATGGGACAGAGGAACATCTTGTGAAAAAAGCTGAAATTTGCGAGAATTTCAGAAGTGTTTGTAGCTTTTTCATGGAAAGTATCTGGCAGCATGTAGAATTTGTAGAGGAAATATAAGACTTAATCTGATTTTGGCATTACTACTATTTTATTCAAAATGTACAATGATATAGTCACCATCTGGTGTCTACGTAGACTGGCTCCTAGTATAGTCACAACCTATTATGGGAGAAGGATGTCAAGTTGCACTCTCTGCATGGAGTCCACAAAATTATTCACATTGCCCTAATTATAGATGCAGACCTACAGGATATGACTTGTTAGTGTATCACTACATTCAGCAAGTTAGCTTTTTACCAGTTTTACTTTTTACCTTTTGTTATCCCTGCCCAAGCATCTGTGTCAAGGAGATTTATATAAAGTGTCAGATACAAAATATGACCCCCAGTGAACCATGAACAGCTATGCTTAAACTAGAAACCAGTTTTTGCTTGCCTATCTGGTTTCTTCCACGTGACTTAGAAGGTATCCTCAAGGTAACTAGTTCCCCAAGCTTTCTATTACATATGCATGTATATTGGCACATACAATGCATATATGCAAATAAATTCAGAAGCTCCTCAGCTTTGCAGTTGCTGCTTGGAAAAAAAAAACTACCTTGGTCATTCCATTTATTGGCATGTTGACAATTCATTCTCACTGCATCAAATTGTCATGTAATTTTACAGGAGACAGAGAAAAGGAGAAGAATTGAAGAAGCATACAAAAATGCTGTGACAGAACTGAAGAAAAAGTCCCACTTTGGAGGGCCAGACTATGAGGTACGAATTCTGCTTTTGAAATTTTTTAAAACACTATGACATTTTCAGGTGGGATCCTGGCTGGATACCAGGTGCCCACTAAGCCACTCTACTACTTCCCTAGGAGGGTAGAGATAGGATAGGGATAGGGTAGAGAGAGTATTATTGAAGTCTTCTGGGTTGAGATAAGGACAGGGATAGGTCACTCACCAATTACTGACACAGGTAAAACAGACTCAGCTTGGGGAAATATAGCTTAATTACTAATCAAATCTCAAAAACACCCTTCCTCTACCCTTCTCTTCTTCCTGGGTTTAACTTTGCTTCCAAATTTTCTGCCTTCTACCCCTCAGCTGTGCAGAGAGAAAAGGAATGGGGGTTGTGGTCAGTTCATCTCATATTGTCTCTGCCACTCTTTCCTCCTCACAGGGAGCACTCCTTACACTCTTACCCTTTCTCCAGTGTGGGATTCCTCCCACATGAGGTAGTTCTCCATGAACTCCTCCAACATGAGTCCTTCCCATGGGATGCAGTCCTTCAGGAACAGGCTGTTCCAGCATGGGATCACAGTCCTGCCAGTAAACCTGCTCCAGCATTAGCTTCTCTCCACAGGGCCACAGGTCCTGCCAGAAGCCTGCTCCAGTGTGAGCTCCACATCATTCTTTGGGCATCCACCTGATCCAGCGTGGGCTCCTCAGTGGGTTGCAGGTGGATCTCTGCTCCTCCCTGGACCCTCATGGGCTGCAGGGGCACAGCTAGTTCACCATGGTCTGCACCTTGGGCTGCAGGAAAATCTCAGCTCCAGCATGTGGAGCACCTCATGTCCCTCCTTCTCCACTGACCTGGTACCTACTGAGCTGTTTCTCTCATATACTCTCACCTCACTCTTCTGCAGCTGCAGTTGCATGGGGGTTTTTTCCCCCCTTGTTAAATATGTTTTCCCAGAGGTGCTGCCATAGTCACTGATGGGGCGCAGCCTTGGGTAATGGCAACAGCAGGTCCATCCTAGAGCCAGCTGGCACTGGCTCTGTTGGACATGGGGGAAGCTTCTGTAAGTTTCTCACAGAAGCCATCCCCTGTAGGCACTCCAGCTACCAAAACCTTGCTACACCAAGCCAATACATTTTTGAGATTGGGTTGTTTCTCAGATGGGGAAAGTGCAGTTTCACAAGCCAGTGCAAGCATGATTTACAAGTGTGTTCATACCACACTTATTTTTTCACCTTGAAAAATGAAACTTTATGAAGAATCTCAGTCCTTAATTTCTTGAGAGTGGAGGTATATCTTTACTGTTGATATTTTGCTTTTGTCTGAAGTATGTTTCTGACAGATATTTCTGTTGATTTTTGTTACTTTGTCATAGATTTGATACTGCTTATATGTATTGTACTTTCCCTTTTTATTGGTTCAGCTGTAGATAAGGAAAGCAAAAATATGAAAACTCTGATAGGAGAGGCAGTCCTAGAATTTGAAGTTTAACTTGAATTAATTTTTAATTTGTCACTGCCACTTGAAATACTGTGTTGTCAGATTCAGGTTTTAGGTTCCTTTCTTCTGTTAAACTGCATTTCATCAGCATTCTTCTCAGTGAGGTATTTAGTTCTATCCTAAGATGTGCAGACCACCTTTGAAGAGTAATCAAAGAATGGTTTAGGGTGGGACGGACATTAAAGATCATCTAGTTCCAATCTCCCTGTCATGGGCAGAGACTTCTCCCACTACACCAGGTTGCTCAACACCCCATCCAGCCTGGCCTTTAACACTTCCACAAATGAGGAATCCACACTAATGCAAGATAATGCACTGTAATAAAGTGTACATAATTTTTAAGAGCTTGACCCTTTGCGTACATTAATCAAACGCATTTCTACTTACAAGTCATAGCCTGAGAAATAGTACTGTACAGATGCTTAAGATACTTGATCTTAGATTAACTGTTGTCACTGAGACATGCACTGTAAAAGAATAAAGAGGAAGCTGGACTTTGTCTACTTGGTTATGAACCCAGCTGTTTCTTCCAGGTGTCATTGCTGATACACAGTTTGGGGATGTTTTTTTAATTCAGGGGACTAGGTTGTTTTACAATACAGTAAAAGCAGTAAACCTAATTTTATTAAATTACCATTTTAATTAGTAGACTAGAGTTTTTAATCCTTGACTCAACTCTACCTGCTCTTTAGTGTTAAACTGTTATTTCCAAGAATTTTCAATAGATATCCCCAAAATTTTGTCTTCTCTTGTTGTATTTTTGAACACATACCTGAATATCGGTACCTTAAGGCACTGAAATACTTAAAAGGAGTTTAACAACACAGTTATGTTAATAGATGTACTTTACTGACACTGTAAACATTTTCAAGAGAAGATATTTATTAATTAAACCCTAAATTTGGAGTCAAGGCATACTGACACTATTACTCAGTTTCCTGGGTTTTTTTCTTCTTTATGCAACTATCATTAAATTGTTGTTAGAGGGAGACACTTCCTTTTACAAGTAAGGGTTTTCAGAAAACTTGTAATCCAAGAATATTGGTGAAAATATTTGAGGTCTGTAGAAGAAATGTGGTTCCATCAGTTACATATACAATATAAATACGTATTTCTAATGTTAAATTGAAGTGGAACTTTTATATCTGCAGAATTTTTAGCTAGTTTTGTTTCTTATGCTCTAGGAGGGTCCTAATAGTCTGATTAATGAAGAAGAATTCTTTGATGCTGTTGAAGCTGCTCTCGATAGACAGGACAAAATGGAAGAACAGGTACTGATATTTGAAAAATGTCTTAATGATGAGCAATTCCTGAGATACTTCTGTGACTTACACTCTATCCTAAGATTTATCTCCTGAAGCTCTAGTTATTTTATTCTGACACTGATCAGGGAATTTCCCTTAATATTTTTACAATAAAATATTGTTGCTTAATGCTAATTTTGAGAAAGCAACTTCACAGCTTGTCTAGAAAAGAATAGTGTAAGTGCTAAGTTTATTGAATGTCTCTAGTTTCTAATTCCTAAATAAGTGTCCTGTATGAAAATTATGTGACTGATGCACTGTTAAAATAAAAATATCAAACATCACAGCTGTATCTCAAAATCTCATTATTGGTCTGAAGTTTCTTTTTACTTTAGTGGTATATGGAATAGGAAAGACATAGTTCTGTTTGTGTTTGTTTTCATTTTAAAATTCTGTAGTCTCTGGCTACTTCACTAATTCATTTCTTGAATACATGTCAGTGACAAGGATCAAAAAGGGATAAGATGCATTCTAGAAAATAAATATATATATATGAGAAAGTATAGCAGCATATGAAATAAGAGGGAATAACAAAGTGGTGCATCCTTTGTCTTAAAAGGGTTTACGCTTAGGAATAGAGTGAATAATAATGACTTGATAATTAAAAGACTCTAGTGGATTTGTAGTACCCAACAGAGTTTATCCTATGTTGGGATCTCTTAGCAAAGAGTAAAGGTTTTGAGTGACTCTGATAGTACTACATGGATCTTTAGTGCTGCCAGTGTGTTTTCCTTAACTTAGAATTACACCTTGAAGTTTAGATAAATTCAGTCTTCAGGCCCACTCACTGCGAATTCCAGTGGGATGACAGCTTCATGCCTGTCATGGACAGCATTAGTTGTTGTAGTCACTGTGTGGAGTGAGCATGACTCACTTTGTTTCACAGTCCACCCAGTAGCAGCTGACTAATAATAATTAAACCTATGTTGTTGCAGTCCCAAAGCGAAAAGGTTAGATTACACTGGCCAACATCCTTACCTTCTGGAGATGCATATTCTGCTGTGGGGACTCATCGGTTTGTGCAAACGGTAGGATATTTATCCTGATCTTCTCAGAAAAATGGGCTGGTCTGTGCTGTTTCTGTGTAATATTTTGTATGGGTAGGTGAGATTTCTAGGTGTTTCCAGTAACTTCCAGTGGCCTACTCATCTTCGAATAAAGTAGCCAGAACTGAAGGACTGCTTTTGTCTTGGCTCAAAAATACTGATTTGAGAACCTATTTAGAATACTCTTTACTTGTACCAGGCTTGTCAGGCAGAAAATAAAGTAAAAATCCCAATTGGCTAACCCCAGTGTTTTCAAGATACCTTCACCCAAATTCATTTAATTGATTTTATTAAAAAAAAAAAAAACAACCCAAAAAAATACACACAAAAATCCAGGTGGTTGCATCCGAATTGGTTGACTTGTTTCTTAGTGTTACTGGAAACACTATGCTCCTGTCAAGGCTACACTGGGAGCATAATATATAATAGGTGCATGAAATCAGCGTTGGCTGCTATGCTTGCTGCTTATGGTGCTTTTGTTTTCCTTTTCTTCATTATCTTGTGCTTGCAAGTTGGTACTGAACGCTCTGTTGTGCCTTTGTTCTGATTACTTGGTTTTTTCTTTGTCTGTCTCTGGTAGCCCTATAGTCGCTCTTCCTCCATGTCTTCCATTGATCTAGTCAGTGCCTCTGATGATGTTCACAGATTCAGCACCCAGGTACTGTATGGATGTGTCAAGCGGGGGTATCTTTGCTGTATTTCATCCTCTTCTCTAGAACATGGGGGTTTTTTTTGTTACGTCAGTCACTGCTTGCTTTAAACTAGTACATTGAGACAAACAAAGGGGTTCTCTATTCCTGTACTAAATGCTTGTCTTTCTTTACATCCAGCTTGCATGTATACCACTTGTGCAGAGGCCCAAATCTTGTGAAACTATTTGATTTACTTCAATAGCTTTAATAAAAATGCCTGTAGTTTGAAAATTTTGTATTTCTAGTTATAATGAAAGTAGAATAACGCATTTTACGGAGGCTGGAGATGATCTTTGCTTCAGATTGAATAGTTTTTCTTGCTTTCAAGTCAAAGGTTTGATTTTTGTCTAAAGTGTTTATTTGTAATTATATTAATATATTGAATCTTATGGTTCACTATTACCATTTTTTACCTGTATTTTTACCTGTATTAGTTTGATTACCAAAAGGCCATTAAACATGTTCACCAACAAGACTATGGGTATCACAAATCATACTGAAGAGTTTATATATATTCACTTTTCCTCTAGAAAATAAGTCTGACATCCCGAATATGTCAATGTAGCCATAAAGACATATTCCAGTAATGTACAAAATTACTTCAGGTGCTTGCTAGGAATAGTTGATGTAGAGTAGAAGTAGATAAGTGTGTTCACAATGGTTGCTTTTTAGTCTCCAAAACAGTAGTTCAGATATGTTATTCATGCTATTACTTTCCTCCTGCTGTGGTCCATATGTGATTGTCAATATGGAGCTTCCTTCTGAGAGCTGCTCTTTTGGAAGTTTTTTAAAGTATTAGCAAAAGCTCCAGTCTATCTTTTTTTTTTTTTTTTTTTCAAACAGGAATAGTTTTGGGTTTTTTTTTTTTTTTTTAAACAGAGCCTGGAATTTTATTACCTGCAGACCTTGATACCAGCTTCATGAGCAGGACCAACACTTAAGGACTTGCCTAGTGGACTAAAATTCCAAGGTCTTTTGCAGTCAGTTTATTTCTGGAATTTGAACTTATTGCAAGGGAAAAAGTATGCAAGTCCTGTTGCACAACAGTGATAGGCTCATCTACCGGTACTCCAGTAGTTGAGTTAGTTTTCTAAGTTGTTTTTACTTTGGGAGGAGGGGTAATAAAGTGAGGGGATAATAAAGTAAGGGAATAATATGTAAGAGAAAGCAAGTTTGTTTGCCAAGACAGGAAATAGTACTCTGTCAGGTTGTGGGTGCAGAGATCATTCAGCATAAGGGAAACTCATATTTACGCAGGTGTCCTCATTTTCACCTCTTTTATGCCAGTGATTGGCATAAAACACTTCTGCATTCAATATGATATACCTGAGTTGTAGAGCACCACTGTGACTGCAGAACTAATCACTTAAAAACAAACCTGAGGTCCAGCAAGTCCTTATCACAATAATGCAAATTGTGGTTAAGGATCAGGACCAAATGGACTGGAGTAAAGTTGCTCTTTTCGCCTGCTGCATGGGTTATACTACGTGGGAGTTACTATGGAGTGCTTCCTGATCCGGTTTGAAGTTAATGGATTCACTACAGAAAGTATGAGTGTAGCCCCACATGCAGCCCCACCCTCCAAGTATTTTCCCTAAAACCAATTTTTGCCAGACCAACAAGTCACTCCACCTGCTCTGGAGTTTCAGTTCTACTGAACAAGACAATAGAGAGCATGATGAGAAAAGCAGACCTTTTCATTCTACCCGCTCTGGACTTTATTTCAAAATGTATAAAAAATTGGCCTCTGTCCCCAGGTGAAATATCTACCAGCTTTACCATAGTTTGAGTTGTTCTGAGGCCCTTTAAAGGGAAGAACTTGCCACTCAAAGTTCAGGTCAGGGCTGGATGGCATACAGGTTGCAAGTATTTTTGCAGACTGTTCCTGTAGCCAGCTAGGAACCCAGAGGTAATAGTGAACCTCTCAGGTGGGAGAGGATCTGTGGATCTTGACTGTGCCTCTGACATAGGTGCAGGTTGACAGATGGTGACCAGTGCATAGACTAAATACAATTTGGACAGACAGTGTGCACAAGCAGGTTGTGCAAATACTGCATTTCCTGGTAAAGCAGGAGCCTGTTTAGATTGCATTCCTGTGGCTGCCTCCTTTTCTTCTTTCCTTGGTATTTCCCTCATCCCTTTGCATTTAGGACATAAAGCAAAAAGTAGCAAAAAGCAAAAGTAAATGTATAAAGCATAGCTTTGTCCTTTTTAAATTAAGAGGTGGGATAAAAAATACATAAGGGCCTGAAGGTATGGTAAGTAAGTGTTGGGAACATGGCAAGGATTCCTTTCTTAAAGAAGTGTGACCTAGAGTTAATAAATGGAATATTTAAATAGCCCACATTCTTACCTGATTTGTATTGTACTGTCATTGTTTCACTGGAAGAAAAGGAAGAATCTTTTTTAGGAAACCTGCTAGTAACTGGCAGCAAAAGTTGGCTTGTCTAGAAGTTGAAACAGAAATCTTGCTGGTGCATTTCATTCACTGAACTCAAAAACAAAACACCCAAAACCTGGAGTGGTAACTTTTCCTTTTCTAGAGAATTCTACACTTAGTTAAACTAAAACGAACTAGGATTTCCATCCAGTGGATTTTTTTTTTCTCATGTTGTGCTTTGGGAGTTTTATCTGATTCAATTACCTTTTTTCTTCCTGGTCTTCAATGTATTGTACATAGTACAAACAAAATTACTGCCTTAAATTAAAAGTAAATAACATCTTTCAATTCTCTATCATATAAAAAAAGATTAATTTTTATTAATTTTGCTTTCTACTTGTTTTCATACTTGATCAAATATATGTTTTACATATTTTACTGCACACTAGGCTTCATATTTTTGTAAATTGTGCAAAAGCACCCTAGGGTTCAGACTGTTAATCTTGTGACTGTGCACTTCTTCAACTAATCTTCTTGTTGGCCCATTAACTAATTTTGTTTGTAATGCTTTTCCTTTTAAAAAAAAAAGGTATTTCCAGTAGTTCAGGAGAATGATGTGAATCATGTGGACTTGCTTGCTGCGACAAGTTTTAGTAGTCATCTACCTTTTGGGTGGAAAAAAGTTATTAAAGTGTTTCCAATACTTGAAGCATTACACAGCAATGCATACCCTATCATTTTGCTTCCGTTTTTATTTGGGGCATTTGGAAAAGGGTGGGGAACCAAAGAAACAGAAAAATATATTAGATCTAAAATAAAAATCCATTTCCTGTTCTAATACCCATTTCCATGCGTGTTATATGGAATGAAAAATGAGGTATTCGCATAACTTGATAAAAATATAGCAAATATTTGGCCTTAAAAAAAGGCACAGCTGCTAGCTAAATAAGTTTTAAATGAGCATTTTATAATGATAGAATCTCTGTACCATCATAATCCTCCGAGTGTAGGCATTTCTGGTTTTTTTCTAGCTGTCAACTGTGCAAAGATGCCATTGAAACAGAGCAGGCATTCTTTGCTCGTGACTGTTTTCTTCACTGCTCTTCCAGTATGACTTTTGATATGCATCTGCTTTTTTAGAGCTTGTCAGTCTTCCTCCCTAACCCCTGCCTTTGTTCAGCTTTTTAAATGCTC
This sequence comes from Daphoenositta chrysoptera, assembly GCA_013397915.1. Lineage (NCBI taxonomy): Eukaryota > Metazoa > Chordata > Aves > Passeriformes > Daphoenositta > Daphoenositta chrysoptera. The sequence goes on along the minus strand of VZRO01002169.1, from coordinate 988,188 downwards.
TTCAGTGAATATCTTATAGTGCATTGCAATTCCATTTAGAGATACCTGCAGTTCCTATCTGCTGAAATAAAGAACTGGTTTAGGTAGAAGTGGTGAGATTTGACAGTTGAAAGGCACAAAGGCAGGATAGGAACTACCCACAAATAACAAAGTTGGAAGCTGAATGAAGATTTTGCCTTTTGTTTCTGAAGGCCAGCATTATTATTTTGTTCCTAACCTAACAGAGAGCTCTCTTGTTCAAATTCAGCTCCTGCACAGGAATTGAAGTATTAACTTGTGACTTCCAATGCTGTACAGTATCTGCCCAGAAAGATGGAAGGAATAAGTTAAAAATGCCTATTTTTTTTTTCCTTTACAGGTGGAAGAGATGGTACAAAACCACATGACATACTCCTTGCAAGATGTAGGAGGAGATGCCAATTGGCAGCTAGTGGTAGAAGAAGGAGAAATGAAGGTAAACGTTTCAGGTTTGGTTAATTTGTTTAAGATGATACACTGTGAAGACAGATACTTCCAGTGTGCATTTGGCAGTGTACTTTCCCGCTGGACCCTATGATCTTAAGGGTCTTTTACAACCTAAATCATTCTGTGCTTTTCTGGTAATATTATCAATCAGCAAGTTACGCTGTTGAAACTTCTCTCTGGGAATAGCACTGTTCAGGTTGGGGCTGGAGTTTATGGGAGCTGTAGCTCCTAATACATTTATTCATACAAAATCCTGTGTAACTCTTGCAATAGCTTCATCTTTGCAGATCTGTTTCTCATCCCCTCCTACTTAAAGCTTGGTATCAAAGTAATGTGTAAATTCTATGTACAAAAATAACAAGAGTAGCAAGCTACTATGTTGGCTGCTCTACTGTACTTCTGAATCCATGTGGATGATGATAAATAAGGTAGCTTAATCATTTTTAAATGATTTTATCATCTTAAAGTACTGATATTTTAATGTGAATTGCCACATAAGAATGTCTTCAATGGTAGAGAACACTTTCATGGCAAATTATTCATGTGATAGTCTTCTAGGTAAGTGGTTTGTTGATTGGGTTTTTTTAAAACTGATTAAATCTAAACAGTTAAAACATGAACAGTTTTAACAGCTTCTGTTCTACATTTCTTTCTTTGTGTTTGGCTATAGGTATACAGACGAGAAGTGGAAGAGAATGGAATAGTTCTAGATCCTTTGAAAGCAACCCATGCCGTTAAAGGGGTAACAGGGCATGAAGTTTGCCACTACTTCTGGAATGTTGATGTTCGTAATGACTGGGAAAGTAAGGAATTGGTTCTTCAGCTTTGCAGGTTTACCAGCTAGAGAAGCATTGATAGCATTGTCCTATTGTCTGTGACTGTTTGCTGATGGATTTTTTTTTTTTCTCTCCCCCTCCCCACCTCTTTTAGCAACAATTGAAAATTTCCATGTTGTGGAAAATTTAGCTGATAACGCAATCATCATTTACCAGACACATAAGGTAATAACACTTCATTTGCATACCTTACTGAGACAGTCTGAGGCATGTGTGTTACAGTATTATTTTGAATGCTTCCCTGGCATAACAACTTAAAATACTGTTCTGGACATTATTTCAGACAAATTCTCTATTAATCTGCAACTTCCATCAATTTTTCCAACTTTCCTTGAGAGCATAATTGGTCGTGCATGTGTCTGATACAGCTTGTAGTGCCAAGTGAGGCCTGCTTTTAATCTCATTATTATATCACTGCCGGCAAGGCCAGAGTCATCCAAAGCAAACAGAAGCAATAAATCACCACTGACTACAAGGAAGAAACCTACTTGTATCAGATGGTTTTTTGCAAAAATGCAGATTACTGTTCACCACAATTAGTTGACATACCACCTTGTAATGCGACTGTTTTTAATCGTTGGTTCAACTTTTGTTCTTGTACCTTCATTGTTTTTTCACCCAAAATGGTTCTGGTGTCAGTTTATAAAAATGTTCATTTGAATTATAACCCAACAACTGAAATGTAAAGATTTAAAAAATTTATAAGAATGAAATATACAGATTCATCCTTAGTCTTGCATCTTTCCAAGTATTAGTATATACAAATGTTAAATAACTTTTCTTTGACAATTTTACCAGTGGTGCAGTTAAGTTAAAACTTCTTTAATATAGGACTTAAAATTTTGAGTAAGACAGTTGTGTCTTATTGGTTGTGGTAAAAGCCAGAACTTTTTTCTTCTATTGAGTGTCAGGAAAAAAACTTCTGTATACTTTGTTATATTGTCAGACATTTCCCTTCTGAAACTTTCTCTTGTATAGTATCCGTTTACTATATCTGTCTTACTGAAGTAGTAGCTTTTTGAAGTAATAATTGCTTTAAATACTTCCCTTCTCTCTCTTTCTCTCCAGAGACATAAGTAACTGTAGATGCATCCCTATACACTTAACCATTAGTATAGTTTGTAGCTGACAAGTATTAACTAAAACACAAAACTGAGGTTTAGGGAACAGGAGGGGAACTGCCTCTTCCTGTTTGCTTAAATGAAATATTCATTGCAGTTTGGCGCTCTGCATTTCAAAGACCTTAAAGTTTTGCCTTAATGTTTTTGGTATGAAGTGTAGCCAACCTCCTATTGCCAATTTACAACAGCTATGTTCTCTTTCAGTTTTGAAAATGAAATGATTAACTTGAAGATACTTTAACTTAATAATACAACTGACCTGATTTGCCTTGCTCGGTTTCTTGTTTTAACTAAGCATAGTGAGTATTTAATTTGCGAACCTGGAAAAGCTTATGTTCAGATGTTTCTCTGCAGAGAGTGTGGCCAGCCTCTCAACGGGATGTGCTGTATTTGTCTGCCATCAGAAAGATACCAGCATTTAGTGAAAATGATCCAGAAACATGGATTGTGTGCAATTTCTCTGTAGAACATGACAGTGCTCCTGTAAGTATTATTTTGATTCTATGAAGTTTTAAGGTAGTTTTTCTGTTGTGTGGTAATGCATTTGCAGTGCTAGTGTGAGGGAGATGGAGGGTTTTTACAAAAATACGTTTGATTTAAACCAGGTGATACAATGACCCGATGAAGGCATTCTGAGCCCAAAGCTTTCTTACCTGATCTCTCAGTTGGCAGATCTAAGGTGTTTCAGCAGAATGGAAGCAAAATTTCTGGAGATGTGAAAACATTTTAAAGAATTGAGGTTATTTTTTATGGAATCAAATCAACATCTCTTCAGTGTTGTCAAATATAAGAGTAGGTTTGTATAATTATAGCTAGTCTCCATTTCACACAGTTTTGCCTTGGTTCTGTCAGAAAATAGCAATGATTGTTTTCCTTGGACTGCTATTTCATAGCCTGGTTTCAAGGGAAAAGGTAATTGATATTTGTAAATGCGGATACATTATTCTTGAAATGTTTCTTTACTGATTTGTCACAACAATTGAAGTAATTCATTTATGATGTGTTAAGCAAGCAGAAACTTGAGATTCAGACATTTTGGTTGAATCCTTTCCCTATCCACCATGTATCTTTCGTTTTACTCACTTTCATGTTACATTCATGAAAGTGCTAGAATGCAGACTCTCAGAAACACAGCTTCTAGAGTGGCTTAGACTTCATGATGAAAAAATGTTTGCGCTCAAGTATGATGAAACCAATTTAGTTTGAGGCTTACAATGTTTCGTATTTTTGGCAGCTGAACAATCGCTGTGTCCGTGCCAAAATAAATATTGCTATGATTTGTCAGACGTTAGTAAGCCCACCAGAGGGGAACAAGGAAATAAGCAGGGACAACATTCTGTGCAAGATTACATATGTAGCTAATGGTGAGTATAAATTTTTTCAGTATTACATTCATGATAGATGTTAATTTTGGGGAGTTGAATACTGGTACAAAAAAAAAAAGGTTTGGTGCCCTTTTCTGTTAAATCTATATATAGCATCACATTTATGTTCATCACATTCAAAAGGTCTCAAATTAATGTGCTACATGAATTGGTGAATGGAATCTTTCACTATGTGGTACTCTGTGAGGAATAAGTGGAACAGCTGTGCAGCTCAGTCCTAAGTACACAACCTTGGGGTGGAGAAGGGTGGGCAGAAATGTCTGCAACTGGAATGAGTTGGCATAGCTTTTCGTTACAGTAATGGTATGTTGCGTTTTTTCATGTACTATTGTAAATTTTTTTTCCTCCCAATTCATCTCATTAGGCTGAAAAGCTGCTGGTAGTAAAGATACAGTTCTTATCCCCTGGTGCCAAGAAGGAGTAAATACATTTTTTATGAAGATGCTTGCAAGCTGTATCATCTAGTCTGCATTTCTTAATTATTTTTTTTAGCTGATAAAATCCTTGGTATTGACTAAAAAGTTGTCAAAGTCAAATTGTATTGTTGCTGTGCCCAGTATTTAGCAAGGTGTTGTAGTATTGGAGATGCATACTTACTGTCTTATCTCCCAGAGCTACAAAACTCTTCAAGAGTAGCTCACTCTGCTTATTACTTTTTTTTAAAGTTTCCAATTTACTTAAAAAGTATGTTTTCACTGCTAAATTCTGACCTATGACTATATGGGAAGTGATAGCTTTTTCAGCATCATAATTTCCCTGTTAATTGAAATGTAATTAAGAATCAGTTCAAATTTTCTTTAAACGATTTATAATTGTTTGCAGGCTGTTGCCTATGTAGCAATTCTGCAAACAAAGGCAGTAATTACTAAAAAGTTAATACTGACTTCCCTTTTTTTGAAATAGGAAGTCACTCAAGTCTCTTCCTATTTTGTTTCTTGGAAGCCCATAGAGAATATCCTCTTCTATTTCGGCATTTTTCCAAGACTCACCATATAGCATGTTTAATGTTTTCTAAATAATGGCATCATAAATCTGGACTGAGTTTGAGTATTACAAATAGAAAGTGCTTCATCAACCCTAGGGGCATTAAAAAAAATCTGCTGATGGTTATTCTTCCCTTTTATTTCAGGAAGAGTTGCAGGAGTAATGAACTAAAATTTGTTTTTTCAGCATTTAGTGGAGTTGCTTCATTTCAATGTCCTTCTTACTGTTTACTTCTAGTGAACCCGGGAGGATGGGCACCGGCATCAGTGTTACGGGCAGTGGCTAAACGAGAATATCCAAAGTTCTTAAAGCGTTTTACATCATACGTGCAAGAGAAAACAGCAGGAAAGCCTATTTTATTCTAGTATTAGCAGGTATACATACTTCTTAAATTCTTGATTCACCATTTTAAATTTAAGGAGATGGAAGTATGCGATCTAGAAATGTCTTACATGATTAGCATCGTTTCAGTTCAGTATGCAATATACTTTTTTAAAACAGTCATGTAATTTGTGTGTACAGGCTGCACAAGTTATTAGTGGAACTTCACTGACAGACCAACATGAATTACTAGAGTATTCAGAAGACTGTGACTTAAGTTTTTAGCCTTTCTGATGAACCTAAGAAAGAAAAGGGATTTCCATTTGCTTTCTGAAGTCAATGGATATGTTTTTAGTGGTATTGGTTATTGGCTAATCTAAAGTTGTTTGAACAGTTAGATGATGATATGACATTAGAAGAGGATTTCTTGATCACTTGGAGGCTATCTGAGCCCACTAGTGTTAAATAAGGCTTAGCCTATTTTGTTAGTTTAGACTCCTTCTATATACTTCATTTTCTATAACTGTCATGTCAAACCACAGACTTCTGTTTAGTTGTGCTAGCGTTAGCATCATTCAGTCACATCTGAAAATAAGTCTCTATCCCCTTTTTCTATGTGTGACATAGGCAACTTTTATTTTTGGGTTCTATTTACTGTGTCAGACTCCAAAAGTCTTAGTTGTTTCATTCAGCTGTAAGGTATCCCTTTAATGATTCACAGTTTTAAATGTAAATTATCAGAGAACTGGTGTAGGTAAAGCATTAAAAACATGGTGTCGCAAGCCAACAGTTAACACATGACCATAGTGGTCCTGATGATGTTTAAGGTGTTTAACAAGTTTGTTTTACTGGTAGTATACAAACTTCTCAGTGCTGTATTTTTGTCTTTGCTTACCTGCAGCAATGAGAACAAGACTGGGTGAGCATTCCACGTTGGAGAAGTGACCATGCATAGAGCACTCCATGCTGGAACGAAGGATCTACAGTCTTTCTATGGCCCGAGTTCTAGGCTTTGTATACTGAAGTGAAGAAGTGGTGCAACACCATGAGGCTGAATATTTAACAATAGCTCTCTCCTGCTTATTTTCTTGATGAATCAGTGTGTAATTATAAATACATGTATTGATAACATGTATATGGCTTTATTTTTATTTGCTTGCTTTAAAAGAAGAAGAGCGCATACAACTTTGAATCACCAACATGGGCTACTGTGTTAATTTTAAGCAAGTTATAGAATTTCACTGTCAACCCTCCCAAGATACTTGCACGGTTTTTGTGCATGTGTGAAAAGCACAAGAGACAAATGCACATATAGCATACTGTATGTGCTTTATATGCACAAAAATCTGTGTGGTATTTTGGGGGTGTGAGAGGAGTGGCTTCAGTAAAACCTAGGTAACATGTTGGTAGGTTTTGTTTTGCTTTGTATAATCACAGTTCATTGCTGCTGGTTTCTATAATGAATCATCTTGTTACATAAAATGCCAGTTAATAACTGAGGGCTGTCAATATCCTTATGACTTTGCCTTTTCTATTGTCTTACTCTTATGACGATCTTTAGTTCTGAAGGAGTAAGAGTGTGAAAAGCTTTATTTTTTCCAGATATCTTTATATTTCTATTGTATTTTTTAGTTATGTAATATGTGCTGCGGAATTTTTGTTATTAAACATGATCCAGAAATATCTAGAAAGATTCTGTATGAGAGGGCAAGAGACTGCCTAAAACCTAGCAGACATCTGTCCATGCCGTATGTGGACTGCTTTCTTGCATGATATCCAGGGCTTTCCCAAAGCTGTGAGAAGGTACACTATAATATTTATTGAAGTAATTTGGATTACATAAAACAACATTCCCAGTCTAGTTTGAGGATGAGTACATTATTTTCAGATCCTGCATGTGTTTTCCTCATCTCAATAAAGTTGTGCTATGAGGTTCATGTAGAAAATTATTTGCCTCTTGATCAAAAACCCATCAGAGCTATAAGAATGCATAGTTCTTACTGGAAAGTTCCCTTTAGCTGCAGTGAAAATTTAAATGTCAGATGTTTGCCTGCCTTTGATTCTGGAGATAGTTGTTAGGAGAGGACTGTGATGGGCTAGTACTGACTGTGAGGTCTTTTATCTGTGTTCTATAGTTGGAAACTCTTCAGAGACTGCCTGGTGTTTCACTAAACTGTGTATCTTGAAGAAAAATCTTCAGATATATTTTCTTCAAAAGAAAGCTGAAGGTCAAATTTATTTGATATAGTGTGGTAGGTGCCTGGAAAGAGATATAATACAGTAACTTTGTGAAGATTTGGTAAATGATTCCGTGTGATCTGCACAGTGTTGAAAAACTTCTCTCTTCATCTTCTCTGTAGAGATGAAACCGTACCTAACACGTGATTACACACGCATGCAGATTTCATGCTCCATAGCTCTTCCCTTTTTATTTGCCTTTCTCTAATGGTGTGCATGGAATATGCCTTATTACAGAGTTATTCTGTTCATTTGAATATGTAGAAAAGTGCCTACATGGTAATATTAGTAAGGCAAATAAGATGAAAATTTGTACATGTTTACTATATCACCAGTGAGCATTTTATATACCAACGTTAAAAAACGAAATCTTATACCTCAAATGTACTTCATCTTTTTACAATCAACCAAGCAGTGGTACATTCCACCATAGCCACTGATGGGAACTTTAAAAAAAAAAGTCCAAAATGTAAAGAGTTTAAGTCCTTATTTGCCGTTTCTGGTAATTGTTGGAACACGGGCAAGTTTATTAATTTAATAGGATAGCTTTATTTTACAAAGGTATGGAAAGTTTACAAAGCAGTATATAAACTTATATCCTTAGTTGCATTTGCACTAAATGTGATGTACTTTTGCGATTTATTCTGTAAATAAAATGACACTACAGATACTATTTGTAAAGAATATGTTCTACTTTTAGATAAAGGCATTGGTACTTCACTGTAGCTAGCCCTGCCCAATCAGATTTGTAAGAGGCTTTTTAAAGACTATGGAAGGAGTTACATGACTAAGAAATCATTATTAATGGACCTCTCAAAAAATAATTTCAAAAGGCAGTAGGCCTCTCAGATTGTCCTTGTGTGAGTAGCCATTAGATCCTTTCTTCTGGAAGGGATGTTGCTTTTATGGTTTTATACAATATACCCTGTCTCTTGAGCCCATCCCTCTTGTGAGTCACTGCCACGTCTGAGCACTCTGAGTTCATTTCTTCCTGTTAACAGAGCAAGAGTGTTTATGCAGCTGTGGTGGTCTTTGCAGAAACAGCTTCTGATTCTAGAATGGTTGTTTTGTAAGCTGAACCAGTTCTAAAGGCTGAAAATGCAGCAATCTTCTCCATCAGATACTGTTCTCTGGATATTTACATCTGTTTGGAGAATTTGGATGTTGCCAAACTAGTTCTGAAGGACATGACTTGATTGAACTTGTACTGGGAATGAAGTTGAGATGGTCGTTGTTATTCTGTCTTGAGAACCTGAAAATCTTTGACAAATTTATCTGTGAAAAATGTGATGCACTTTGAAAAAACCTTACCTTTTACTTAATTGGGCTGAGCTGGCTTATCTGAAGTTGTGCAGATTCTCTTTAATCAGATTGTCCACCTGTATTTTTGTCAAGTTGTACAGATAACGCTGTATTTGAATTGCCACTGTTCATTTACAGACTTAAAACATGAATCATATTTTTGAGTACCTTGAGTGTGTAGAGTTGTAACTGTTCTATAATAGCTTTATGATCCTAATGATAAGTTTTAAAAATTAAAAGAAGTTGGCTCTTACATGTTACAATCACAAATTTAAAACCAGTATTTAAAAGTTAAAAGTATTAAAAATTATGAAGAAAAATCTTTGCTTCTTGTTGTTTTTAACTTTCCAGTGTTTGGAGAACCTTACTTAAAATATCTTACCTTTTAACTAACTTCTGAATAATAAATAAAGTTACATACAATATTCTAGTGCATGGAAAACATTTAACAGGAAAGGAGTTTACTTGTGTTACTGGGGTTACTGAGATGAAAACCTGAATGCTACATTAGTTTATACATTGCTCATTTTGTGCGAGCAACCAGAAGGGTGTTAAAAGGTGCTCCTGTACAGTGTAGTCATAATATAGAGCACTTCCAGAGTATGTCAGCTCTTCCTTTGTACAGAATTAACAAGATTCTGGGAAATTCCATGGGAAGAACAGCGATCCAGTACTGAGATGTGCCAAAGGGTAAACTTGTGGCTCTTCCAAAGTAAGAATAATTTTTAGTAACTAAGATGAGCTTCCATGAGCAAGTTTCTTAATAGTAGAAATAGGTGGTGCCTAATGGATCAATAGCAATCCTAACCTTTATCTGTTACACAGCGATATCTGCTGCTTTATATAGCAATCAATAAAGTTGTAGAAACTTTACAAATATGCAAGACTGGAGGAACAGCTTGAAATAACAGAAGGCATTACTTGCACAGAAACAAAACCTATCTAAGCGCAGCTATATCAGGCCTCATGTAATATAGTTCAAAAGAGAGTCCTGAGGTAACTTCTGACCTTGAAGAATGCAGCTATTTTACCTGGCAAAAATAAATGCCCCAAAATAAAAAATTTAAAAAAAAAAAAAAAAACTGGTCACATTTCACATTCCTGGTCCCATAACTTATGTGCATAATTTAAAAACTACATACTTTCCAGTAAGGAGAGGTTGAGCATTTCTGTGTAACTACAATATAATTTGACCCTGGGTGATGAATGATAATGAGGGTTATGCCACTCAATTTACTAGTGTGTATTACTAATGCTAATCATCTTTAGTTTCCACCTTTTATAAGCTAAGTTTTAAGGAGGAGGAAAGTATATTTTGTTAGAAGAATGGGACAGACTTTGAGCATTAGCTACCTGAAAGTGTCCTCAGCTATAGCCCTCGATGCAGTAACCTCTTCTCTCTGTACACCTGCCTCTTCTATGCATGGACTACAGCCAGAATAAAGAAGCCTGGTACTGTGGATTGCTGCAGTTTTCAAGGTTTAAATTAATTCTTAACATTTTAAAAAATTACTATTATTTATTAATTTTGGATCTATCAATAGTCAGACCTGTTGTCATCCACAGGACTTCCTAAACTTTTGTGTGCCAAGAGACAAGCCACAGATTGTACAAGTCTGTGGGAAGTGATTCCTAACCAGTGCCAAGAGTGGCAAAATACGACAACAGCCCTGAAGATTCCCACCTGCCAGGGTAGGACTGCAACTCAACCATGGAGCAACCTGGCACATGCAGCTCCTAGGAAGTTATGCCCTGTGTGTGATGGAATTCCAGCTTGGAGGCCCAGGACAGCGTGTGGTCTTGGTGAGGGCGAGTCATGCCCAAGTATGAGCAGAATTGTAGGTGTGTTTGTACCCTCCAGAAAACACCTGTAGGCAATGAGCAGTCGCGCTGGCCACGCCTCACTGCTGCCCTGCGGGAAATCTCTGATGTGTCTTCAGCCCAAGGGTGCTCAAGCACCACCCAAGCACTCGAGTGTTCCCCACGCCCGACCAGAGCTGCGGCAGGTGGGCTGTTAGCGCTGATACAGGTGAAAATGTAGCTGTTTACTTAAAACGCTCTGAAGGTTTTTCTGGGAGTGGCTCCTGCCTTTAGTTGTTACATAAAGCACTTGGGGTCCTGAAAGAGTGGTTTCTGACAGAGGTTGGTACATTTGAGCCGTGGGTAAAAAAATGGTTGTGTCCTGCAAAGAACCTGAGAAATTTAAATGAGCTCCTTTATCCTTCCCGACCTTTTTTCGACTGAACTGTATTTGAAAACTCTCAAACTTAATTCAAATAATACTGAATTATCACTGCAATACTAGGGTAACTAACCATCCTGCTATCAAGTGAGGTGCTAAACAAAATCATCAGTAGTTCAACTAGCAGCTGCTAATTTTTTGTAATAAATTTTTAATGAAAATTTGTGAATAAATTTTTTAATAAAAAGCACTTAACACTTCAATACAGCTGTCAGCTGTGAGAAATCCAATAATACGAAGTACCTTGTAATTCACTTTATTAATTAAGACTGCCCTAACCAATTCCAGTGAAAATAAAGGAACACTGTTAAAAGATGTGAAAACCACTTACAAATGTTAATATTACTAGATTTTCTTTCACTTCTAACTTTAGTTACATGAAAGGTAACACTTTACCTAACAAGTAGCTCTTCCTGTCACATAAGCTATGGTGAAGAGGCGTACAGTTAGTTGCTCTTTTATACTGCAATTTCTGTGTTTCTGCTTGTGTTAAACAGCACCTCCTGCATTAAAGGGCATTACCTTCATCTACTACTGAAAAGAAAAAATTTGGATGACTAAGAAGGATACACAAATGGTGCTCTAAAGAAACTAAAGACAGCAAAGGGATGTGGGTACACTGAGGGATGAATTCCTGTAAGTTTGACATTTTTAGGTGTTTAGAGTGTTAGGCAATAGAATTTTTAAGGCATCTCCCCTGCAAGAGAAGGAAAACTATCAGTATCATCATTTACTGATTTTTTGAACAGTGCTAATTTAAAGTGTTTGCTTTTGTTCATATCCACAAGTGAAGGAAAAAAGCACTCAGTAATTGCAACTGACAAAACTGATGTATAGTACTTTATTCCCCTCTGTTTTCATTTGCCCTCAAAAAGCTTTTTAGAAAAACATCCTTTTCTGACACACTTACAAAACCAGTGCTTTAATCGCCCAGATTTTCAATCACATTAGTCTTTTGGGGTCAATTTTCTCCAGGTGTACTAGAGGCTTCAGCTGCTCAGCAAAGTTCCTCATGTCATCAGAAACAATGTCCTGCCCTGCTGGCGCGACCACGTTGAGCTCCACCAAGTAGGAGAGGGAGAGCGGCTCAATGCTCTCGGTGTTTCCTGGCATCAGGATGCGGAAGATCTTGTACACCACTATCTTCATGATGCCCTTGCGGAACACGTGCCCCTTGGCCACGAACTCGTGGTCCATGCGGAAGCCCATCTCCACCAGGAAGTCCGTCAGGTTGTCGGACGTGGCGATGTCCACGCAGTTGCGCACCAGAGCGTGGCGGTTCTTGTCGCCAATTTCGGGCTGTCCCAGATAGCGCAGGTGCCAGGGCATCCCGCTCTTGTCCATGGAGCGCCGGGCGCGCAGCACGAAGGGGCTGGCCTGCTGCCCCTTCAGCAGGAACACCATCTCGTGGTCCAGGAAGGTCTCGGGCTCCATGTTGTCGCACAGCCCGCGCAGCCGGTGCAGGAGGCTCTCCAGGCTCTGGTCCAGCACGCTCCCTGCGGCGACAGCGCCACGGTCATCGCCTCCGCTCCGGGCCGAGCCGGGCTCCCTCCGCAGAGCGCCC
>VZRO01002169.1:947574-975617 GCA_013397915.1 Daphoenositta chrysoptera | reverse complement strand
GGGGGGCGGGCCTGAGGGAGGCCCCGCCCCCGCCCTCAGGCTCCCGGGGCGGGCTTGGGAGGCGGAGCACGGCTCAGGACTGACCGGAACACGGCGTCTTCCACCTACGCTTGACCCCGCGGAGAGCATTCTTACGGTGAGGGTGGCCGAGCACTCGAACGTCCTGCCAGGGGAGGCCGGGGAGTGTTCTTCTCTGGAGCCATTCCAAATCCACCTGGATTCCTGTGTCACCTGCTCTGGGTGACCCTGCCTTAGCAGGGGCGTTGGACTCGATGATCTCCAAAAGTCCCTTCCAACCCTAACGATTCTGTGATTCTGTATTTCTGTCTTTTATTCTAGTTCGCTCAAAGCAGGGAATCGGGAGGTAACCCACAAAAGGCTGGCTCTCTGATCATCAAACCTCTACACTATTTATACCTTTTACCAAACAAAGGCATCATCACTTGTTGCCTGTAAGTTGTATAACTTTTGTACTAATTAGTACTCAAACCCCTATTTGCCAGTTGTATCTCTTGCTTCTCGAAGAGAAGAGTCCTTTGAATCTGCAGGCGTGGTTCTTCCCTCGCTCTGGGTCGGTGTTGGGTGAATGAGGCAGTGATCAGAGGCATCCACGGCTGGAGTTACCTCCCCTCGGCCTCTGCCCCGTCCTGCTGACTGCGCTCCTGCCGGCTCTGGTCCAGCGAGACCATTCATCTGGGGATTGTCTTCTCTTTTCCCCAAAACAAAAGATGAGCCAAGCACGCGACATTAACAGTGCAGTTGCTTCATCATAACTGTTCAGCTACAGCTACTGATTAACAACTGAAAAAAAATACATTGCAAAATTTGGTTCAGATCTTGAGCAACTCAAATCTCAAGGGGCCCAAATATCAAAGGGCTCGCTGCTAGCCTCACCCCAGCACAGGGGGCACGGTGGAGGAGAGTGGGAGGCCAGTGGGCAGGACCAGTCATCAGGGGTCATCCTGGCTGCCCCCACAACCCTCCATGGCGAGAGGTGGCACCTGCAATTAATTGTGTAAAATATCCATTGGAAATATTCCAATCTGTCTCTCACAGCAACAGCAAGGGGGTCAAAGCTCTGGGGTGTTGTGGGCTGGGCTTCAGCCCCCGCAGCAGCTTGGGTTAAAAATTGTTATCAGGGGTGCAACAGGCAAGATCCATTGGCTTGGGAAGGCAGAAATCTCATCTGGGCACGGCAGGACGCACTCCGTTTCTAGGCAGAAAAGCCTCTGTTTTCAAAAAGGAGTGGAAATGTACCAGCTGAATTTGCTCCTGTCATTCCCCAAAAGAGAGTTATAAATTTGATCTTTCTTTTAGCAGTTTTTTATGTAACAAATTTTTGTGCCACTCAGGAAGTGAACAGTATGTCTGTCTTTCCTTTATCAGTATCTATACAGCGGTGGTGTCCCCTGCCTCCCCCCAAAAAATTATGTAAATACTGGTACAAACCAAAGACCTGCAAATGAGAAATGGCATAACTGTGCCCTCCCGGGGCAGTAATGTTTTGTATCACCCCTGATGTATCAGAGGTAGTTTGGAGTACTGCCAAGCAGGGGTGACCTGAGGGGCGCAGTGCAATCCATGAGGGGAATATGTGTATTTACATAGGAGGGAGCCACACCCCAAGGAGCCAGCACAGTGGACACATATTGTACATACTCCCCAGATTGCAGATAAGAGGCCTGTGTTGAAATAAAGTAAGAAAATAGTCAACAAAAGGTTTGAGTAATGGTTTAAGAGCCTTCCTAAGCTTCAAGAAGCAAAAAATAGGTTTTCTCTTACATACGGATCAGCTTTAGTTAGTGTGATTATCATACAGTTAGCATGGAAAAATCTTGAGAAAGATACCTATGAAAAGTAAAAAAAGCATTTTAGCATTTCAAAAAGGGTAGTTTCTGAGGTTCACTTCTCCCTGTGGTGATACAAATTGCCTCTTCTGTCTAGCTGGGGTGCATAATAGTGTTACTACAGGTGCCTAAAATAACCTAAGAGGATGTCAATTTTCTGTCTTGAAGTACAAATTCTTTCAAATTCCACAGCTGCAGCCACCCTGAGTGGTTTTGCTCCACAGTCTGAGAAACTATGCAGTAGTGCAATCCACAAAATAAATGTTGTCCTAAAGTGATCATCCCCCTTTAGTTCTGGAAAAAATAGGTGAGAAAATGTGGCTTTCCCCCACAACAAGAGCACCTCCAAGTACCCTCACCAGCAGTGTAAAAGAGACCGTACCCCTGCAGCTGCTGAGCTGCTTGTCACTGTGGGCTTGGAAGCTCTGTGGTGCACCTACATACCTTAAAGGTATCCTAAAGAATCTTTTTCTGCAGCTGTTGAAGATAAGATGCAGCAGACACTGACAACAGATGGTCAGACAGATGGAGGAGGTGGAGAGAAACAGAGATAGAAATGAAGGGTAAACATGTTATTCCCAGCTACCTACCTATGTTCTGTTCATCTCCCTTGAAAACCCATCTCACTCACCTTTCTATGTCAGGGAAGTGGGATGTCCATGTGGGACCAGGCCTTTATCTCAGCTCTCTGCCACATGTCAAGTGCTTGGAAACCTCAGGTGAAATGAGCCATCCAGCCATGATCACATTGGAATAATACCAGCAGAAGCGAGGGTCAGCTAGATGTAGACAGGATGCAAGGGTTTTTTCTTCCCGTTACTAAAACTCAGAATTTTTTCTCACTCATGTCACAGACTTGAGGTCCAAATCCAATTTTTTTACATCTATCAATCAAAAATGCTTTCAGATTAAGCATACAGCATTCTCCATTCACTCATGGTAAATTAACAGCAAAAAGTCTTCCACCCCACAAATCTCTGTGTGAGATTCTTGAAATTAATGCCAAGAATCACAGAATCATTTAGGCTGGAAAACACCTCAAAGTCATAAAGTTCAACCTATGACTGAACACCACCTTGTCAATTAGACCATGGCAGTGAGTGTTGCATCCACTTTTTCCTTAAACACCTCTGTTGATGATGACTCTACAACCTTCCTGGGCAGCCCACTGCAATACTTGACAACCCTTTCAGTGAAGAAATTCCTCCCAATGTCCAACCTGAATCTCCCCAGGTGCAGCTTGAAGCCATTTCCTCTTTTCCTGTCACTTGTTGTCTGTGAGAAGAGACCAGTCTGTACCTTTCTACAAACTCCTTTCAGGCAATTATAGAGAGTGATAAGGTCTCTCTTGAGCCTGTGGGCTATCTTTAAAGCACTTGTTTCAGATGCAAGTGGTCAACAAATTCAAACCTAAATTTCATTTGGAATCTCATGGGACTAATAGCTCATACAGCAGGAGTAAGTACATTTGAAAGGGGCTCACAAACGTCTTTCAACTTCCTTTCCCAGGAATTAAAAGGGCAAAAGCTCCTGAAACCTCCCAGTTTTCAACTTGCTCTGCTTTGGCAGACTTGCAACTTTCAGAAAGTCCCATTTGTCAATGACATTTTCTGGGGTTTAGAGGGCAGTTGTGGTAAAGTACCTTAATTAGTATATAAAGTCATTACTTTGTATTCCACTCTTTGCTAGCCTTTTGGAAGAGGAGATTTTTTTATTGAATGAAATAAGTAGAGTTATGGTGGGATAGCCTTGGCAAAGAGTGAAATGCTCACCACCTATTCAGCTTAGAGAGAAAAGGAGAATGAGAAAGCTCATGGGTCAAAAGAAAGACAGGAAGATTGCTCCCTGGTTTTTGTCATGGCAGAACATTCTTGACATGTGGAAAATCAATTTGTTGCTGATTTAAAATAATGGGAAGTTAATGGGAGACAGAAGGACAAACTCTAGCATAGCTTTCTTGCCCCTTTTCCCAAGCTCAACTTCATTCCTTCCCTGTAGGCTCCTCTACCTAGAATCATAAAATCATTGAGGTTGGAAAAGACCTCAAACCTCATCAATTCCAAGGGTTAACCTAACACTTCGAGGTCCACCACTGAACCACGTCCCTGAGTACCACATCTACACCTTCTGTGACATTTCCAGGGGCAGTGATATCACCACTTGCCAGGGCAATCTGCTTCAATGCTTGTCTGCCCTTTCAGTGAAGAACTTTTTCCTAATACCCAATCTAGCCCTCCCCTGCTGCAAGTTGAGACTGTTTCCTCTTCTCCTTGTGCTTGTTACCTGGGAGAAAAGAGCAACCCCACCTGGCCACAGCCTCCATTCAGGCAGTTGTAGAGAGCAGTGGGTGCTCCCTGAGCCTCCCTTACTCCAGACTGGACACCCCCAGCTCCCTCAGCTTCTCCTCACAAGACTTGTGCTCCAGACCCTTCATCAGCTCCACTGCTCTTCTCTGAACTCACTCCAGTACCATGTCTTTGTCGTAGTGGGGGACAATTACTCCTCTCAGTTAGGTAACAGCCAATATATATCATGATTTCATTACATAATTTTGAAAAGTTGTTGAGAGAATTTCAAGGTTGAAATTACTCATTAAGTGATTTTCTGTGCTAACAGATAACTCAGGGCCTGGGTTGTATGTCAATAGCTGAGGAACCATCATAAATAAAGGGACTACATTAAGTTAAAGTGCAGACAGAGAAAACCATAATAAACATCAGGTAATTGATGACTTACTATCAGCCTCAGTAATGCACATTATGATATATTCCTCCCTACCTCGAAAAACAGGAACAAGTGAGATATTTCACTGAGCTGGCCAGCCTGGTGGCTTCCAGACTTGGCCCCATTCCTACACTTGTATCACCAAAGCAAAAACTAAAGTTGCATGTAGATTTCTATGCTATGTGCCTGTGTTCCCTGGATTTTAAATGCCAAATGTAGGGTGCATTGTTAAATATTAAAAGAAACTGCTGTGAGGAATTAGAATTTTCCGCTCTTCAGACCTCCTTACCCAGGAACAATTTTCATATGAGAAAACCAAGATTATCCTATAAAAAGTACAATTCTGTTTATCCAGAAACTCTGCCAACAGTGGTGTCACTCTGTGCACCTGATAACCTGCTCATTTTTTTTCAATAATGAAGTATGTTTTAGAGCCAGTATTCCCAAAAGTTGAACTAATTTTAACTTCTACTGTTGTTAAACTGGACCTGCTCACACAGGGCTATGCCAGCTCTCCCATAGAAAAGATGGGGAGTGAGATGGACTGCTCTGTGTACCATTACAGTTGTACATGACTTGCGTCAAGTACCTTTTTAAAGAAGTTTTTACCCTTGGCAGCATCATTTGACCTGTGCATAAACCCATGCATTGGGTGGGTGTGGGCTATGGGTGAAACACTGATGGGGCAATCCGTGCTTGGCAAAAGAAACTAGTGACATTGCCCAGTTTTTTGAGGGTGAGGGAATGTTTGAAGGGCAGCTTTATGCAGTGACTGCCTCCATGGAAGACCACGTGTCTGAGAATGTGGATTGAGGATAATGCAGCCTACAGCATACACATACTGTGGTATTGTCTTCCATTTGCTTTTGGAGCCCAGTGGCCCATTAAGGAGAGGTAGAATGCAACTTGGCAAACTGTGTTGTGGTACCAGGTGCAGAGCTAGAAGCTAGAGACCTGTGTGTCTTATCTTGTGCTGAGCATGATAGACTTGCCTAATTGTGGTCCTTCACTCAATGGTCCTAGAAGAGATTGGTAATTGGCATCATTTTTATGGCAGGGTTAATTTCATCCTGGTGTTCCAGCTTGTGAAAATGGACTGACCTTGTAGAATTCTTCTCCAGAAGAATAAATTGGGTAAGAGAGAAATTATTTATTGTGAGGGTGCTGAGATGCTGGAACAGGGAAGTTATGCCTGGACCATGATTGGAAGTGTTCAAGGCTAGGTTGGATGGGGCTATGAGCAACCTGATCTCATGTTTCTAGTAGTGGATAAAGAAAGGTAATTTTTTCCATTCTGCTACTGTTGCCTGGTATGAGCTGGAGATTAATCACTGCAAGGAGGAGACAGGAAACAGGGCTGGCTTCTGTTGACACCCAGGTGTACTGTGTCTACGGGAAAGGCCTCCAGGAGGACACAGGGAGAGGAAGAGAACTGCATCATGTCTGCTTCAATGTGTGCCATCAGGCCACACAACAGGAAGGAAGAACCCTGAAACATGTCAGGCGCATCAGGCTGATGCCTTTTTAGCCTGTGGACTTGGCAGTGTTAGGTTTAGAGTTGGACTCAATGATTCTAAAGGTCTGTTCCAACCTAAATGATTCTGTGATCCTCTGGTCTAGTGAAGGTGTGCCTGCCCACAGTAACGGGGTTGGAAATTAATGCTCTTTAAGTCCCTTCCAACCCAAACCATTGTGTGATTCTAAGAGCTGGTCTTTACGTGGCTATTGTGGATCTCGGTTGTTGTGGATACTGGTGCTAATATCTAGATTTTCTATTTTTGTACTGGCTGTGGCTGGGATGAAATTAGTTGTCTCCATAGCAACCTGTATGAGGCTGCGTTCTGGATTTGTGACTAAGGGCGTTGGTTACACAGCAGTGTTTTGGATGTTGCTGAGCAGGGTTTGCCAGCATCAAGGTTTTCTTTTTGTGCTTCTCTCCTGCATTTGCTGCCAGTGAGTGGGCTGGAGGCGGGTGAGAGGCTCTGAGGGAATGCAGGGAGTCATGTCTGATCCCAACTGACCACAGCGATATTCCATACCAGATGGCATTGTGCCCAGCACCAAAAGCTCTGAGAAAAAGTGAGAAAGGGGGGACATTCGTGGTTGTGGCATTTGTCTTCGCAAGTAACTGTTAGTGTGCCGAGGCTCTGCCTGCTGATGGGGAATCGTGAATAAATTCTTTATTTTGCTTTTCACATGTAGCTTCACTTCACCTTTTAAGCAGTCTCTATCTCAATCTATGTCTTCTCACTTTTGCCTTTATAGTTTCTCTTTCCTGTCCTGCTGGAGTAGGGGCAAACAACAACAAGGTCAACCCACCATGTTCTTCTAGAAGGCCTGAGTCCTAGTGGGAATGGACTGGGAACAACCTATGAAAGCTGGGGCTAAAGCTCCTGGAGTCCCCTAAGAGCAGACTGAAGGTAAACCAGTGGTGAAGATAGGATGCTAAGTAATTTTGCGTTGTGTAACCGACTGCAAAAGCCCTGAAGCACTGATATGAGGAGGCAGGCCTCCCCCCTCCCACAGGCTGGTAAGCAGGGTGAGCCTGGGGCCAGCAGTCATCCCTGGGCAGGAGGAGAAGGTATGGAATTGTCAGTGCTAGGGGTGTCACTGGATGCACAGCAGTGTCGTTTCTCTGTGTGCAAGGCAAGGTGGACCCGACAGGCCTGCCCTGAGGCATCAGAGGATACCAACCATCATCTTGCTTCAGGAGGTGTCATTGTGCAATGCAAACTTTCCCTAACCAAAGCCATAGGGAGAAAGAGGGTACAACCTTGAATATGGTCAGCCACGCCCTAAAAGGAACGGAGAGGATCATGTATCTGAAAAGCACTCCGAGTAGGAGCCAGAGCTCTCACTGCACCCCAAAAGGCAGCTGGGAGGAGTGGGAGGACAGGTGGTCTATCACAGCTTTTCTCAGGGCTGTATTCACCTCATAAGCAAAGGTTCACATCAAGGATGAAAATTGTCCACTGTCTCTGCAGTGACCCACCCAGAGCCCAGATGTACTGGTACACTCCTGTGTGAAAGCAAGTGGTCTCCCAGCTGTGCTCTTTTCCAGGAATCAGTGTGCCTGACCAGGAATGCCTGTGCTGGAGCCTGGTGTAGCCTGGCAGAGCCACACCCCCCAGGTCAGCACCTGCTGTACCAGGCTTCTGGTATCACAGCTGTGCTCAGGGGGCACGGGGTGGTGGTCTGCATCCCTGTGCCCGAGCTGCTCCCTCCCCCAGGAAGGCTCAGTAACGCTCAGTTCACCGACAGGGCCTTACAGCAGCTGGGGAAATCAAAGTGGGCAATGACTGCGTGGTTAGAGGCAGCTGGGGCTGCAGTGCTTGCAAGCCTCACAGCGCTGAAACTTCCACACCAGGCAGCACAAGGGGGCTGTTACAGGGTAAAGTAAATTAAGGACACAGAGGAGAAAGGAGGTAGAGAGAATCAAGGTGATACCAGAGTCAAACATACTATTGTTACTGGGGTTTTTTTTCCCCTAGGGTTTTAAAGTATTTGGAAAACCATTATCAATGGTAAAAGTACAGCACTGAAGTCATAGCAACTCTAGAAATTCAATTCTGGACAGGTGGTTTGATTTTGCTAAACAGGCCCCAGCAGAAGGTATCTCTAACGCTGCAGTGAGTTAGTTCTCCCCCTTGGGCAAACTGCCTAATTAAGCTTTGAAGAGAATAAATGAGTGCAAACAGGCTTCTGCAAACAAGGAGGGAAGTTCTGCTGTCACGGCCCCACTGTGTTTAGCACTGCTTGCCAGTGTGTCTCTTCATCAACTCTCTTAATTTAGACTCTCTACAAATGTAAGTCACTAAGTAATGAAGTAAGCTTAAAATATCACAATTAAGCCAATGTGTTTTCCATGGTTTTACTGAAACTGAAAAAGTAATTCTGTACCAAAATGTACACAGTTTAGTAATAATACAAAAAGTTAATTCTGCCAGACAGAATGTCAGTTAAATCTACCAAAATGAACACTGAACCACCATTTATTGCCCGACTAGTGTTACTTTAAATAAATCACTGAATGAACACAGAAACAGAGTAATTCCAAGTTTCCTTAAATAAAAATAGTAGCGATTAGCAACAATACTGCAGGAAGATAAACATTCATGGCATTTGCTATTTACATGCCATCATAACATGTCGAGCATGTAGTATGCCTTCATGCTTGCACATTACATTTATGAGCACATTACAATGGATATTAATGTGTAGATGTACTACAAAGCAACTCACCATGATGTATATCAAATCTGCACATTAGAAGAGCACCTCTACTAGTCAGCCCTTTAGGAATGACACTGCAGGAAACCCAGCCCAATCCACTGATTCCCCCAAAAAACAAGAAAAGCCCAAACCAACCAACCAAAAAAAAAATCATCAAGCATATTAATATATTTTCCTCCTGTGATTAACTAGGCAGGGCTCTGCATTTAGCAGTATTCCCAAAGCTGAATCAAACCAGAATAAACCTGGGTTTTCTTTATTACAGTAAGAACACCTGAGACTGCTTCACTGGTCCAAGTACAGTATTTTATTACAAAAACTGCTTCTTACATTAACATGTCATTTCACTGAATCCCCTTAATTAGTACTTTTCATTGACAAAAAAGGCAAGATTTCTTCTTAAAATAAATACTCCCCCCCCCTCAAAATGAAAGTTTAAAAGCAAATGAAAAGAAAAAAAATCCCCTCCTTTTTTTTTTTTTTTCAAGAACAGTGTGGTTTTCTGGCTTCATTTTATTTCAGCTTAAGTGGTGGATTAACACCTATTCTTGGAGAATAAGTGTCAAACACCTTATAAAAAATCCCCAACATAAGGTACACAATGTGTATGTAGATTCCTTAAGAGACTTCTTTTTAAGTAAGTGTAAACATCTCTTCTTGACTCGTTTGTTTGAATGCACTCCTATCAAATAAAGTTTGAGAAACTACATTTACTTAAATACCTGTCTGACACATAACTGTTTTTGAAGTCACCATTTCATTTTTTCTACAAAGTAACAAAACAGTTGAAGATACTGTTCCTCCCTACTTCAGTACAGATTATATTTAACAGTTCAGAACTTTACAGATCACAAGTTTTACATAAAGGAATAACCTAAATTTTGGAGTTAAACACTGAACACTGCTTAGCTGAAGCAGCAGCAAATTAAGTACTATATATAGACAGAGATTTCTATTAAACTAATATAATTCAATTAAACTGTCTGATAGCCTAAGACCTGTTTTACATGTGAACAAATTAAAACTGGGAGTTTATAGAAAGTGATTAGGCTTGCCATCACTTTAAAAAACATGCTTGTATAACCAGAAAATAGAGATGGCAAGGACCAGTGCATTCAAGCCAAGCTTACACCAACTTCTTTTGTTTTGTTACTTTAAACATACAAAGTACATTACATTACTTTTCAGTTTAGTAGTTACCAGGACCTTGTTAGGCAAAATAATCTCGACCTGTAAAAACATAAGACTGACTCTTTAGAAAATGATGTGTAAGAGTAAGAATTTGAAAGCCATGTTCAAGACATCTGAGAGGACTTCTTTCACAGTCATCTCTAACCACTGAAGAAGGTCAAGCATTACTAGTCTCAAGTCTTGATCTCTTGGTTTCTCTTACACAGACATCATTGAGTTGAAGGCAATCTGTATTCTAAACTTCATAGATTTTGGTTTGTTTCCTTGTGCACCTGGTCATTTACTAGAACAATTCATTTCGAAGCTGTTTTAGTATTCAAGCTGCCTTTTTAGTGCAGGTTCCTTGAAGATCCTGTAGATTTATTTTTGACCTAATAAAACAGCAAGATAACTACATTAGATAGTTGAAATGTTACACTGCTCTTATGTGTTGCAATTAATCACATAATTATTAATGACTCTCATGTACTTGTAAAAGGATCAAAACAGCAGAGAAATACACAAATTTTTCTGTTTTTTACCTGTTGTGGATCATGTGGCTTTTGACTAGATGCCCTGCTGCAAGAGCAGCCATTAGTGATAATTCCCCTGCCATCACTGTAGCACAAACAATTTTAGCAAGCTGACGGGCATTTTCACCAGGGTTATCTTGGCTTGCACCTTGAACCCCTAACATCTGGAGAAAAATACAAGGCAGTGTTATGCTATGAAATCTAAGTCAATTTATTATATATTTAGTATTAAAGTAAGTCTTTCCAAATTATATCCAGTGAGTCTATTTAAATATTGTATCTGTCTTAATCTTTAGAAACCGGATATATGAAAACAATTCATTAGACATTTCTAACATTTTCATGTAAAATACACCAAGTTTCAAGCAGCCCCATTCCCACAATATTGCTTGCACACTACATGAAAGCAACCTTTGATCAAGAAGGTAAGTTGCTTTCAACTTTCAGAACTATACCTGCAAACAGGCCTGCTGTGGGAGCAAGTTGGTGCCTCCACCAACAGTCCCAATTTCTATGGAAGGCATCGTGCAGCTGATGTACAGGTCTTCGTTGGTGGAACCAGTTCTCTCCATCAAAGTGATGCAATTGGAGCTGCCCACGTTCTGCGCAGCATCCTTCACATCAAGGAGGAGAAACAAAACAACAATGCAGAGACTTAAATCAGTGTTTGATCAAGAATTACTGAACTAAAGAAAATCTGAATTGGTGTAAAACAAACCTACCTGACCACAGGCAATGTAGATTGCTGTCACAATGTTTGCTGCATGTGCATTGTAGCCACCTATGCTACCAGCCATCGCAGAACCCACCAAATTTTTGTTTATATTGACTTCAACTAGATCTTCCGTAGTTGTTTTCAATACCTGGATAAGGTGATAGACACATTTTTACTATCCCTCTCCTCAGGCAGGAGTAGAAATACACTATGGTTATTTATGGCCCTCACCCCTTCTTTGCTTCTACATGGAATTTGACTCAATCATTGTCCTAGATACCTTTTATTTTTGTTCCAAAGGAGACTTTCAAATGTAAGATAATTAAGTAACAAGGGAAAAGTCAGTGTAAAGGGTTTGGACTTGCATGGGCCTTTGAGAAAAGCTCACAGCTGTATACCTCATTTCAAAATCTCCTTTATATTTGGAATGGAACAAGCAAAATTATCTTGGCAGAAATATCCCATTAATTCACCTTGACGTGATTAAAACATTCCTGTCAAGTTGTTCCAGACACTAAACTCTTTCCAAATTTGCTTGCATACAAATATGGAGACAAACTGAAAAGTTCCAAAACAAACCACTATGCTACATAGGTAAATAAACACTGTGCACAGTAATGGAAAATTAAGTGGCACATTTATACTATACTGACTGTATTTTGAAACTTTCAAGTAATAGATTTATACTGAACTTAATATAAAAATGATCAAAGATGGTCAAAAGAGATATTGCTGTTGAGCAAAATTTAAGATATTCCTGCATAGCAGGTGTTTACAGAGATCTACACCAAGTCTGCAACACTGACAAAAATGGAATGTTTATGTACTAAGAGTTCAATATAAGTAAATGTAGTGACATACAGGGCTGGGGTTTGAGGAAAATCTTCCCAAATTTACCTAAAAATTATCAATGTCCATTATAAAAGGACTACCTCCCCAGTACTACTCTGCAGTGAAATCCAGAGGTTTTAATAGGTATTGCCAGTGACTCAGCTATAAAATGCTGAAAACAATTTGAAAACCAGTAAACTACCCCAGAAGACATAAACTATGTCAATGTATAAATCCATTCTACACACATAGTTTGAATCCTATGTCCAACTCGGTACCCAGAATTTTAGAAATGTTAGAACTGTGAAAGATGCAGAGATAAGGATGTGCAAAGACATGCTAGAAGTCTGTTCACTCATTCCTGATAGAGAAACTAGTACTTTTCAGTCTGAAAATGAGAATAGCTGGGAAGGTGGAAGGGCTGTGTCACAGCTGTAAAATCTTACAGCAGTACAGTGAAGATACAAGTCTTAAGTATCTCTCCCAGTACAAAACTGGGGCATCATCAAATGAAATCAACAATAAAGTAGTTCTCACACAAGGTGGAGCTGGACTATGGAATTCTGCCCAGAATACTAGTTCTAGAAGGGGACTGGACAAATCACTAGGGGAAAGCAAACAAAAACCCCCTATCAAATATGCAAACACCCACTGGTAAGATCTTAAACAAGTGTTACAATGCAGTGAACACCTCCCTGGATATTGTCTCTCATGGCCAGTGCTGGCAACCAGGTAACAAGCAATGGATTTTGTCTGACACACAGAGGCCATCTTCTGAACTCAGGTGGAGGAGAATCTAAGATGCTGTTAAAATGGAGGACAAGCTGGCCAGAGAATACAACTGGCATTGCTTATAAAGGTTACCCTTTGTCATGCAAGATGCCAAGACAGCTTTGGTTTACGTAAACCACCTGATTATCTGTTTTCATTGTAGTAGGAAGCATAAAAATACTGAAGAGAAAGCCACGTGCATGTGAGACAAAAAATGAGTGAAAGGGTTAAAAAAGACAGGGTTAAATGACAGGCAAAACACCACATGTAAACATCTGTCAAAATGTGGCATAAATTTTCAAACGTTAACTATGAAAATCCTGATGCCTTTGACTAGATATGCATCATTAAACACACACATTATTTCACACTAGACACAATGAAAAAGAAGGTATCTACTGACTCAGGAAATATGGTTTATGCTACAGAAGTAGCTGAAAAGACATGTAAGAAGTATCCTTACCTGGAAAACAAATTCCAGTTCATATTTACCATGTAACGTAAGCATCACTTTTACAGAATGTATGTATTTTTATAAAGAAGAGAGCAGACACTTACTTCTCTAACAACCTTAGCTGGAATGACTGCTTCGCAGACAACAGACTTCCCTCTTCCTTCTATCCAGTTGATAGCAGCAGGTTTTTTGTCTGTACAGTAGTTGCCACTGATAGCTATAACCTGAAGGTCAGGAAACTCTTCATTCAGCCTTGCCAGTGCTTTTTCAGTACCCTGTTAGAGAGAAACAGGAAATAGGCTAGGTTTATCATTATGGGTGTAAAACAAGTTACTCAAGGACAGTGGAACAATATTCCAATCAGATAATCACTTACAGTGGAAGAAAAGAACACAATTTCATGAAGATACGAGAAAGAGGAGGGAAAAAAACCCAAACAATAATGACTATCTTTTTCCTAACTACTTTGGGAATTATATTGGGGAATAATTAATTTTTCCCAGTATATACAGACTCCCTGGATCCATTCTAGGTGCATGGATGTATGGTTACCATACTCAAGATACAACATAAACCAAGTGAAATGAATTCATTTCAGATGTAGAGGAAAGAGCTTCTCTACACCAGGAAATCACACTAGAAAATCTGCTATATTAGGACTCGTCTATGATCAGATCCACTTACATAATGGTTTTGACTGCCTATTCTATATGAAGTTAAAGTCTAAGACTATTCATTTCACATAGCATAAGACATACCAGCAATCTAAGGATTATGTCTCAAGTTCTTCCATGTGTTTGCATAAAAACAAACAAAACTAGAGAACACGTCTTTGCTGCCATTCCTAATCGTTTATTTACTAGGAAGTGATAAACACAGTAAAAGAATAATTACTGCTGGATAAAATCTTTGGCTCAAAGCAAAAGAGCAGCCAGCTTAGCTTCTCTTATTATCAAAAATACATTCTTTAAATAACTATTAAAAAACTAAAATAAAAAATTAATTTTTTCTTTCATCATTCTCTGCCTCTTCTTTTCTACACTTGACAAAATCAAACATTTTTATTATTTTGTGCAAAGAGCACTATGTCTTATTTTTCAGATGTCAGGTAGTCACAGGTTATTGGGCTACCTTTATTTTTAAAAAGAATACACATTTTAAAAAAATACTGAAGGGGACTCGTCCTTACTTTTGAAATCATATTCATTCCCATTGCATCCCCTGTTCCAGACTGAAAACGGATATAAAGGTTACGACCAGCCAAACTGATGAGAAGCTTTTGTAGGCGGGCAAACCTGCAAGAAAATTTAACTATTATTTACAATCCTCAAGGGAAGATTAGTCTTAAGTGGCAAAATGACAGTAAATCTTTGCAAACTGCGCTGCTAAATACTGAATCACAGATTCCTTCAGGAATCCTTTGGAAAAGACCTGTAAGGTCAACAAGTTCAATCTCTGACAGACGACCATCTTTTCAACAGCACCAAGTGCAACGTTCAGTCATTTCTTGAACACTTCCAGGGACAGTGTTTCCTTGAATAAGTACCTTAAAAATATTCACTGTAAAAGTGTTCACTGCCTTTTTATGTTTTCTATCCCTGGACTTCAAGAAATAAAATATCCTGAACTGCTAACATAAATTTTATTCATTTGTTTTCCTTGAAACATCACACTATCCGATATAAAGTAACAATGAGGCCTTTGGAAATTCTAACGTCAGTTTTACAGCAAGGCAAAAAGCATGCTATCTTAAACAGTGCAAGCTGCACAAGTAACTGAAAATGCAGAAAATACTGCATTTAAAAAGCAGCATGAGCTGATTCTGGCCAAATTACAGACATATCTTTGGCTGACACTTGTTAAGAAACACAACAGGTAAGGAAATCTCTCTCTGAATCTTCCTAAAGCAAAAAGGTAATCATAAACCTTAGAAAAAACTCTAAGGCTTGAAACAGACTTATTCTTAGCACTGTTTTACATTTTTTAGCATTTCAGTTCTAGCATTAGTTATCTTGTATTCTCTGAAACCTCACAGATTAATTATTAATAATATCATCTGAAAGGCTACAGACCAAACTTTGAGGGTTTTTTCTGCATAGTAACTACAGTTACAGTTACTTTGCCTAGTAAAAATCAAAATAAGCTTATAGGATTTTTTAAAATGCTTAGACAAATTAATATTCTATTAATTATTATGCAATGTGTACCTGTTTGTTGTTAATGTACAGTAGTTTACCATTATCAGTGAAAAATGTTTATTGCTAGCCTTGGTACATAGCCAGAGTGACTTTTGTCCTCTTAGATACTCACCACATGGGCTAGCCAAAACAAAGATTAATTTCCTCTATTGCAGTACTCCAAAAAAACAACTGAGATCTTTCTACCATCCATAGAAGTCTTATGTCTGGAAATTAAGATGTTACAGCCATTGTACTAACCTACTTGTGCTGTCAAAAGCTTCCTTCATTATTTTAAAACCTTCAGGGCTTTCAAGCCAGACTTTCACCTCTGCAGCCTGGCAAGCAGTGGGCAACCTTACAACAGGTCCTCGAGTCATCCCATCTGCCAGAATGCGGCTACTTGCTCCTCCACCAAGCTAAAAGCCAAAGCAGAAGATGAACAAAGGAAGAACACTGAAATTTCAGTTTCCAGGAAGTCAAAAATATGCATTATATAAGCTTCAATATGTTTTATAATACAGGAAGTTTTGCAAGCTTTTCAAACAAAATACTTACACATATTGCTCTACATCCTCTGTTTGTGCTTGCTACAAGACATCCTTCTGTTGTTGCCATTGGCACCTGGAACTCTTTGTTATCCAAAAACAGTGGTCCTGCTACGCCTACTGGAATAGGCATGTATCCAATCACGTTTTCACAGCAAGCTCCCATAACCTTACAAAAAAAATACAGAACGATCACTAAGGTTTCACTCCAGTGGTACCATACAGCATGCTATATACTATGCCTATGACTACACCAAGGTATCTTAGTAAAACACCCACAAATTTACCCAGAAAGCAACTCATGGCCACCTCAAAAAGTTAGTAACTACAGCTATCAACAGCTAACACTATTCAAGTCTAGGCAGATGTATTGAATCCTATACAGTAGTAAATGTTATGTAAATAACACTAAAATCCTTAAATTAATTTAAAATAATTTCAGTTTTAACTTGAGCTCAAGATAGTATTATCATTCAGTTGAACTCTGGCTTAGTATTAGTAGAACTCTGCATTTCTGAGATAAGGCAGCTGCATACTTTGATAGGAAATATTTTCTGGATAACTTACAAAACTCACCCACTGCCCAAGGTTAAAAAACATCAAGAGCAATTAAAGGTGGTGCCTTATGTTTGCCTTTTATTTTTTTCCTTCTACAGCAGTTTTGACCAAGGTCATTGTTAATTCACATACACCACTAAAGATTTATTTCATAGAATTATAGACTTGTTTGGGTTGAAAAGGACCATGAAGACCATCTAGTTCTAACCCCCATGCCCAAGACAGGGACACCTTTCACTAGATCAGGTTACTCAAGAGTCCCATCCAGTCCGACCTTGGACACTGCCAGGGTTGAAGCACCCACAACCTCTCTGGGAAACCTGTTCCAATGTCTCTCCACACTCACAGTGAAGAATTTCTTCTTAACATCTAAATCTGCCCTTCTTCAGCTTAAGGTTATTCTCCCTTGCCCTTTCACTACATGTCCTCGTGCAAAGTCTCTCTCCTGCGCTCTTGTAAGCCCCCTTCAGGTACTGGAAAGTGCTATAAGGTCTTCCCAAAGCTTCCTCTTCCAGGACAAAAAACCCCAACTCTCTTAGCCTGTCCTCACAGGAGAGGTATTCCAACCCCCTGATCAACTTAGTGGCCTCCTCTGGACTTGTTCCAACAGGTCCATGCTTTTCTTGTTCATGTGTTTGGAAAATAGTTTTACAGTGAGTTTTGCTTGTCTACTTTGTACTTACCAAAGAATAATTATAATTCCTATAAGGAAGATATTGCAAAGAGGAAGGTTCAGGAAGTTTCTTAGATAACATCTGTCTGCGAATGGATACACCTCGCTCCTGAGTTTCCATCAGGGTTTCCAGTTTGTATGCAGGAATATGTTTCGCATTAACTAAGCTGATAACCTCAGCATCAGTAAGAAATTTTGCTCCTTCCTGGAAACAAAGGGTGGAGAGAGAAAATACAGGTTCTCCTGGGTGAAAATCCTTTTAAATGTTTCCAAAAGAAAAAGGGTAACAACTTTACTTTGTTAAAGGAGTCAACCGCCAACATCAGGTTTTACAGCAGGCCAGGATATGATCAAAAACTTTCATGATCAGACACCCACTTGTATGTGTACATGATGAAGCTGCTCCCTCCTCCCACCCTTCTCAACTGACTTGAGTAGTCACTCATTGAAGGGTTTTGTTTTAGTCATGACCTCCGCACCCCAACAAGTTATTAGAGCTATGTAATTTTCTGAATGATATTACAACCAATGGGAGAATCTAAAAGTTGGGAAAAGAATTCTAACAATTCTTAAATCAGATGTTGCAGTAGAGGTTAAATAAAAAAAATTGTTTTTCCTTACCTGAGCATTTCCAAGTATACGAACACATTCCTCAATAGAACGTGGTTCCTTAGGTAACTCAATTTCTTCCTCTTTTCCACTGAGATATGAAGGAGTTTCCACAGGGCTAGAATTGCCAACCACAAATGTAGCCTTGGTTGATGACTCTGCTAATACAGGTTTTATGACTTCAGCTGCACAAAGACAATCAAAATGAACTCCGGTTTACAAAATCATGAAGTTTTGATACCAAATGTAACATGCTACCACAGATTGCACTATTTGTTCCAAATACTCATGAATAGGTCCAGTCTTTAGATTTATAAAAATTACCTACCACTTCCATCTTTGGGAAGGAAGGCTTCTTCTGCTGTGTTAGATTTCTGATTGTTTTTCAGAAGTCCAGTCTGCTTCCTGCAACAATTTTCAGGGACCTTTTTCTGTACCATCACAGGAGATGTTATGGGATTCTTCAGTGAGAGGGTAGATTCAGTCTCTGCTTGCTCAAAGAAAATGTATTTGACAGCAAGGAGAAGGGCTAATCCAAGCGTGATGACTTGCTCAATATCCATACTGGCCATTCTAAAAAAGACAGATCAAAAAGTAAATACACAGTATATGCAATTTGTTGCTTATAAGAGCATTTTTACATTATTTGCTTCAGGAAGGAATAATAATTGCATCATCATCTATAGTTACAGAAATTCCAGTCAAAAGATATTTTCTACCAAGTCATCGAAGTATGCTAGGCTAGGGTGGAAAAGTAATTCTTCGTACTATTATCAACATAAAAATCTTCAGATGTCATTAAAGAATTACCTAAATCTGATTAAAAAGCAGCCCCAGTCGGAAAAATGACTGTAAAAGATTCACTAACAGTTACATCAAATTGATTTAATACCTGTCCCCCAATGACAACACGTTTATAATCCTCTACCTATAATGATTACTATGATGCAAGATGAACTGCTAAAAGGGGAAAAAAACCCTGCCAAAACCAGAAGGTTCTGAGTTCTCAGAAATAACATGAAACCACAGCTGACACTAATTTGAATTAAGCTGAAGGAAAAGCCATAGTATAAAATGGGTTTTGCACTTTTTGCACTTAGGTGTGAATGGTCAGAAACTCTGCATAAATAATTACTCTAGTGCAGTCTGAAAGTTTATCTTCCAGTATGCTGTGAAAGACGCTAGTGGGATAAGACAATGTTTTGATGCATACAGGACAGCTAGCTCTTGATCATGTTCTGGACTACTTCAAGAGTTTGGACAAATGGCATAATATTGACATTTCTTCCAAAATGTCACCTCTGGGTCCAAGAAATCCTACAGTGGTCAGACTTGCAAGTCTACAAGTATTGTGCTCTAGGACGACAAGCTTCCAGCCTGGCAGCAGTAGAAATACAGCACGATCACAGTTCTGTGAAGCCACCCACCGAGAAAGGTAGAACTGCCACAGTGAAACATTAGGTTCAATTCGCTTTGGTGCATTCTCATCCAGTCCCACTGAATTTTCAACAGTACTGTTTTGAGCAGCTGGTTCTGCTATCCAACGACTGTGGGCGTGAACAAGAACCAAACCCAGTGACTGTACCAAAAACACAAAACAAGTATTAATTTTTCAAATGTAATTTGGTATCCAACCTACTAAGTGTAAATATTTTCCTCTTTTTGTTTGGTTTTTTTTTTGTTGTTGTTGTTTTCCCCATGCTTCCCATGGCTCTGAAGTCTACAAGCTGATTTTCCACACCTCTTACTAACACCCTTTTTGGCCTACTGTGACACTGTTGTAGAGTAGCTTTGGATGTGTCCCACCCACATTTTTTCTCTCGCTCAAGAAATAAGCAAAGGAAGTTGAGGGTACTGCAGGGGTAAGAGGGAGGGAATTAGTACACATGAAAGAGCCCTGAGTGCTTGGCATGGAAATGGCATAGGCAGGAAAATGACAGGTGTAAATACAGGGGAAGTATTAAAAACTACCACTGTAAGTCAGACTAATGGGCTTCAGAATACAAGTCTATAGGAAACAAAAGCTTCACTCTTTAAACCAGGACACCCCACTGACTGCATAACCACAGGTGAAAAAGAGCCACAAACCATAATCATTTTGACCCTCTGTGTTACAGGATTTGGTTTATTCTCTTCTTCTTCCAGAACACGAGCAAAATGACTAAGCTGCCATATAGGGCGCCCTTCACGACTCTCTCTTGAAAGCTGCAAAAAAATAACAAAATTTAAAAATAGGTCATATATAGTACATATTAGAAGAACCAACAAGTAAGATTCCACATTGCATTTTTATTTGATCACTCAGAAATTACCAAGAGTCTATAGTCTACTGCTCAGTTTACGTTAGACTTCCTGTTGTGAAAAACCCTGGACAGACACTAAGCTACAGTATAATCTGTTTACTCTGCTTTAGATCAGAACTACTACTGAGTGTGATTCATTTACTGATATTTACAAATTACTGTCACCAGTTCACTTTGAAAGGAAGACATACATGCTGGCATGTAACTCCAGCCTGGAAAGTATAGCTTACAGAAGCACAAGGCTGAATACTAAACTTGAGACTGTCTTGAAGTTGGTCTTACCTCTAATACCAAGGACACACAAGCTGGAAAGAAGGTCATGAAGACAAAGTAGTTGGCAAGAACAGACATACAGCCAAAGCAGCACATAATTTCAAGCTGTCGTACACCTATGTAAAAAGACAATGTTTACATTTGAATATGCAATTAGCTGTACTTGAAGAAGTGCTGTAGAACTAAGAGAGAAATCATTGAACTGACATTGCAGATTACAGAAGAAACTATCTAGATTAATTAAAAACAAGCATCTTAAGCCCTATAATACTGGCTTATTCTAAGCGCAATATGTGTTTATGTATTGACAGAGAAGTATTTTAAGGTGTAATTCTAAATGAATACACATAAACTTCCCCAAGACTTTAAAACTTCACAATGACAGCTTGAAACTCCTTACTTATCCAAGCAAAGAAAAATTAGCCAACATTATGTATTTAACTCCCTTCTGAAAGATGGGATGTTCAGGCAAGATGAAACAGTATACACCCTGCCTACTCCTTCACAAGTATCCAGAAAAAGCCACATTAGCCATGTTGCACATGCAGTACACAACTGCCTTAGTAAGGAGGACAGAGCTAACAGTATAAACTGTTTTAAAAAACTATATGCAACACCTAAATGAGTTTTTGTCCCTAAGATATAAAGCAGAAAACAGCTTATTAATACACAATACCCTGAAAGAACTAAAATTATTTGAAGAGCAAGTGCTCTAAAAGATGCTGTTAAGGTATGCAATATATCTGGGAAAAATACCCAAAACAAATTTTATGAAAGCAGGTGCACAGAAGCTCATCCCTACTATACAGTGCTCGAGGAAATCCAATACCTGTGTTTCAAACTTTGGTTCAACATGTATGTATTATTCATATTTGCAAGAAACCAGTAAAATAAGCTAATTAGGAGATAAATAAGTAGATTAAGTCGCTCCACTCTCATGGGTAACACCTATTATTTGAAACTCTCCATATCCTAATGTTTCTCAAAAAGGCTTTTTCAATTGGAAATATTTAGACCCTTAGACTGTATGGCTCACCTGACATGGTACCAACACCAATTACAAGACATTCCACAAGTGCATCCAGTGTAAATGTAGGGCCTAATATTGCCATCCCACGTGAAATATTTTCTCTTACTTCATCCTAAAAAGAAAAATTTCTGTCCATTAATATGAAGACAAAAACCAAATTAAGTTATACATAACGTAACTAGTAAATTGAGTAGTATTATGGTGGTAAGGCCTTGTAAAACATACATTGAAAATGAACTTTTATGAGAAAGCATATAGAGAATGTATTCTATTTTCTCTAACTTATTATATTTTGATAGCCTATTGACACAATTATTTCGTTTTGATTAATTTCTGTACCTTTGCCTCATGAGTATTCTAAGCTTCTACAATACTGATGGGTAGAGACACTAATTACAGTAAATTCAAAAGAACACCACTTCTAAATTTGAAGACATGAAATAGACGGCACTTGTGTCATAACATTTCAAAATTTCTTACAACCACATACGTACCCTCACTACTATTACTTCAGTGTTTTATATTTAACTCTGTGGACTCAGCTGATAGAAGAGAGGTCACAAAAGGCACTAAAACTTTCTACTGGGGGACATGGGTTTTACTCCGGAAGGCAGGCATGATAAACTCCATAGAGTTTGCTACTGTTTTGCTGGTGATGGTGGTTTTGGGGCAACAGATGAAAAAAAAAAAACAAAAACTGTAGTGGAAACTTATTTGTAAAATGTTTTCTTGAAAATTAGTAAAAAATTCTGTACTTGCAGTTATCATAATATAGAATACATTATATTGCATATATAGAAACTGTACAGAGTAATATACACTAAATTGAAATATAATAGGTAATATTTTGTCACAATTAATATGTGCAAATACCATGTACAGCATTTTGTAAGTATAAATCAATCCCACTTAATATGCTTTTATTTCAGAACTCGGACTAATAGGAAACAAATATTACCAGGTATGACAAGCAAGATGTCCAGTCCATCTCTCCTACTGTGCTGCATTAAATGTATTAGAGCATGGACGTTCCTGTCTGCACATACGCTACATTCATTCTGCTAACATTTGGCCTAGAAATATGCTTTTTTCAGTAGCAACACTGTAGCATTAGATGTGTCTTTATATATTGTTCCTGAGTCCTAGAAATTAAGTTTTTCTATCACTAACCATTTTAAGGCAGATGTTGTCTAGGAAGTCTAGCCTCCTTAGAAGAGCTGTAAGCATTGCTGGTTTAAAGTTCCAATTTTATAAAGTCATCCTCATACATACAATTAACAGTGAACACTAATTTACCGTGTTACTATTCACTTGAGCACTGATGTGGCTTGAAGACAAGAGAACATAGAATCTAGATAGAATCTGATTATTTTGTTATTTATGTATCCCCAAGACAGTATTTGCCTGCATATCTCTCCACTTGGATTACTCATACAATTATAAAATGGTTTGTCTCATAAGGGACCTTAGAGATCGCCTAGGTTCTAATCCCCTGCCACGGGATAATGTTCAGTTTTGAACGTTAAATTATAAATCTCCATTTCAAGACAAACAAACAAAAAACTCAAAGCAAAACACCAACCAACCAAAAAATCCTCAAAAATAACTCCCCTGACCTGTGAGTTGGAACTGAGCGCAAATTTGGCTAATGCACTTGCTCTTGACAAATCAATCAGAAGCAAGAAGAATGGCAAAGCTTCGCTGAAAAAAAAGGAGACATATGTTAAAATTCAAGGTTTACAGTACAGGGAAAAAAATGTAAGTGCGAAATCCAGAATAACAATTCATTACTTACTTTAAACCTGTCAGTTCTTTATCCAAGAAGTGAATTACCACTGTACTAAAAACGAAACTTGAGAAGATTGTGAAAAGGCCGGCAATACCTTAAAAAACAAGAGAATGGGAAATTTTTCATTTATATATATTGGAAGAGGAAAAGATAAGGAACCAACCCACCCCCCCACACACTTTTAGATCAATTATGACGAATGAGAATTTCTGTCTCTGTGCATTAACAGCAGTCAAGACACAAACTGAAGTAGATGCTATTTTTATAGATACTAGTATCTAAAATTTGTAACGCATTCAAAATAAGGCTCAGAAGCAAAAGCCATCAATCCTCTCAATTTATTTTAAGCAAAATTAAAAATGGCTTAAATAGCTCTATAATTTTAAGTATTTCACACAATAAACAGTTATTTCGAGAATGACATTTTCAGTGTTTATATAATCCTAACAACCTTTCATAAAAAAAAAGCACTTTGATATATGCAAAACATTTTTTCTGCTATCTAGAAAATAATTAAAATAACCCTGTTCAGAACATAAAGATTAAAAAGTTACTATTTGTTACCAATTTAGGTAAACCACCCAACAACTAAAACATATACAGCAAATACAAAAATCAGATACAATACCTAAAATGTATTTTGATCCAAGCTGCCTTAGGTTCTGAAACTGGAAATATATATAAAGAATTGCTATGCAGCGTGTGATTGTCAGGATGATGATGTCACTGCTCAGAACATCCTGTATGAAATACAAAGCAATTTAGTTAGCTTTTACACTAAGAAATAACTTTTTAAGTTTAAGTAATAAAAAATCCATTGTGATGCTGCACTAAAAGTGAAGTTTCAGAATAAAATAAATATCACTGCTAGTCTTGCCTTAAAAAAAAATACTAAAATGCTTGTTGATTAGTGCATCACTGTTTGCATACAGCTTTAAAATCCAAAATGAGACAAGAAAGCCATGAAGAAGCTTCTGCATGGCTACTTTACTCCTAATACATCAGCCTGCTCATATTCTATAGAAAACCCTGGATCTACTGATTATCACCAACTGCTACAAAATCAATTTAAATCCTTACTTCTTCAAGTTTGGGGCACTCATAATTCCAGCCACAGATCTTATCATTCCCAGTGAACATCTTCATAGACATCATACAGATGGTGAGAGTCACTGTTCCCACAATGACTTCCCATGGATGAGAGGCTACAAAAAGGCCATGCATTCGGAAGAGTCTGGACAGCATTTTCAGGGCTGTTTTTCTATACCTAGCAAACCTGCAAAAAAGGAATATTTTATATAAGTACAAGATGTGGTGGAGAAAGACAGAGCTCTACACTTTCCTGCAAGACATCCTGCAGGAAATAAAAGGCAAAACCACTTAAGTCAGAGATGAGTAAGGGAACTAATCTTCACATTTCCTTCAACCTTCCATGTAAAACACATCTATTTCTAATTTTGCAAAATATAGTATGATCTGCTCCTGTCTTCTCAACCTTTTTTTTGTAATACACATCTCCCTGGTTTCTTCAAGATCTTTGCCACTGGGATTAGGTAATTCATTAGAGTATGGTGCTAATAATGCCAAGGCTGAGGGTTCAATCCCAATATAAGCCATTCACTTAACAGCTAAACCCAACGACTCTTGCAAATCGGAAGATTCTGTGATTCTAACAGTAAGGCCTCCCTGCTCTCACCAGATCTCTCAGAATCTTCCTATCATACAATTTTGATACTGCTCTGACTCAAAATTCTTGTTTTTACCATCTATGTAAGCACTCGCCAAATTCTGTTATTTCTCTGTACTCATTCTTCCTGTCAAAAATACTGATGAGCTATAAAAATTATCAATTAACCATTACTGGTAATGCTCAACAGCAGGAATTGCAATATTATATTTCGGACTGCGGCTTCTCTACTTTCTGTTCAATATTATTCTGTGATACAAATTAATTACATTCAAAAATATTTCTTCTTTGTCTAAAGCATGCAAGTCCTCACATAACAGTATTGTGGCAGTTCTCTTCTACCCATTACTATTCCCTGGGTACAGGTGCATTTCATCATCCCTTTGCTTCCAACAGATAACAAACATCTACCAGGAATTTTCACAGCTGTCTTTCACATAACTAACAACATGAATGTTGAATACATCCTTCAGACCACATCCTGGTCTGTCTGCTCTGTGCAGGTTTATCAAAGATGTTTACTTATGTTTTATAGCACAGAAACAAAATGCCATAACATTCTCTCTTACATACATTAGTAACTGCACTTTCCTTTCCTCACTGCACAAAAACAACAGCTTACAAAACTGTATTGTGAAGTTCAAAAAATGCTTAATAGCCTAGCTAAGAGGGAAAATCTGTAATTCAGTATTTACATGTATCAACCTAGCACTGCAAGATTTCCATGGAGGACTGAAGGCTCTAAACACTGCCACTTCAAAGCGCATTAAAAAAATCTCTTTGTGTTGTCCTAAACACAACAATCCATCCATAGGGTTTCTGGTATTCTTTCTTTTGCTTGGACATTAAAAATGAAGCTGACATTCAATGGAGAAAATAATAGGGCAAATCTATCTGCCTAAGTGTTCCTAAAGATACCAGAATCATCTTGGTTTCCTACCAATACCAATCTGAATCACACGAGCACTAACAGCACTTATCTATTTTTCTTCATCCTTCCACCGTGAAGGTGTGGCAGGATGTTTGTGGCTCATGGAGTCAAATGGGGAAAATAATTGAGAAGACTGCCTCCCTTATGAATAAATTATTTCATTTCCTGACCAAATTTTTTTCCTAAATAAAATTGTATTGGTTTGAAAACAAACCAGTGGGAGATCGTAAATCAGAATAAAATTCAATAGAAAAAATTAAAAATAAGTGAAATAATACAAGGAAAAGCACTGACAAAGTCAGATACAACCTGACACCCTGTTGGGGTGGTGGTAGCAGTCCAAACGTAGTAGCTCAGTTGAAATGGTGTTTCAGCAGTCTGGTCTCCAGCTGAAAGTCCAGTGGTAGCTCTTGTCCTCTGGGAAACCAGTAGACAGGGCTGCCTGTGGTGTTTGCAATCTCAGTTTATATCGAGGATTGAAAATGCTTATCTCCTCCCTCTGGGCGGAGCATCTCACAATGGGATGATGTAATTTTGCCAGTCACGTGGTAAGGCCATTAACAGAATATTGTCTGGAACGGGTTATGTATAAATCATGTGGCAAAACCCATTAACAGACGATAGTCCGGAGGGAGGAGGCAAGCAACACCACCCACCTGGTGTCAACAGTTCATGTAGATGGTAACAGAATACACTGCAACCCAGGACAAAAATTAAAAACCAAACCTCTCCTTTGAAAGCTGATATTACCTCTTCTTTTTCCCTGTATAATAAAATCTACATTCTGTTTTGTAAATTTACGTTCTTGTAAAGCTGTTCCAAACTGTTATTATAATTTTCCTCAGCATAATGGAAGCTATCTTTTAACTAGGAAAACTAAAATAAAACCCAGCCAGAAGTATACCTGTGCTGAAGATTTTGAAACAACACAAAAAATAGAAAAAGGCATCACAATATCCTCTGAAAATACAAATATTTTTGAATACCACACTATTTCAGGAAAATCAGAACTAGCAGTTACTAAATGATTTTACAGAGTTCTACCAGTCCTGTACCTAGTAATACTGCTAATACAACTAACTCGGCAAGCTGGATTGATTATCTGACAATCAAAAAAACAATTAGGAGGGCTAGAAAGATTTAAAAATCTTTTTTTCAGAAATTGTTTTTCACATTTATAGGGAAAAATGCATTCATTCATTTATTAAAATAATGATCCATAATATCTTACTTTTATTATTAACTGCTGCTGTCCTGAAATACAGGACGCCTCATCACTCATCTTGGGGTTAACTGAGTGACATTAGCTCCTAACCTAAAAGGATTCTTTAAAGGTTTTGTGCTTATTTAACCTGCCCAAAGCGCAGGGTGCTTTTTGCTATGCAGTTGACTCTTCTAGAAAATATTGATGATTTCACACACTGATCCTGCATCAAAGTCAACTGTAAAAAAAATTCAGCGCATAACATCAGCTGACATTGTTTAAAATATTTAAACACACACACTGACTTGTAACTTGAAAATAACAAGACGTAACATTAAATATAAAGCTAAAATTTAACATTTATGTAATTTTGTTGAGTTTCAAAATGGTGGTTCAAAAGGGATGCTTTATAAATCCTGCTCGCGTTTGTTTTCAATCAAAAATTTCTACGAGACGAGACTAGAAAATAGAGCAACCTGTTTTGGGAATCAAAACAGAATGCAAAACACAAACAAACCCCAAACACGACCCCCTCAAAAAATTAACCAGAGTGTAAAAAGCGAACTAGATCGGTTGTGTGTAATGGTTTAGAGCAATTACCAACCACGTAACTGTACGACTACCCTCCTAAATTCCTATGGTTTCTCACACAGCTCTCACTAACCTCAGAGCCATCCTCTGCAACACCATCTAATGGATCAGCACAAATTTCTCATCTCTTGCTATCTGACTCAGCAACACCGACATGAATCAAGCGGCAGAAAGAGCCGAGCGAAAACCTGTGCAGAGCTCACCTGGACCTCACAGGGCAGCACAGAGACCCTGACACACGGCCAGGAAGGCGCTTTTTCCAAGGAGGGGGAGGCCACCCCCTCGCAGGCCCGCGGCTGCAGCCCCCGTGCGAAACGCGGGGGGCTCAGCCCCGCTGCGGCGCGGCCGGGGCCGCCGCACAGCCCGCGGGCAGCACGCCGGCCCCGAGAGGG
>VZRO01002169.1:880159-947275 GCA_013397915.1 Daphoenositta chrysoptera | reverse complement strand
CCATCAGCAGCGGCGAACACGCCATCGCGCCACGGGCCGCCCGCCAATGGGGCGCCGCGCTCCCCGCCCCGCGGCCTCTGATTGGGCGGCGGAAGCGGCTCCTTTGCATGCGCCGATGGAGCGCTGCCCCCGCCTCTGGGCCCGCCCCGCGCCGCGCCGGGGCCCGCGCTGCCCTCACCCTGCGGCCCCGGTACCGCGCGGCGACAAAAGCGTGGGAATTCTCAGTTGCTGCTCGTGGGAAGCAGCGGTGCCCCTGACTCCCGGGGGGGAAAAAAGAAAGCAAAGCAGTGTATTTGTACTTGTGGATTTCGGCCAGAGAGGAAGTGCAATTTTTGGTTCATGAAGCATGAGAGACCCACCTGAACGCGTTCCTGTGTAACCTGTGCTTTAGATGCTCTCCAGAGGTCCTTTCCAACCCTAACGGTTGTGTGATTCTCTTGGGCACCGAGTCGTGTGGCTGCAGAACAGCACTGCAGGTTGGCAGGGCCGTTCCGTGTTCCTGGGGCTGCGCATGATCACCTGCCAAACAAATACCTGCCGCGGTTTTTGCAGTGGGTGATCCGCGCCTCGGCTTTCCCCAAACTGCATCTTACTTGTGCCACCTCGCTTGGAAATACTTCTAGTAGCTCCACATGGCACCGTGCCGTGAAGCATTAATGTAATCCTCAAAATAGGAAGTGCTGATGGAAACGTTTCCGAAGAGCTCCACCCGAAGTAGTTGTCAGTGATGAAATCTTGCCAGCTCAGTCTTTTAACATGTAAATGCACTTTTCATTCTCATCTTCGATATGATGTTTATAAATCTTAATTTACTGCTGTGTATCCATCTTCCCTGATAACTTCTTTCTTAACACTAGTGTTTTTTTCAGTATCTCACCCTTATTAGCTGAAAAGTGTAAATTATTAGCAGTGAGATTTCTGGACTCATCTGTTAATATGTGCAGCAGCTGCTGTAACTGTATACGCATATGACTAAGACAAAGCAAAACAGCAATTCATACAGTTTCAACAATTACGTGTAATTCATATATAATTTAAGATGCTCTTTAATATCTTCGCTCTGTTTTCCACTTTTTCCATGAACATGATTTGGCAAATGCAAAAATGCTAATTTTATCAAGCTCATTGGGAGCAGGAGTCACTACGGTGATTTGGGGTTTGTAGTCTCTGCAAGTACATGACACCACGTGTGCTGACACTGAGCTCTCGCATCGGTAGCTCTGGCGGTGGCCTGTCTGTCGCGCTGCGAGGGGCCATGGGGGCAGCGCTGCTCCACTGCCCAGGAGATGGCCGGCAAAGCTCTGCCTGAGGAAAACATTGTTGGAATTGACAGACCACCACTGAAGAGTGCTACTGCAACCGTGGAAAATACTGTCGAATAATAATTTGATTACCTCAAACTTGTTCCCACGCATGAGCACATGAACCATTCACTGGTAGCAATGAAGTAAGCTACTTAACCATGTCCAGAGAAGTGTTGCAAATTTAGGGACTACCTAAACACAGACACAGAGCCTAGTTTAGAAAGGAGACATTGTTTATTCTGTGCAGGGTACAAGGCGGAGTTTTCTACAAATAAAGAACATCAATTCTCAAAACTTCGCTAAATATATATATATATATAGTAGCAAACAAAGAAATCATTGGTTCATCATCACTTCATTGGTTACAAATTAGTTCTCTTATTAATTAGTATTCTACCTTCTATTGGTTGAATGATTCTCTTGTTTCTCATGCTAATATATCTGGATGCTCCTGCGTTCTGTGGTTTTCTTGAGATGGTGGTCCGTGAGTCAGTGGCCGAAATCTCTCAGTTCGTGACTTACGAGCCTGTGAATTGGCACCGGTCCCTTGCACACAAACAGTACGGGGACCAGCGGTGCCAGCCAGGTGACAAGAGGCACAGCAGGACCCAACAACTCAACAGGAACTTTTTGTCAGGACCTGTAGTGACAGGACAAGAAGTAGCGGGTACAAATGGACAGAAGGGAAATTTAGGTTAGATATCAGGAAGAAATAGTTCCTGTGAGGGTGGTGAGACATTGGAACAGGTTGCCCAGGGAGGCTGTGGATGCTCCAACCCTGGAGTGTCAAGGCCTTGAGCAACCTCGTCTAGTGGGAGGTGTCCCCGCCAATGGCAGAGGGGGTTGGGACTAGATGATTTTTACGATCCCTTCCAACCCTTTAACGTTCTATGATTCTAAGACCCAGGCTATGTGGTAAAAAAAGTAATCCTGACTTCAGGGTCCCCCCCCTTTGAGGCTTCCCGGCCTTTTTCACTGATAAGGCAAGACACTGTTTCACAACCTCCTTCTCAGTCTCTGTGACTCTCTGGGCATATGACCGTTTCTGACTCTTGAGATGTGAGCGTCAGAGCGCACAGTCTCGGAGAAGGGAGCCCCAGCGCATGACACACAGCACGGTGTTTGTGGGGCGCTGTGGTTCTGGCGAGCCCGCGAGGCCGCTGCCGCCCGAGGGGCAGCGAGGCGCCGCCGCAAGATGGCGGCCGCCGGTGTGGGGGACGGGCGGCTGCCTGAGGAGGCGCCGCGGGAGCGCAGCGGCCGCACCATGGAGCGGGGGGGGAGAGGCGGCGACAGCGACACGGACAGCGACGAGACCGTCGTGGAGGGCTCTGTGACAGAGAATGATGTGGAGGAAGGGGAGCTCTTTAGGAGGAGGTGGTAAGGCGGTGTGGGCTGTGAGCCGCACCTGCCCACCTGCCTACGCGAGGGCGGTGGCTGAGGGGGCCGCTCCCGTGCTGAAGGGTTTTGTTTTCTCCTTCCCCCGCCCCTCCCCTTTTTCTTCCTTTGATTTTTTTTTCCCCCTCTGTTCAGAGCCGTTTGTATGTGCTCTTAGACCTAGTATTTCTTAGCTCTGCAAATAGCTCTGTTTATTTTCACACACCTTGTGTGCCTTGGAGCTTATGCCTCCGGACCCATCATTTTAGTCAACAGAAGTGAAATGTCCCAGAAAACAACTCGGAGAAAGT
Source organism: Daphoenositta chrysoptera (assembly GCA_013397915.1). Classification (NCBI taxonomy): domain Eukaryota; kingdom Metazoa; phylum Chordata; class Aves; order Passeriformes; genus Daphoenositta; species Daphoenositta chrysoptera. The sequence continues at coordinate 944,286 of VZRO01002169.1, read as the reverse complement.
AAACACTATTAAATACACTTGGTGCTGGTTCTATTTCCCTGCAGCTTTGCCTTGATGTAATTTTCATGATATTATCTCTTGCATCCTTTAAGACATGGGAAAGATTTGAAACCACATGCAGGTCTTTATGCTGGCTTTGTCGCACTGGAGTTCTTGGAAATACTTAAAGCAGCGATGTGCCTCACTGATCATGGTCTTCTTTGCAGAAAATCACATACATCCCTACAGTTTGGGGTTTTTTTACTGTTTGTGTCAGCGCTCGCCCAGAGGTGTCCCTACGGCAGAGGCTGGGATGGGTGCTTTCAGATGCCCTTTGAGTTTATAGGACTGTAATGCTTACAACTGCTTAACGACCTTTTATTTTATTTATTTTGCAAAGGTTGCCTTTTCTTAACGAGGACATTGCTTTAACAAGTGAGATAAGTATTAATAAAGGTAGGACAGACTCTTTTTTCAGTCTGTGTTTTTTTTTTTCCTTAAACTGTTGCTTTGGATTTTGCCTGAGTGTCCATGTTTAAACTTGGGTGTTGCATGAAGTTCATTCTTAGGAACTGTGTGTGCTCTTTTATTACATCCGTAATTTTAGCTCATATTTTAAAGGATTCTTCAACACATTTTTAATATTTGATTAGATTTGCTCTTGAGTTCTCTATTCCTCCTGTGTACTACAACTGAGAATCCCTGTCTCAGGAAGCATCTGAGCTGTATATAAGGATATCCTTTTTATTTACATGTATGTATTTGTATGTACATGTTTGAACAGAATAAAATAAATGGATTCTATATGCATAAATCATATGTAAATCTAGCTGCTTATGGTATTTTAAAACCCCCTTTTATATTATTAGTATATCCATTCTCTTTAACATAAAAAGTTTGAGTAGGGATATTTCCGTGCATTATGTTTAGTGTATCATTAAATTACTTTCAGTATAAATGAATGCACACTCATTTAAGGTCTTAAAATATTCCCTAATAACTCTCATAGACCAGACTGCATGAGCAAGTGTGTTTTAGTTATATAATAGTTTCACAGTACTTCCTTGGTATTTTTATAAAATCCATTTGACTTGCATCCTATAGGTTTTATTTCAGCAATGTTTCAGACTGGGTATTCTTTAAGTGACACATGGTGCTCCTCCAGATTTGGTTGTGTTTATCTTTTTGCCAGTTTGAAGATCTGAGTGGACCATAATTTTTTATCAACCTTCTCCGAGTTAATACAAATCTTATCTCCAGCCCATTGAAATCTGCAGAAACTCCAATGGCTGTGATTTCCTAATGCTGAACCTTTTATAGTTGCTTAATAGTTTTAAGTGAGGAGAGAAGCATCATTTGAACCATTTTGAACTTCCCTGTGGTTGTCCACTGGAATTAAATCCTCGCAACATTCAACATACATGGTTTGAGGCATGTCTGTTTGATGCTGTTAAGTTTGTGCAGTGGGCATTTGTCTGAGAGTTGAGGGGAGTTTTTGTCTCTGCAACTGTAATAGATTGTGGTATTTTAGCATTCTGCCTGCATCATATTATATTTAGTAAGTTGGAATTCGAATTTCATCATTCGTGTTTTCATGCATACTTGTATAGTAGTAATTTGGTGATGAGCTACATAGCGTAAATATTAATTTGATTAGTGTTCTATTAGTGTCAGTAACAACATCTTTGTTTTCAAGCATAGGGTCCAACCTTAAGGATGTCTCTCTTTTTTTTTTTTTTTTTTTTTTTGAGAGAATGTCTTCATTTGTATAGTCGTTGAAGAAACTATGCCATCTAGGAGTACAAGTATATTTTTAGTCATATGGATCAGGCAGATTACCAAAATAGCAGGTGTTAGTTTAAAAAATAAGAGGAAAGACTTAATAGTCAATGAAAATTCAGGGAGGGTCCTGGAACACTAAGTGAAATAAATTTCCACCACTGGCTGGTTTTATTAATTTCTGTTTCATTCATGTAGTTTCAAAATCTAGTATGATAGATTATTTAGCCACTTAAATCCATTGCATATTAGAAGTTTTGATGCATGTAGCTCAGTTACTGAGTTACGTAAAAAGTTATAGAATTATGGAAAATTACAAAGAAATTAAGACAGTCAAAATTTTAATTACTGGGGATTTTTTTGTTTGCTGTTTCTTTCTTCTAGGAGCCTTTTCACCAGAAATCTGTTTTATACAGAAATTCAGTGACCACACATATTATCATAAGGAAGAACAGATAAATCCAGTAAGTCCAGCAATGATAATGTCTCCTGTAAACATATCTAATGATTAATTATTAATAAACCCACTGGGCCTCCCCTTGATTATGTGCAAAAGAGTCTGGTGGTTTACAGCTGAATTGAATTTCATCTCTTCACCTATGTAGCATATAGTCTGCAGGAATGTATCAAAGTCTCTTCTCTGGTATTTCATGAGATTATAACCTTTAAAATTTGAGGAACAAGCCCAGGACAAAGATGAGGATGTTGTGGAGCACAGACTTTTTAATATGTTCCCTTCAGGAGCTGAAGGGTAATCAACTGGGTTGACTGTGCCAGAATACACCCTGGGTTACTCATTATGGGATTAGCTGTGATCCAATGATTGATAAACTTGTTTCTTTCAAAAGGAAAGAGATAATAATCCCAAAAGCAGAATAAAATGTCTACTTGCGTGATGATGGGGTAATTATTTTACTCTATGGATAATTCTGCATTTCCTAATCTGCTAATTAGGCTACCTTTTAATGTATTTACCATGGTTGGTAGCTAGCTCATAAACTTCTGTTCGGTTGAGCAATTAGCTTTCCACCTCCATATGACAGAGTCGTGAAACAATTAGAGACAAACAGGTTCTCTGCTTTTAACTGTGACTGTTACACTGTCTTCAGCCTGGATTCACCAAAGCCTACAGTATGTGTATCCTTATTCCAGTAAAAGAGAGGTTTTCTAAAAAGAGCTAGACTGCCTCCTACCAGACAAAAGGTATATTGAAAAAATACACACTTTCTACTGAAGTGAATGTTCTTACAGCTCATTCTAGAATTGCAAATAAATTTCTCTCAACTGACTGTGTGGGTAACAATGAACAAAATCCAAAAGATGCTGTTATTTCAAAAACTTTTCTCCATAACTTTATTTTACTCCTTGCATGTCTGAGGGTGGTCTTGACTGAAGTTTATCATTATTTTCTAAGGATGGAGGGAATGAGAGTGCACATTTGAAAGTGCACATTTGCTCTTTCCATTTCCGCTCTGGGAGATGATCTGACAAGCTATTTCTTAACCTTAGTCTTTGGTTTATGGTTCTCACCAGATTAGCCAATCCCAAATCTAAGGACAAATGCCCAGTCCACTAAAGAAGTCAGAAAAGCAAAGAAACCTCGTACTTTTCACCAAAGAGTTTGGGTAATTATTAATATTTTTTGTTTTGGTGAGACCTGTATAGTAAGACACTGGCAGCTTGGTTGTGTACAGCTTGGGGACAGTAAAAAATTTTAAGTTTTTACGGAATAATCTAAGGAATGGTCGTGGCCTGTTGTCTTTGATACCCACATGTGTGCATTGCACCAATGTGGCTCTTCAACTACTTCAAGAGTCAACATGGAATGTACTTTCATAGAAGTATTCCTTCTACTGTGTCCTCAGAAATGATCATATACAAATAAAGCATTTAGATGTGATGTGATGTGGTGTTTGTGCAGAGTGGATATCTGTGAATGTTTTCAGGAAATGTAACATCTATTCCAGTTGTTCAGAGAGTCTTAGCTTTCTTTGTACTTCAGATGGGCTCGGGGTGACTTAGGATATGCAGTCCTGTCTTTGATTCCATCATGTAAACAATTGTAATTAAGAATTTTCCTCTACGAGAGATGCAGTAGACATACATACAGATTTTGTAGGATCCAGGTTCTTGTCAACAAGTCATTTTCATTATCTGTTAACATGCTATTCTATGGCTTGTTCAGACAGGTGTAATGATTTGTTATGTCCGTGCTTTCCCCTTTATTATATGTTTTTTTCTTACACTTTTTGATGTGAAGTGCACTGAAAGTCATTAAGTAACACCTAATAGCTTTCAAGCATTAGTCTTTTTTCGGAAAACATCCAGAGTATCCTCCTATAGTTGTCTGTATAAATAAGTTTTCAAATGAGAAAAATTATTGAGATTTTGCAGGAATTTCTTCACCAAAAATGAAGGCAGTGTGAAAGGCTGTTCCCTGTACTTCAGTCAGTGGCCAAAAATACTGTTTGTGTAACGTATATGGTTTGAGAGGATTTCTCAACTGGTGAGCAATATACTGATTTTGCTTAGAACCTAATTTTTTAGCAGACAGAACGGCTTGTTCGTCTGAGTTATAATGGTAGTTTACTAAGATTTTAAAGCATCTATCTGAGCAATGTTAGCCAGATAGAGAGGTTTACTAGTTGTTCTGTTATTCTCCTTACCTTGCTTGGTCTCTGGATAATGTTCTATGTAAATATTTAGGCTGAGTTGCCTGAAGGGTCTATTTAAGCAAAATAAATAACTTTCTGCGAACTATCTCATTGGAATATTTTGGAATTACATCAGTCAATAATTGTTGCACAAACTAAAGAATCTGTTCTGTTCCAACCAGCCTTTTAGCAGTCCTTGCTGCTGGGCAATCTCCACGTGTTGCTCTTGAAGCCATTGTTAAGATGTTTGTTCTTACTGTGTGGCTAGTACCTTGTGTAAGCGAGAGAAGTTGTCATTTAGTGTCCACACCAAGATGTTCTTTCTCAGTCTTCTAGTGCTGTTAATGTTGTCCACTGTAAGTCAGTGATTTGTTTAAAATTGTAGCCAGTGTGTGGGTAGTTCACCAGTAAAACCCAGTCTTAGCTCATCAGTGAGAGAACAATTCTGCAGTTCACTTGACTATCTTAAATAATTCCTAGTTTGCCTTAGACTTTGTATACCAGCTCCTTTTTCCATACTGAAGATATGTGTGTTGTTGACAAAGGCACAAAAAGCAGATCCAAGGTCTTTGTAATAAAGAGTTGGAATTTGGCTCCTGCTGTGACATCAGTTCTCTCCTTACCCACCTGCTCTTTCCTGTGTTGGCTCGTGGCAGCCCTGCTACTCAGAACTGGCTGATGTGCAAGTCCTGAAGTTCCTTAAATAGGATATTTACAGGGATATTGAGAGCAGCATACTAAACATCACAGTCTTTGGAACAGCAATGTGTGTTATTTAATGAAAAAAAGTAATTGTTACAAAAAAAGATTAAACCTGTGAGTTGAAATTAAAATACCTCGTGTTTTGGTCCTTTGATGCATAAAACATCTTCAGTGTGAAGCAATTGTATTTCACTTGCAACAGTTTGTTTTCTTTGTGGGTGAATGTTTTCTTCTATAGTCTTGATTTATTTTTCAACATTTTTGTCAAATAGTACAAATAAAAAAAGATTTAAGCAGAACGCTTTTGTATCTTAGTAGTAATGTATGTAATGATTGGATCTAAGATTTTCATTTTCCAGCTAAATTATAGAAGGAAGAAGATAAGCCTACAATAAAACTGAGAAAATAAATAATTAAATACTTTGTTTACTAACTTGTTATTTTTTTTCTTCTTTCAGGTACTTCAAGAGGCATACACATCTGACCAGTCTCAATCTCTGCTGAAGTGAGTATAATATATCACACGGGAATTTCAGTCAGGTGCAATGTAATTAAATAATTCTGTTATTCTTATATATTTACAGTATACTTTTGTATGTTATTTTATTCCCATTGTTCTCTTGAGAAACAGTTTTCTTGTTTGCCTAGTGAAGGATCTATATTTATGTCGGCAGTAGTTCGGTGTCCACATGGATCAGGCTGTACTTGGATTTATTTTTTTTGATGATACTACCTTAAATGGTTTAAGAACATAACCAACAAGAATAATAGAACTTGAGGAAAACCATTATAAAAATAAACAAAAACTTGAAATAAATAGTATTAGGCCTTTTGTTCCTGGAAACTATGGAAAGATTTCAGTAGAAGATAGATTTATAACATAAGTATAGAAAGATGTAATAAAGAAGAGAAAAAGCCCTTTTTTCATTTAGAGAACAAATGTGCAAACATAGCTGGCTTCACGTAGGAAATCCGTAAGCCTTACTTATTGCACGTCCTTGTAAAAAAAAGCATACTTCTAAAATAACTGCAGCTGTTTCCACAGACAGTGGCCAACTCAAAGTACTGTAAAATTTTATAAGATGAGTAAATTACAATTCTTTAAGAATTTTTTTATTGTGTTATTTAATTCTAGGGGTTGGATAAACCATTCATCACCTACTGAAAATATTTCTAAGCCTGGTTTTTCATTAAATTCTGCATCAGAAGAACAGAAGAATAATTCTGTAGGTATGTTGTATTTGTACAAAACTAGGAGTTGCTCTAGCTGTAGCGAAATTGTTTGAGAAAATAATTTAAGAAGCTGAAGATGAGTATCCATGTAGGTTTACATAGAATCTCACTATATGTGTTTTTTACAACAATTGTTCGGTTTTTGTAATCATGGACTGCAAGTTGTTTTTGTAAGTATTCTGTTAGAATTGTTTGAAGTTGTAACTGTTTTCTCAAGCCAGTGGTATATATCCAGTTTAAAATTATTTCATTGCTGTGGAATTTTCTGACAAAGGTTACGGGCCACATGGTGCTTAAATGCCTTATAGATGTGTAAGGTAAACAGGTCATAGAAGCTTCCTTCTTGCTTCTTTCTAACATATCCAAGAATCACAGGGATCTGTAAGAAAAGAGAAACAAAAATGCTACTATTCCCCAGGTCTGTATGTCGTGTGCTGCTACTTAAGTTGTACTTCCATTCCTCAGTGTTCCCAGATGTGCAGGACTGCCCCATCTATTCTGCCGTCTTCCACTTGAGCTTATTTTTGGTAATCCAACAGAAAAACATTCACTTTATTTCTGATTAGGAAATTGCCAGGGAGTCACATGAATGAAACTGGGTGAGAGAGCAGGGGTCTGGGATCATCCCTATTCAGAGGCAGTAAATTACTGGATTGTTTTAGCAGTATTGTCTAACTGCAGTGTAATTAGAGCAGGCAGAGGATAGGTCTCATCGTGTGAAATGGCTGGCAATTCCACCTGCTGATAGTCTTTGGCAACACAGGAGTCTAAACCACAGTGAAGAAATGTGACAAATAGCTCTGGAATATAATTTGGTGACTAAGAGAGCCTAACTAGAAATTTTATTGTCAGTTCCACTTAGGGAACATGACTATAGTAATTTTTAAGGTTTGAAACTTAAGCCTTAATTAGGAAATGATGCCATTTTTTTTAGAGATTATGAGAGCTTTTGGAAGTGGGAAGTAAAACTGATATACTTGTCTGCTCTCCTCAATTTAGATATCAAATTGAATGGATTTCAGAAAGATTCAGAAGAAAAGGTAAGCAAGCACATAGCTGTTTACACTGACACTGAGCATATTACGTGAAAACAGCTTTAAAGCTAAGCTTTATTTTCTGTTTTTTTCGGGGGGAACTGTAGTTGCTAAGCTTGCAGAGCACAAAGGTAGAAACACAGCAGTGAGGTGGGAAAGACATCATCATGAGACAGAATCTATAAGGGCTGTTACTTAAGCTAAAGTAATGAAGACACCTAGTAGCTTAAAATGTTTCCCACCAATGAAAGCTTTAAGACAGGCATTGCATTTGGAAGGTCTCTGAGGAGGAACAAGAACTGTCCTTTTGTTTTTGAGAGTTTTACTTGTGGCCAGAAATAGGTAGTAGCAGAGTTTCTGCTGTGAAAGACTCTGCTTAATGCAGATATGGATATCATATCATTATGACTTTTCCATTTAGTCCCATTGATTTGTACCTACAAATAAAAAGTTAGGATTCTATATAAATCGATTTTACTCGGCTTTTTTCAAGGATCCTGTTTGAGGTTTATGTCAGGGAAAAAGCAGTACTTGGTAGGATTCACCAAAGGCAGGTTTGAGACCAGTATTGATACTGAAATCGGCCAGACAGGAACTTTCTAACACAGTTTTGAGTATTAGAGAGCAGGCATTCTTTACTGCAGCAGTGGTCACTTGGAGGATCCTTCCTCCAGCTGAGTGCCCTGAGAGTCCAGTGAACAGAGTGTTTATCATACACACTGATCACACATTCATTAGCTATCCCCCTTTACTTGATTTATATCTATTACTTTATTTTACATAGTTGCGACCCTTATCAGAAGTCCTTATATGGTTCTTTGGGGTCTTCCTTGGTGGTTTTCAGTGTCCCGTGTCCCAGGTGTCTGTTCCTTGAGCCCTGCTTTTTGAACAAGCACAATATCATTGTTTTGCATAACTTCTACTTTGTCAGCCTTGCAGAGCTGAACTGGCATCCTGCTTGCATTTTTCATGGCTTCTGTTTGCCTAAGGTACATCCTTTATCTGTTTCTCCGAGGCGGTGCTGTTGTACTCCACTGTCCTTATCAAAGTAAAGTTCTGTTCTACTGTCCTTGTTGTTCACGTCTTCCAGCAAGTACGAGCGATGGCAGGGTCAAGTATTCCATCTCAGAGCAAAGGGAAAAAATAAAATCTCCTAGGATATTATTTTCTGAAAAATATACAACTATTCATATAAAACTATGTTTATTAAATGAAACATCCTCATTGTACAGAATTAGTCCAATAAAACAAACACTAAATGCCTTGAAACAGAGATTGCCTATTACTAATAGCCTCTGGAGAATAGGCAGATTGAATGCATTGAGAGTATCTCCAGAGAGGATATTTTAGGAGCCTGGAGTAAAAAGGCTGGAAATAATCACTGCAGTGAATTTTACTTTTTGGATATTGGCTGATGTTGGCACTAGCAAGATCTGAGTCCTGCAGAAGGATCTTTAGTGAGATGAACCAATGGCTGTCACAGGCTTCCGTGTACTGATTTGACATAAGGTCAGGACAGACACCTTGACAACCAACAGTGAGTCACTGAATATCTTAGTTTTGTATATCCCTGAAAATACAAAATAAATCTATAAATTAAGATTATCTATGCATACAATTCTGACACAACACAGTTAGTCTTGCTGAGTTTTCTTGGTTTTGATGATGTAGCAGCACTGATTTCTGTTGCGGTTACTCTGTCAACAGTGGGGCCAGTACTGTTCAATGTCTTCGTTAGTGTCCTGGAAAATGTAACAGACTGCACTCTCAGCAAGTTCAAAGATGGTACTGGGAGGAATGACTGATAGACAGATAGTTGTATATTGTCATTCATAGGGCCCTGAACAGATTGGAAAACTAGGTGGAGAAAAATTTATCAAGGGGAAATGCAAAGTTCTGCATCTGGGGAGAAATAACCTCAGGCACCAGTAGAGCTGTGGACCAGCTGACAGGAAAATAGCTCTGCCCGAGAAGGACTTTGGAATCCTGGTGGACGCTCTACTCTGCTTTTGTGAGACCCCACCTGGATTACTGTGTCTGGAGTTTTGTGAACATGTCACATTCAAGGGTTGAATTTCAGTTGACATTGGGGTTTTTAGGATCCTGGAAAATTTCACCTGCCCTTCAACAAATGCACTGAGCGTTTTTCTTGGGAAATTTGTAATACATATACATGCTGTTTATACCATAAAGTACTTCAAGTACAGAAAGTTACACCAGTGCAGTTTTTTTTTCTCCAGTTGCTTAAGGTGTGGATGAATTAGAGAGGTGGTGTAAAAATAAAGTATAGTTCAATAAAGCAAAGTAGGAAGTATTCAGTATTTGGAAACAATTTGATGCACATGTAAAAGATAGGAAATACCTGGTGGAGGAATAATTTTTCAACAAAGAATCAGGGATTTATACTGGCTTGCAAACTGAATGTGAGTCTGTGCTGTCAGATTTCTGCCCTTTCTGCCTTAGTGTGTGTGAACTTTATCTAAATCATGTCACCAGTGGTTAAAGGTTTCTTGCATTGCCCAGTATTGCCACTTGTTGGCAGCAAGACTCTAAAAATGCATTGAAAGAGATTTTCTTAGATCCAGTATTACTGAGTATGAGCTCTATTATATACAAATGTTATATAGAAAAAAATATGGTTTAGGTCTGTAGACGGCATCATATTTTTTTCTGCAGAGCATTTAAAATAGGGATAGGTAAAAAAATGGAAAAACGATTTCTTTGTGTAAGAATGGGTGCTCCTGTTGAATGTAGCTCAAAGGGATTAGAAAATAGTAGCAATATTACTTTTCCAAGAAGAATTACGATTTTGTGTTCTGTACTCAGTGTGGAAACCACACATGTAAACTTCTCAAGATCCTCAGGTGTTGAACTGAAGTTTGTGAGACACAAATCCTCCACACCTATATTGGATCCACATAAACACATAATCAAAACTCCTATGTTGTGTTTTACTAACAAGGTATTTTAAGTTATTGTGACTGTGTTCACTTTCATTATTTCTGTGTGACAGAAATTTTTAATGACTTTATTTTAAAGCCATATAACACCCTCAGTTTATTGGCAATGGCATAGTATCTTTGACTAAAACAGATTTAGTCTCTTTTGCTCTGGATTTTCACTGCTATAGAAGTCAACAGCCGAAGTTGAAACTTCTTTTGAAACTGAGAGCTCAGTCTAACTCTTGTGCATAGCTTGTATGAAGGAAAGCTTTGAGTCTTGTAGATTTTGCAAAAATTGATAATAAAATGTACACACATAGATAGAGAGATGACTTCTAAAGTGAATGTTAGTTAAATGCTTTTTAGGAAGAATAGCTCCATTCCTTTTTGTAAACTTCTCAAAATTTAATTTTTAGATATCACAAAAATTAAGTAATGAAGATTGCTTTCCAGGAATAAGCCTCCGTCTAGATGCTCCTGTCGAAGACATAGTGACAGTTCTAAAGGAACAGACACCAGAAGACACATTTCCACATGTTTTAGATAATTGCCACAGAACCTGCATGACCATTATTGTCGCAGATGACACAGTAAAAGAACATTCCCTTAATAATGACACAGATCTTTCACTGCCATCCCCAGGGAAGATTTTCATGGACGTATCCACTGAACAGACTATAGAGACTAGCGAAGTTGACATCAGTGATTTGTTGAGATACCCTAGTGATTCTGAGCATCTTAAAAACCCATTGTCTGACAAGTTAGAGTGTCAGGATCAGGACTATTCCATCTATCCATCAGCAGTTGAGAGCAGTGATGCCCTGCCAGTAGAGCTTGTGGCACCTCTGAATGCCTTGTCAGGATCAATGGTACAAACTGCCACTCCTGCAGTGCCAAATGAGAGACAGCTTAACGCCAAGGAAGAGCAGGTAAATTCAGAACCCAGTGTTCTGCAGCTAGATGATGACTCTACACAAATAACAAATGTGATGGAACCTCGGCTTGCTGCAATTCAGATGGAAGAAATAAATGCCTTCACAGGATCTAACTTGCAGAGCACAACAAATGAGCAAGTATACCCACAGTTAATTCCTATTTGAAATTTTATGTTTATCATAAAGTATTATATAAAGTAGCCAAATTACTTGAAGATGGAAATCTTAGTAAAGAATAAACTAGCATCAGTAATTTGCATTTTTAAATAATTTCAGTTGTTTTTGTTTTAAAAGTCCGGTACTGTATTTCCTGTTCGGATGTATCCATGTTATGAAAATAGCTGAGCTTGCTGGGATGGGAAATCCTAGTAACGTTAATTTATTGACTGATGTGGAAACCTAGAATCATCATGGAATTCTTAAAAACTCCTGGACCCCCTGTTTGTCTTCTGTGTCTCATGTTCTCTCCAAAACACTATTCTGTTATTTCATAGTAGCATACCAACATAAACCAGCCAATTCCAGCTCCAGGTTCCTGCTGTATCCTGTTCTATTTTTGATCGAGGCAGTAGTGTGCTGTTTTCTTTTGTCATAGTTCTCACTGCTATAACGTGCAAATGCTTTGCAAGTATACATAATAGATTATAGCTACGTGTTTTCTGCAGACTAGGAAGATAATTCAGTGAGGATTTTTTACACATGTATTTAGCAGTGTATTTATTGTGCTTAGTTCTGCCTGTGCAAGACATACTAAAAAAACTGAGGCATGTGTTTATGTTCCCGTCCTCTCCTGAAGAAGAGGGTATGTATGGATACAGCATGTGATCCTTCTTGTTACTCTGTGTGCTGTGAAGGTGTTCTGTTACAGGTCATTTCTATTCAATAACACCAATGCAAAAATACGGAGAGGGGCTTGAAAGGAAAGCCATAATCTCTTCCTGTTTAGATTATAGTAAGGGAAAGAGAAGGACAGGTAGGAGACATAGGTTTATGCTGCAGAGTATATTAAGCATCTCTTGGTAAACCTATAACCTGATTCTCTGCTCTGTATTGTCTTTGAATCGATTATCAGTCATGTAAAGCTGTCTATTGAAGGTGATTTTACAAGGTGGCTTTACTTCCCCAGAACGGCATAAAGCATCCAAAAACTATAAGTTAATTTTGTCTTTTCCTAGTAGTATTAACTGAATATATCAGCATGTAATTAAATGTGCTACAAAGATGGCTAATTTCAAGGTGCTGAAAGGTCTGTAGGCCAGTTGTCTCAGAACCATAGCACTTTACAAAGCTCTTTTAGTGAAGTATTGATTTCTGAAATTTGTAGCATAGCTGTGTGAAGATTAATGTATAGATTTACTCGAAGTTGCAGTTAAAATTGTGAAGCAGAATCTTGTGGAAATGGAGATCTCTAACCTTGTCAAATAATAATCAACTTTAACTTTTCTTTGTGCCTTTATCTGGTGTTCTGGAAGGCAGAAAGTAAGGAGACAATTGACTGGGGAAAAAAAGCCCAGTTAATTTGTTAGTAACTGTTGAAGTTAACAGTATATTGTCCACTGTGGTCTTTTCTCACCCTTCTTTCTTCAGAGTACTTTAGTGGTGAAACAAGTATCCAAAAGAGGAGAGCCTGAACCAAGTTGTTGATGCAATGAGTATGCTGAAAATCCCATATATTTTAGTATATGGTCTCTTATAAAGCAAGTGTGGGGTTTTTTTCTTTAAAATGTCTTCTCCTCTAACCATGCTCCCATTGCAGATGTGGATCCATGGAGTATTGCTATGATAGTTTTCTAAGCTATTTTTCCCAGCTGCCATAGGATCATTAAGGCTGGAAAAGACCCCTGGGATCATCAAGTCCAATTGTCCAGCCATGAACTGCTGTGTTTACCACGAAACCGTGTCCCCAGGTGCCACATCCACATGTCTTTTGAGCCCTTCCAGGGATGGTGATTCCACCACTTCCCTAGTCAGCTTGTTCCAGTGCCTGCACACACTTCCAATGAAAAAAATTTTCCTCTAACCCAACCTAAATCTTCTCTGGCACAGCTAGAGGCCACTTCCCCTTGTCCTACTGCTTTTTACCTGGAAGAAAAGACCAGCCCCCACCTCACTACAAACTCTTTTCAAGTAGTTGTAGAGAGCAATAAGGGCACTGCTGAGACTCCTTTTCCTCAGGCTAAACAACCCCAGATCCCATGTTAACATGCATTGTCTCTTGACCCAGGGGGACCACTTCTAAGAAGGCAATTCCCTCTTCAGTAACCTCTCTGCTAAATATGTCAATTAAAAAAATTAATCAGCGCATTCTCCATTTCCATTTGTATCCTGAGAAAGGACTTAGCAGTTCTCCCTCATCATTGTGAAAGAATTTCTATGCATGTGTGCTGAGGGTATGTCCTAAAAGCTTTCAGCATTACTCAATTATGTAATAAACTAATGAGTACCCAGATTTCAGAAGCTTGAGTGATACATAGCAGCATGTCACATTCACACGGTAAAAACAGTGAATAAACTCAAGTAAGTCAAATTAAATTCCATGTAATGACCTGTCTTTAGGGTGGGATTAGAGGTAAATCTCTGGTATGCATGAGTCATTTAGGTTCCCCTTTGCACAATTTAGGATGAGGTCAATCACTATCATCTCAGACTAGCTCTTCCTCTTTACAAATGGTGGAGTAATGAGGATGCCTAGTGTCATCTACATGCCTGGCTTTTAGAAGGTTGAAGGTCAGTGAAGTGAATCTTGTCTGTAGTGGCTGTAGCTCAGGAATGGTGTATCTTTAGAAATAACTGCTCAGCTGGGAGTTACTGAACTTGAGGTGAAACATGGATCTCACCTTGTGTAAGCTTTTAGGCTTCTGCAACAGTGACATGGGATGGGCTATCTCAAGACATCTCATCATCTTAGGACGTCTCAAGCATCATCTTATTTTTTAGGACAGGAGCTCATGTCCATAGGAAACTGAAATGAATCTGTTGTCATTTCAAATGTCCAATCAAATAACTTTCAGATAGAATACCTTTTGTTTGCTGTCATCCAGCCTAGATTTATGTTTTAAGTTGTGACTCTGAGTAGGTTAATTCTCTTGGCTAATTCTGCCAGGAACACATTGTATGACATACTACTTTAGGATTGCCTCTCTATGGCAGTGTCTGTCTTTCGTATCTGTAGAATTCCAGTTACTCACTTAAGCAACCCTTCAATTCTCTGTGAGCACACAACAAAAAAGTGTTCTTGGAGCTCTTTTATATACAGCCTTTGTTTTAACTTCATGCGTACCAGTTGCTTCCGATACTTCTTTTTTGTCACAGCCTGTGGGTGGTCAGCAGAGAGAGAAGGAGGTAATTTCAATTTACTTGGATGCCACCTGCAGTGAAAAGCAAACTGATGAGGGACATTCACGTTCAGTGGAGTCTGTAGCATGTGCAGAAACAGCCCAAACAACATCAAGGTAAGTGAGACCTCCTTAGGAAAGTACAGAGATAGTTTCCTCTCATCACCGAATACTAGAAGAGACAGCAGGGAATGGCTCACAGTGGCAGTATAACAAGAAACAAACCTAACTATTCGAGTATGAGAAATTTATGCATAATAATTCTTAAATTATTATTTTTAATATATTAATGTAATAGATATGATGCATGTGGAGTACTCATTGGTCACGTGAATGACTTTAAATGATCAAAGGTAAAGGTTTTACCTGTTATTTAAAGATCTGGGAGTTAGTTTTTCTCCTGATTTATTCCTTATTTAGTACTACCTAAGTTAGCCTATGTGCTTGCCCGCTGTTACAATTTGAAATCAAATGCATTCATATTCTTAGCTCTACTGTAAACATTGATTTATATAGAGAATATTTTTGTTGATTCTAAGCAAATCTCCTGTCAGTAAAATTCAGAAATCTACTTCTGAAGACAAGCAGGATCTACAAACCATCATATGGCAAGAAATAATTCTGAACAAGTATGCCGAAGCTAATCAGAAGAGAAGGAGCAAGAGAATCTACAACAAACGGAGTAAGATACTCTATGCTTTTATCATACAGATTATTATTTGAACAACTATACTGAATAAATATAATTCATAATTTTTCCAATATACTGTGACATGGTTTTCTTTTAAAAATATGGTATAAACATTCATTTTAATAATTAAAGTTATTGATATTTTCCCTTCTTCTGAAAACCTTTATATTAGCAACCTAACAGTTAATAGTTTGCATAAACTCCTTAAGAATCATGAGATGTTTTTCAGGATGCAATTTTTATTACAGTGTCTTATATAAAAAAATTATGGTGTGTTCTGAAAAGGAGAAGAGAAATGGTTTTTTGCAGAGTGAAAAGGTAGATCCTGAGCTACATTTATGTATCCTTCTGCAATTTAGTATTCTCTGTGCAACATCATTGTCAGAGCAGTGCCATCCTCAAGAGCTGGCCTCTACAAAACAGTTTGTTCTATTTTGAATGCCTCCTGTTGTTATCCTGTCTACAGGATTATAGGGCCTTTACTACCACAGTTACAGAGCACTCTCTTGAAGTATTTTTATTTGCAATATGCTTTGTTAGAGAGAAAGATTGCTATTTTTCATCCTTAGAAGGTACATGCAGAGAAATGCTTGACCTTGCAGAGGAATTTTGTGGGAGAACAAAGAATTTCCTCACTTAAGTGTTCACTCCAGCACCTTAAGATTGGGTCTTATCTGTTGGGGTTTTTTTTAAGTCCACTCAGATAGGGTTTTTCCATTTACCTACAATCTTTTAAACATCTTACAAAGTTTGTAAGTATTTGAATTGTAACAGCTGCATTATAGATCTTAAAAAACAAGAAGTCCACCTCCACTTAACAGAATTTAATTCTCTCTTGCAGGATTTTAATTATTCACAGCAGGAGCACCATTTTGATGAGATTTAAAGTTGAACCGAACTGCTCATCTGTTTCAAATTGACATGCTAGTTTCCACTCAATAAACAAGTTATTGATTCTTTAGCATGGTTTTTGCAGAAAGAGTTGCACTGCCTATAAAGGTAGCTTCATGTTAAACCAATCTAGCAAGCTTACATCCGTTTCACATCAGACCTATCAAGAGCCCATTAGTCATCTTAGTTGGTAATTCACTCTAAAAAACAGCCCAATGATAAGTTTTGGGTTGGGTCTGCGTGTGTCACTTGTTTTGCACGAGATCAGGCACATGGAAAGCCCTAGGGAAGGCAGGTAGAAGTGATGGGAAATAAATCCCTTCTAGGAAGATTTTAATGAGGTAAAGGGTAACATTAAACTGCACATTGTTCTGTTTATGCCTGTGCAGTTTAATCCCTCCTGAGCTGCTTGGCTGGTTTAGATCAGCTCTGACCAGTGACTGTCTTAAATGATTGACATCTTGCAAGGCTGGACAGATAGAAGAGAGGGACTGTGTGCTCAGCTGAGGGAAACCCCTATCTATTGGATTCTAAAAATCTACACAGAGTCAAGAATTTAAGAATGTTTGGAATTAGTCTGAGCTCAAAGTGTATCACAATGCACAAAACATCAGGCTGTGTGAGTTACAGGTGTAGAAGAACTATGGGTTTTAAGGTCTATTTCTGGTGTTGCTGAATTGATTTTTGCCTTTTTGGCTTTTATACATTCTCTATGTTCTTCACACATATATTTGTAGCTCTGTAGCCCATTATTGTATTTGTACTTAACCCCAGTGCTTTTCCCTACCTTTCCCCTACCCCCAATAGGCAGGAAGGTAAAAACATTCCAGAGGCTCCAAGCTGAGGGTCCAAGGCCCCTATTCTGTCTTGGTTCTTCCTGGGAGCCAAGGTTGAAACCAGCTCTTCAAGACACATTTTCATAAACAAAGTTTAGCTCCTATCTAAGGTGGGAGGATTTAGAAAAGAATTGAACCAGGAGGGGATTCCCTCATCAGCTATATCTCTAAATCGGGATTTTTGTCAGTTATGCGAATTTGCTAAACTTACAAAACTGTATTCACCCTGTACGTGGGTGGGCATTTTCCATATCTGCCTCTGGAGGCCTCCAATAAAGACCAGCCTTTATATGAGCTCCTATACCAATATTGCCTTGAAAGTGTGTTGTTTCATTTCTAGGTTCTTAAAGGTACCACTGGCACCAGGGTGGAGTTTTAGAGCCAGTGGGGCACATCTGCTGCAGCTTGTGGAGAGGAGCAGTGTATAGCCTGCTGTCCAAAGGGTTTTCTTAGTAGATGAATTAATGGCCTAGGCCCGCACTATGTTTATCTGCAAGTGATTCTCCTGTTATTTCCTTCTTCCCTTCTTTCTTCCCTCCTTGTTTTTTGTCAGAGGTGGTAGCCAGGATGCTCCTCTCCACAGTTTTAAGGGATGCTGGAATGACACTGCTGGTGAAGTACAGAACAGCTCATCTATGTCCTGGAAATAATTTCAGCCAAGCTGAAAACTGTGATGACTGCATAATGGGAGATAGTGTTTGTTTTGTAAAATACTAAACTAAACATTAAAAGCAGTCTCTTGTAGATTTTACTTTTTTTACATTTAGACCTCCTATTCACCTTTCACTCATTACAGAAATGACTGAGCTGGTTGTGAAGTAATGAGAAAAGATAACCTGAGGGAGTTAATCTCAATCACTTGCTCACAAACCAGAGGTTTTAAAAGATAGATGAGTAAAAAAGAATGGTGGATAAATTAGACTTTTAAGAAAAGTTAAATTATTGAATAACTGACTGGTTATTGAAATTATCACCTTATAATGATTTGAATGCGGAGTAGTGGTTTTATCATCCATTGGTAAGCAATGCACCTTGCAAAAATGTCACTAGAAAGGAAGAAGTCTGAAGTTAAAACACTTCTACTTAGTCATATTTCTCTGTGTTGAATTTCAATTGGAGTTTTGTTATGAAATGCACTATGACATCTTTTATTAAATGGTGTTATTATTCAATATGTGATGTGTTTTTTGAGATTTTCATTTTTACTAGATTCAATGAACATTTGTTTCTTCAGAAAGCCTATTTACTAACTGTAATATAAAGTGAAATCAAGATGAGTGAGAAAAGATACTTTTTTACTGTGCAACAGATCTTTTACCTTATTTTTTCAGGACGAGAAGCCTTTGGTAGGAATTCTGTAAATCCAACACGCCCCCTTTCACTGTCAACAATCCACAGGAGGAATGTGTATGGTGAGAACTTGCTGCATAGAGCTGTTGTTCACCAAGACGTAGATCTTGTACGTAGGATAATAAAAGCCGGTGGGAAAGTAAATGCTCAGGATTATGCTGGTAAGTTGCAGTTGTACTAAAATACTATTTTCAATACCAGTACCTGCCTATACCTGATAAAAACATATTAAGAGTTTGTGCAGTGGACAGGGATGTAGGAAATTTTTATTGGTTTAACTTAGTACTTGTACATGGAAAAACATGTAGATCTAGTTATAAAAGTATACAAGAAAAGAAAATTTTGAGGGAAAAGTAAGCACTTAAAAAAGATACAAAGTGATGCAATTAGGTTTATGTAGCCTTAATTCAATGATTCCATGCATGCTTATAACAAAACAGTCCCTAATTAAATAATCAACTTCATAGGTTTTAAAGTTGGGGTCTGTTTTTTGTCCATTTCAGTGGGTAACTTGAGACAATGTAGGTTTTCCAGTTTAATTTTTCAGGAACTTTGATTTCACCCTTTACATCTTGAGGGAAGTTAAGCACTGTTTTGACTTTTTAAAGTTGTGATTACTTGGTATTTTCCATTTTTTCTTCATCTTGGACAGGGAAAAAAATCTCGACAAATAGCAGCCAGCTATTTGATTCAGGCAATTTAGCATATTCACTTTTGTGGGTGATACTTTGTGCGAAAGACTTCACCTTAATTATTACTTGGTTGTTTCAAATATAAGATTGTTCCTAATCTGCACATCCCTGTGTCATCCATTAGTCTCTGAAAAATTTCTCTAACAAAAAAAAAATGTTTCAGACAGCAGGCTCTTCTGCTAGAAAACTTCATTCAGTCTTTCCATATTGTGCTAGCAGCTAGGATTTCACAACTGTCCTGTGGAAAAGAAAAAGAACCACATTCTGCTGCTGTAGGCTATTGCATAATGCAAGCATATAACAGATGAAAATTAAGGTTGAAATTCTCTGTCTCATGGAATGTTATTGGGAGATGGATTGGGTCAGCAGCAAATCTCGGACTTCCACAGCACAGGCATTTGAGCTAACAGAGTGATTTGTAATATGTACTAACTTGTGCTAGAGGCAGATGAGAAAATATTTTGTTGGTGGGGTTCAAAGCCCTCTGTTGACAACCAAGAAGTGCAGATAGTATGGGTTCATCTGCAGCCACAGTAGGCAAGTGTACTGAAGTGCACTGGTTCTAGATTTTGGTGTCACAGCTGCTTCCTTTTTCTGCCTTCGCATATTTTGCTAGGCCACCATTTCTTCATCCCCCAGACTTTGGCTGCTGTTTTTTTGGTGCAAAAGGAGCAGAGCTGCACAAAATATCTTTTAGTTTTACTCCCTGAAGAGATGAGAGGTTGACCTGGCCCTGCTTTTGTTTTCAATGAGGCAGGTGTAATCAGAAAGTAGACTTACCAGACTTGTGTCCTTTTGACACGCACTTTCATCTTGGTCTCTTTGGGTCATTGTTCTTAATATTATATTCTGCCTCTGTGTCTATTCTCCTCCTTTAAAGCTCCCCCCCCCTCCGCCCCAATATTTTAGTCTGGTATTTTTTCCTTATTCCTATGCTATGGTACTCTGCTTCAGTACCTTCAGATCTGTTGTTTGGTTTTTTGGGGAATTTTCTTCTCCTTTTTATTTCCTGGACATCAGCATGTAGGATATGGACAGTATGTTAGAGATACTGTCTTGACTCACGGTATCCCGAGGGATCTGAGAAACAGTTGCAGTGAGACTTGTGTTTCTCCTTGATTTGGAGCATGCATAGTGTCCTTGCAGGCTCATGTTGCTAATCTCTAGTGGTTATTAATTGAATGTGTTGCAGGTGCAGTTTTTCTGGGTCTTATTATTAGATCAGGTAGAGGATACTTTTTACTGAGGGAGAAATTAGTACATTCCCCTAAATGAAAATTTTTATTATCTCCTTAACAGATTTCATAATAAACCTAGTTACTAGGAATATACAATATTCAGTGTTGGGCTATGTGTAAGAGAGCCTCAAGAGTTTCTCTCTCTAGTGAAATTAAGATAATTTTGCTTAATGGGACTGAAACAATCTTATTAAGCCTTATTAATTCACATATTTAGTATGAGAATGAGGCTCTGACAACTTTTGGATAATGGAAAATTGTTGAAGAGTAAGACTATCCATTAAAGTGATCTTCTGGAGGGCATGTTAATTTCAGGGCTGGAAAATAGGAAGTGGAAAATCCTCTGTTTTTCCATTATGTCTCTCACCCTACATGTTTAAGAACCTGATACATGGCTGTGCTAAACCCAGTTCAAAGGCTTTCGTTCCCTATTTTTCCTAAACAGCTCCTTCATGGAGTAGAATTTGTCATATCTTGTCATACAGGTTTTTTCCATATACCTGGGAGTGAATATGGAATTTTACTAGGGATTTTTCATTTATTTGAACACTCAAACCATTCTTGGATAGACTTGAAAACGTTCTTGCTTGGTAGTAAATAATTAATGTCTTTATTTTTGTCATTTCTTACTTACCCTCTTCAGCATAGCCATGTAAATAAAAGAGTGCCATGAAAAATTACCTTGTCCTTAAATTAGCTTATATGTTTTACTCCAGGAGAAATTAATGAAATATGGGATGAATAATTTTTATTCTATCCTTTTATAACACAACTATCAAATCTAAAACTAATGTAGTTACACCAGCATCTACTTCCTCAGTAGGTGCAAATTTTGTCAAAAGCATGAGGTCTCCCAACCCCTGTGACATTTTCATAAACATTTCTTCATATATCTTACTGGAACGCATCAGTTTTTACTATTTCAATATACTCTGTGAAGGCTTTATCAGAGAGACAACATAAAACTGACACAAATTTTTAGAAATTTTTTCACCCAGATGTGAAATACATGTTTTTATTTTTTGTAGGCTCGACTGCGCTACATATAGCAAGTGTGGAAGGCTTTTACGGGATAGCAAATCTGCTTTTGAAAGCAGGAGCTGATGTTAATGCTACACAAAAGGAAAAAATAACACCCTTGCAAGGTGCAGTTAAAGGAGGTCATTATGAGGTATATTCTGAACTGAACATGAAGTATGATTTAGGAATAGAAATTATTGTTGTTGAGTCCAGAAGGTCACATGTTTTTGTATGGGTCTGGTCTTTTTAGATCATAGGTAAATTCGGGAGCTTACAAGTCCTCTCTGCCTGATTTCTATTCAAACCACTCCATGCTTAACAATATTTGTCCAAAAGGAGAAATTCTTTCTAACTGTTTCGGACAATGGCTGTACTACTGAGGAGTAGATTACTGCCATTTAATACTTTCAGTCACTGATTTTGTAACCACCCTGCAGAGTAACTTCTGACTTAAGCAGTCTTCTGGACTATTAATGACATTTTTTTCATGATTTAGGAATCATGCATATATGGGGTGTCATCACAGCCATGCACGCCCATGTATTAACACAGAATATGGAGAATTATGAAAACATAGCCTTATATTTTGTAGGGTCTTAAACTGAAAGCTAAATGAATAGTCCGTTTGTATTAATTGTAAGATTTCTTGCCAAATGCAGTGGTTTCATAAGCCTGTGTCTGAATTGCAGGTCCTCTTTCAGTCTGGCAGTGGTCACCTCCACCTATCTGTCTGTGCATGTTCCTAGGGTGGCCCAAATTTATGTAAGAGTTCTGTGTGTCCCTTTAATCTGCTGGCAGTTTTTTTCTATAGACATGCACATATGCTGCCTAATTCTTACTGATTTCCAAGATTTTAAAGGTTTTTTTGGAGGGTGGTTAAAAAGTTTTGTTCCTAAACATTTGGTCTTTCTCACAACTGAGATGAGACTTACTCTGTTTCTCCTGGAAAAGTCTCTCTGAGGCAAAGAGGAAGGGTGGACATCTGGTTAATTTTTTCTGAGACTTGAGAGCCCCAAGAATGAATTGCAGCTTGTGCATCACAGACTGTTGCAGGTTCATGAAGTATTTCTGAGTTTTGTGACTGTACCTAAGACTTCCATTTCCATGGTTGTGGATGAAGGTCTCTGCAACTTGAGTGATACTGGAAGAACACTGATCTCAACTATGTCACTTGAGGCACACCAAGATCATTCAGCACAGTGCTGAGTTAAAGTTGTGCAAGATGGTGTATCCAGAGGAAATGGTACTACATTGCTCATTGCTCTGTTTATTCAATAGCATAAAAATTGTCTTACTGCAGTGATCTGCCAGATTTAATTTGGTTGTTTTTTGGCTAACAACAAAATGGAGATAGTGATTCAGTAATATGACTTTCAGTAACATGGTATTCGAAGCTGTGTTTTTCAAAGCTACCTTCTCTGGATGAAGTTACTACTATAGATTGGAAACACACCTATTGACTACTTTATCATTTTCTGTGCTTGCAATATGCAAAATCAATTCATTTCAGAAAAAAAATAAGTATAGGAAAGATTCTTTAGTAGTCCAGTTAAGGGGAGAGCATAGAAGTATGGTGCGTAGCTAACAATACCATTATGGAAGAAGTGTTCTCAACATCACTGGTTAAAAAAATCTAAAGACTTGGGAAAACTTGTGAAACCCAAAAGGGCTTTTTCTGCCAGCTGAACCCGTTTTAATTTTACTCTGTTGTTATGAGAATGTATGAATTAGGAAAACTTCATTAACATTTTCTCATTAGCAGTCTGGTTAGAAGTAATGAGGGACTTGAACACGCAGGTGAAGGGTGTGAGTCAAGTTCAGTCTGAAATTATAACAGATGCTGAAGAGAGAAATGCAGAGGTACAAGTAAAATCACACTAATGCTGGAATAAGATTGTAGGCTTACCCACGGAAATGAAATAATCTGACTGTAAATTTCCCATGTCTTAAGAAAGTATTTTGCAAAGATTGATGGAACATTTTGCTGAAGTGGTAATTTCTTGAATAGCAACAGATTCAGGCTTTATATTTATACAAAATCATAATGTTTGTAGCAAGACCATCTGAATGTGTTTCGTTTGATCAGATTTATGTTGTACATCAGAAATAGCTGTCAAAGCTTCTGTTGCAGCCACAGGAGTCACAACAGATACATCTAGAACACAATTTATTTTCTCCTAAAGTAGATATCCTAGATGCATAAGCTGACTTGAACCCTAAAATCACCTGTTGTTTTCTGCCATTTAAGAGCCATGGAGGATGAATCCTACCCTGTGGTTTGGGAGACCTTGTCTTAATGGCATCAGGTTAATAACTGGAACAATTTATATAAAATAAAAATAATAAGACTATAGGACAATGATGCATCTAGGGAAATGCTTGGTATTTATGAACTAGAATAAAGAGGGATTTGATTTTAGTTGCTTGTGTTGTCAAGTACAAGAGAGAGAATCCATAAGGATTATGAAAAATACCGTCAGAAAAGAAATTATCTGAAAAACTTATTTTTCTAGATGGTGAACTTATTACTTTGGTATGGAGCTGATCCCTTACTAAAAAATCAGATGGGAAGGTGTGCATTAGAAGAAGCCTCTGACCCATCTATGAGGAAACTTCTTGAAAGTTATGTAGCAAAATCCAGAAGATATTCAGTAGCAGGTAGGAAAGAATTATTCTGACATATCGTCACCACTAAATGGACAAATTTAGAACATACGTTGAACTGTATTTACTTAATTGTTAGTAACTCTATGGCCTTCACTGTCTGATGCTGGAGTTACCAGTGAGCACTCCTTACCCTCCACAGTTGCTGTACATTGACAAAGTATAAAAGATATTGAGGTCCATCTCTTTCTTGGGCTGGAGTTACCTTTAAATTTGAAATGAACCTGTGAAACACAATAGTTGTCTATCTAAATGGAAGATGCAGCATTGCTTGACTTACTGATGGATGAGGTATGGTTTAGAGATAGGGATAAAATTTGATTTTAAACTGACATAAAGTCTGAATTTTTAAGGATCCATAAGATAAAAAATGGGAAACTAGGATTAGATCTAGATCTTAAGGGTTGCCAAGCCTCAACTGCTGTTAGGGCTGGGTACAGGAAAATGTTACGGTAGGTAACAGCTAGTGAGTTTGTAAGGAGAAAGTTGGATTAGAGCTAGTGACTAGCTAAGGAGAGAGTTGGATCTTGTACAGTCTTGGGAACTAAGTTGTGAAGAAAGCTTGGAGGAGGCTGTTTGATCAGAAACAGGTACAAGATAAGCCTTGATTAGAGCTAGGATTAAGACTATGGACACCCATGGGCCAGTGTGGGCCAGTAGTGTGTTTAAGTCAGAAGGAGTCCCAATTCCTCAGACTGTTATCCATTACTGTTTTTCCACATGGGTGGCAAAAACACTGTAACATTAAGTCCAGGTATAATCAAAAGAGACTCCAGAGCCTTAGGATAGTTGGTAAGGAAATCTAGTAGACAAGTAATTTCTTCCTCTCTTCTTCCAGTTGTGAGTAGGGCCATTGAAAGAAGCAGACAAACCCAGTCTATTAATGCATGACTGTTAATGTCACTGCCACAATTCTGGGGTTTTCAGTAGAGGGATGGTCTGCATGTCACCAGGCCTTCTGCCATCAGATGGCATTCACCTTTCTCAGAGAAGGAAGAGGGTCTTTGCTCGTAAGTTAGCAGGGCTCATTGACAGAGCTCAGAACTAGACTGGGGTAATATAAGACTTGCCCATGAGAAGCTGTCAGGTGACATGAAGATTAGACGGATGGGGTGCTAGTGAGGGCTCTCAGCTTACTGCTCTGAGATTCCTTGGCTATCCTGAAGCACACTTAAAGTCTTACAGGGAGGAGCCAGGGATGACACTAAGTTTCAAAAAGATTTGCTCAGGTCACTAATCATCAAGAAAATTTGGAACTGTGATGCCATTCTTAACTCTCACCAAACCTGGTTTGAACAAGAAGCTATCTGCAACAAAGATTAGACTCTAAATTTTGATAAATATTTTATATATTGGTACGTTTTAGATTCCAATAAAACCCTTATGGGCTTGATAATTTTTCTTGAAACCTAAATATTGTAAGTAATGTTACATGCAGTAATGTAGACCTAAGATCATATATATGTAAAGTAAATTATGATTTCTTTTCTTTTCAATTCTGGTTTCTTTCTGTCTTTCATTTTCCTTTCAGGTGGAGATGGTTCAAAGAATATGTTAAATACTCAGTGTGTAGAAGATGCAAACGAGTACCAGGTACATCTTTACAAAGAATTCTAACTTGATGGTAAACTGTTACGGGCTTGCTGAAAGTCTTCAGTAAACTACAGCAGATGACTCTTTCTGAAGTATGTTTCAATGCCAGCACACAATGTACTAGATATATCCAGCAAGGACTGAGAGTGATAGTCCGTGTTATGCTCGTCCTTACTAGTACTTGGGATAAGCTGCATGAAGATGCAAGACAGAGGCAGTCAGTGGTGTCTCATGGATGGTGGTTCTTGGTGCTGCAGAGCTAATTTACAGAAAGCATGGTACATTAGTGCCTGTCTGTACTTGCAGAAACCTGACTGAAACTGCAATTTGTTGCCTGGCTTGTACCTGTAGGATAGTTATGTCTTGCCTCTGTGTAGAGTAAGTTGTGTTGGGTTTTGAGAGGAAAGGGTTAGGAAGACACTGACTTGCACAGGGGTTGCATAGTTGAGATCTCAGTAGGATGAGGGAGCTGGGGCCGCGTGAAGACAGGACACCATGATCAGTCACTTGGGACAGTGTTTGCATATAGTGTGACAGCTTTTGGCATTAAGAGCTGCATTCTCCCCTTCTGTTTTCTTCCTTTGAACAAGAATAACAGATAACATGTTGATATATGAGATGCAGAGTGTAGTGTGCAATAGATACATCTTTTGGAGCTTTTGAAGTTTTATGTGGTTATGATAACTGTCCTTGTTACTCACAGTTCTGCAGTCTATGTCTCCTTTGAAATGTTACGGTGTAACAGCATCCATGGTGTATAGTCTTAGATTATGCTTTAAAACATTAAACAATTGATAAACAAGGTGCTGTAAGCATTTAATTAGGTAAACCTATTACTGTAGCTGTGTAACTGATAATTTCAGTAGTTGTGTCCAATGTTGGCAGTGTGTGTTCTGGTTCTGTCTCCAAATATAAAGTAGCCAGAAGGATAATGCCAACCCTAGTTAGTCACTGGCCTTTGGACCAGCTGTGTTTTGAGATTGCCATGAGTTGATTCTGTGTGGTTTTGATGTGTTATTTACTCTTCTTTATAATTTCCTGGAATAATTGCAGACAGGCTTGTCAGAAATGTGAAACTACAGCTCTGGTTTATGACCACAGAAACAAGGCAGTTTTGAAGGCAGATTATTAATTCAAACTCACTTCAAATTTCAAAAATAAATACAAGTTTAAAGCACTTCACTAATATGTTGAATTTTACCCATTAATTTTTACACTTTTATACACATATTTCTTAGTTCCTTAATTTCTTGGTCCTGCTGTTTAAAAAGCAGCACAGAGGAAATCAGTTAATTTTATAGCAGCAGATAAAGCAATTTATCAGAAAATGAATTTAGTATATGGCCTATTTTAGAGATAGAATTAAATGCAGATGTACTTCAACGTGATAATACTGGAGCATCAGAGGAAGTTTTGCTAAACATGAACAAAGCAGAAAAACAAATTTGGTGAAAAACACAAGAATAAAGCTCTTCAGGAACCTTTCTCTGAAATCAGAAAAATAAAAAAGTTCAAAAAAGGCTATTCTTATAGCAGAGGCTACAAGTAGGAGTAAAACTATTCAGAAATAGTGTCTCATGTTATATGGACCTCAAGTTTAGTTCCACTTACAGTCCAACAAATTTTACAGAAAACTTATTTTGCTGATGATGGACCTAACAAAATGGGCCAGACTACTGCTGTATCTGTTCATAACTGTAGCATCCTACTTAATGTTGTAGGGAAACTGAGCTAAGTCAGGTGGTATTGCAACAGGAATGTAATTCAGCAATGGTACAGTGAAAATTAATTTACAGAATAAAATGGCAGCACTGGTGGAAGCTCAGCAACTTCTTTGTAAAGGGGAGGAGATCACCAGTTTGTGTTGTCTCACATCCATGGTTTCTGGAGAAAAAGTGTGTGCACAACATTCTAGGACTGCTCATTTAACAGAACTTGTTTCTCAGTCAATACTGCCTTGCTTTGGCTTCTCTCACAATATATATGTTTTAAAGTTACAACAGGATGTGACAGGGATCAACATCATCTCACGCAGAGTAGCAGTAGTAGTTTGAGTGACAGGAGTCTAAATACCGATACATGAACACCTTCAGAATGATTTTTTGCAAAACTTGACAAGTCAAGTGTAATCTGATGTTAATGGAAATAAATCTAATGGATCAGCCCTAAGTTTAAAACTCTCTTTGCCTTTGTTTTGATAGATCTCCTTACAGATGGAGGAGTCAGAACCAGCATGTGCAAATCCTCAGAAGACGAGGCAAAAAGCAAAGGCAGCCTCATATTCCACTAGCAGCAACAAGAAGCTTTCATCTAATCAATCACAATTGAGTCAAGCATCAAAACAGCAAACATCTAAGAAGTCAGGTGAAAAGTTAATACTTTATAAACCAGTGGAGTTCTTTTTTCCAAACGTACATGGCTTTTTGAAATGTGTCAGGGAAAGTGGGACAAAAAATATATGTACCATGTTGAGCAAATGCTCTAGTGGATACCTAAACCCTGAAATATTTCCAGAATTTCTGCACTCCATTTTACAGAATGCACATTTTGTTTATGTTACATTCATCAGTCCTTCAGCATTATAGTTGAGGGGATGCAGGATCATGAGAGCTTCAAGCTGATCCTTACTTAAGTATGTTACATAAACAGCAGTTTAAAATAACACTAGATCGGTCTTAGTTTACTGTTTTACGTGTCACAGATCAAAGAAGAGGGCTGTCCATGTATTTGGCACACAAAGATGCATTTATATTTTATAGGCTATATCCTCATCAGGGACAAATCAGCATAGACTCTGATTGTACTGGTACCTTTGGGTTTAGCTGTGGTATAAATACAAACCTACTTATATGAGAATAAGGATCAAGCATCTTCGGGTAGTTGTATTCTCTTCTGCCTGTGCATGCAGCTTTTGGTTTAACGTTTTTATCCCATGTCTAAGATTTGCATTTATCTTGTAGCCTTACCATCAAAATAGAGCCCTGCTGCAACTCATCTTTAACCTCTAAATATTTTCACTTACAGATTTTTTGATAAAGCTAGCACTCATCATGTGTACTTGTTATGAATGGATGATGTAGGTTTAAATGAGCTCTTGCCTTTTGCCCAGGCCTCTGGCAGCAGGCAGTCATGTTATTGAGGTCCAGCACCCCAAGGATCCACTCTTATTTGCAAGTTCTGTAATAATGGCTGATTTGGTCTAGAATGAATTAATAGAATGAATTATTTATTAATAGACACAAAACTAACAGACATAAGGCTTAAAACAGACTATTACTACACAGGGATAAGACCAAAAGGGAATACTAATATTATACACATGGAGTTAAAGGTACCATTAAATTTACAGCTACCTAGGAAATAGTGTAACTTAGGATTCAATGTTTCTTACCATCCGATCTTGATGGAGTACGCATGGAAAAAATCCTTTCTCTCAATTCCCGGGAAAGGGACCCGAAGTTGCGTCCAAGCTCCAGGGAGAAATCTTCTCACACGTTTCCACAGATTGTGTAAGAGACTTCTGCCTCTGTGAAAATTGTGTGGGCTTTTATAGACATAAGAACCACGTCTTTTGGTCACTGATGTTTATTTTCCTTTATCTGTTTCCACATCTGCTCTCATACCAAGATGTGTGCTCGGGGCTTGTTCTCGGGCACTCAGGAGCCTGGAGGTGACCTCCTGCTGGGCTCTCTGACTTCCTGCTGGCCTCTCTGACTCCTCGCTGGACTATTAATCTGGCCTGAGTTATCTCTTCCAAATGCCCCAGCCATGAGAGAGGGGAGACGTCCTGCCACAGTACTTTGGTTCTTTCTGGAACCAGAGAACTATAGTACTCAAGACTTGCTAAAAACAAAACCAGTAGTTCCAATAGGATCTCTCCCCTCTTAAAACCTTTTTTTGCCTCCTATTTGTGCAATTATGATTTTAAAAAGCTTTATTCCAAACCTATGTCTTATATTTTGGTCTCCTATGGGATAGCATGTCCCAAGTTACTTTTTTCCTTATAAGAAATTCTTCAGGTAATATTTTATTCAGGTAAAATAATTGTTCCCTTTATACCAGGAGAGTGTTGCCATTTCAGATGTCATGCAAGATAGTATAGCCCTTTATACAGTTAAAGGCCTTAATAAATTTGGAGTCCAGGACAATAGCATTCAGATTGCTGTAGAAATAAAGTGGAAAATGGGATAATGTTTTCTGACTTGTGGGGTTTTCAGATTTTTTACTCTTCTATGCTTTTTCTTCATTAACTGGCCTTTGTATCTCATCTGATTGTTCCTATGTCCCACTGGTTTTCCTTACATTATTCTATTATTGAATAAAAATCTCTTCTTCACAGATAACACAGTGTCACTTTCATCTACAGTCAGTCACTTGCTAGGTTGCCAGCATTTCTATTCTGCTTATACAGGAGGAAGGTACAAACAGATTGCTTCTTTTCATATAGTTCAACCTGTGGAAATAATTGCTCCTAGACCAGTGTTGAGATATTGAAGGACAATGTCCTTGAAGTTGCTGAGGTATGCTAGCCTATTCTAACCTGATTGCTGGTTACAGTAATCTCTTCATTTTATCTTTGTACTGTGCTGACTGGACTTTGTATTTGCCAAGATCTGGATTCTGCTCGTGACCCACCTGGCAATGCATCCCACAGAGAACGAGTATTTTGCGATTCACAAACCAATGTCCCATCATGCTTTTGGAAATGTTTCCTAACAGCCATGAAGCAAACTGTTGTGCATGACAGTTTAACTGGAAAACTTTGCAATTATTTCTGTTCACTTGCAGCCAATATTGCTAAGGTTCATTAGCTTAATGGGCTGTTGTGTGCCTTTTTTTTCCTTCAATGTCTCTAAAAAGTCCCTAGGACATTCTCCTATGAATCAAAAGGGAAGAAAAGGAAGAATCAGAAAGTGGATGATTGCTTTGGGAGTTCAGACCCAGAAGCTTTTAGACAAAACACAATACATTATCTTATGGTAAAGTAGGTCCCAGATTGGAGGAGTATTTTAATAATATGATGCCTTTGTGTGCTCTAGAGTCTCAAGTTTTCATTTTAAAAAGGAACTCTTGAGGTTTTTTTGTTACCAGTGCAGTGTAGGGCAAGCACCCTCAGTGCAAAGAGGGTTGCCTGAATGCTTTCTCGCAGGTTTGAACAGCCTGCAGGGAGCAAGCTCATTTAACATCAGTATGGGTATATCCTCACTGTATATCTGTCTCTAATACCACTTCAGTCTGTCTTTCATGTTCCTCCAAATAACCTTGTATGGCAAGCTCCATAGCTTACTTTAAAAGAAACATTGGAAAAGCAAATTTTCCAGAAGGCAGGAGGCGCCTGAAGAGAGGCAGCTGTCAAGCACAGAAGATGTTTGATACTGACGGATAATGCTGACTGAAAATATTTGAGAAAACAGCTTGTTTGATGAGAAGAGGAAGATGCAGTACCTAATTGTTCATAGGAATAAAAGGAAAAAAAAACATGGATAAGAGTTGCAGAATGCTCATTTAAAACATTACATTTTTGTGTTTTTTGAATAAATTACATATTTTCAAGAAATCAGAGAAAGAACACTGTTAACTTTAAAAAAATGTCATGGTAGTATGATACTGTAATAGAAGGAACAGGAGTTTTAAAAAAGGTAGCATGCATGATAGAGCTTTTGAAGATTTACATATCCTATCTTTTTGGTAGCAGTTTGAGGAGGGGTTTGTCCTTACTGTATACACATAACCAGTACTTCATTAATCTCTTTTTTCCGTTGTAATGCTTACAGTTTAGTAGGCCTGTTACCTGAAGCTTCAGAATTAGAACCTCTCTGATGATCACATGATATCATTAAAGTGAATGGTGGATGTTGTTTGCTTTGTGAACCAATAAGGGTTAAATCAAGTTTATTTACAATTATGGGTCCAATCATACACAGGTTTAATTAAAAGACAGTTTATCTATACCACTAAACATTACTCAAAGACTTGTAATCAGTCTACAGTAGTTTTTCACATCACATCTGTAAAAATAACTTGTGTGTGTATATATGTGTATATATTCATCCAGCTGTAGATATTTACCTATATACATGTATATATATACATATATACACAGCTATCTTTTTCCTGATACAGAATTGGGAACTTACAAGAAGTGATGCTCAAGTCTCCACTTTTTCATAGTTTCTTAAATATGTTTATGTGTGTAGTTTATATATTTAGCAGCCTTGTAACCTGGAAGTAGTCCATGGAGAAACCTAACATATTCCTTACCTCTACAGAGTATAAAATTTCAGCCTTGTTACCTTTCTTGTGGATTCCTAATTTGTTGTACCCTTGTTAAGTCATCTAGGTTTTAACTGGAAATTCTTTAGTATAGGATCTGTTTTGTTATCTGACCTGTTACACAGGACCTTCTACAGTACCTTTTAAACTTTTGATATAGCCAGTTTATGTTTTTGAGTAATTAAAGCAACAGTATTGCATACATTTACAGCAGTTCAAATGAATTATGAAGTTTAAATTTCTGTTTATACTTCAGCATTCTTTGTGAAAAAATTTCTAATGAACATCCAATATCTGTTTAGAAACTACCAAGAAAGAAGCTGTAATTGTACATGGTACCTGTAATATAAGAGCTGTGAGAAGAAAGAAAATTAGGAGAAATGAGAAAGGGGAAACTCAGCTGCATATTGCTGCTAGGAGAGGAGATGTGTCTTTGGTGAAGACTCTAATATCATCTGGAATTTGTGTCAATGAACAGGACTATGCAGGTTTGAAAGTTATTCTCTTAGGGACTTGTTTTATGCTACATTTTTACATAATCTGTAGCATAGATATGTTTATATAATTTGCATCATTTTATTAAAATTACGGATTCTTGACTTAAGATTTTGAGGAGGAAAGAAACTCATTAAGCAAATGAAGCACACTGCATAAATACCTGGCTTCTTTGCCAGCATGGAGGTAATGCAGACTATTTTTCAGCGTGGGCTTTAATAGGATCTTGCTACTCTGCTGAAGAGCACATTTTCAGAGATGTGTACAGAAGTGAACTTGAAAGTTTGGTGGAGCTTATGCACATCAGTATATGCATGTGTGAAGCACATTCAGACAGGTTGTATTTCCTTAGGAAATAAGAAGAAAAACCAGATGACAAGACTATGTTTTCTTTTTTCCTACCTAAATATATAACACGTTTCTGTTTTCATAGTCTCAAAATGGATGGTATTATATACTAGATGCCTGGTAGACTTGATATTATAAAATGCTACTGCTATTGGAAATCAGACTATTAATGTTGTGCTTCTGAGTTTTTAGTTTTTGTACTCCAATATTTTGTTTCTTTTATTATTTTTAGTACTGCAGGAGAAAAGAAAGCAATGTTTTTCAGCTTAATACTGGACAAGTTTTTCTTTGAAGTAGACTGAACTACAAACAAAATAGTTTACCTTGGCATTTCAAGATGATTATTTGTATAAGATAATCTTAAATGGACCAAAATGTAGATTTAGTAACTAGGTACCTTTGTGATCTTTCCAAATCAGATCCATACTGTATGTGTCATCTTGCTTTTATTAGGTTGGACAGCAATTCATGAAGCCTCCAACAGAGGATTTACTGATGTGATCTTAGAATTACTGAAAGCAGGTGCTGATGTTAACAGCAGAAGTCTCTGTGGTGTTTTACCAATACACGATGCTGTTTCTGGCAATTATTTGGAGGTATATTTTTCTTTTACATAAGATTTCTTGACACCAATTTCCAACAGATGATCAGCAAAGCAAAATTCCCGTTTCATTAAAGTTACTAACACCATTTTAGTGTAGATTTGCATTTAGGAAATAAACCAGTATTCTTTAAAGTGATCAAAATTAGGTAAAAATATTCTTCAATAGTGACAGTTGAAATTCTACAGTTAGTTGACTTTTTTAGTACGGCAGACAAATCATAAAAAATCAGAAACTCCCTGTGGTTCTTTCCCAGTTTTGGTCTTCTTAAAAACAGTGTTAAAGTTGAACATTCTCAGTTTCATTGATTAGTTCAGTGCTGCAGCAGATGGGAGTGATTCACTTCACACTTATGAGAGAAGCAATAATAAACTTTATTGACGTAAAACAGTGAGTTAACAAAGTTCACTGATAAATGTGACAGTTGTGTAACACAATTTTATTATTTACTGCATAGAGAACGGGGTTCAAACTGTACGGAGGACCCTTCTGTTGAGTCATGATGTTCAGAAGGGACCCCCTTGCTTTCTAAACTCCTTCTCAGATGGCTGGATCCGGACTTAGTCCCAGGCTCAGTCAGCAGTTTATGTCTAAAGGACTATATGTACACAGTCAATTCCTTCTCTCACTTAGCTAAGATTTCAAAGTTTAGCATCAATTATACAGAATCTCTTGTGGCAAGGAATTTCTCAGCCTCGAGGAATAACCCTGAGAGTGTCCCTGCTCAAGGGGAGGTCCTGGTGTGCAGCCCATTACTGTGCAAGAGAGCTCAAGGGGCCCTGGGCTGTGCATCATTTATGAAGTAAAATGATTGACCTATAGGGTCATATTTGCATACCAGTAAGATGCCTGGGTCATTTTTCCAGACAGTGCTCTTGGTTCCCCAAAGTCTGGAGTAAACTGGATGCAGCTGTCACAGCTGCCCCTGGTGGTTGTGGCTTAAGCAGGAGAGGGGTGTAGCACATACTCATAAAGCCACCTGCCGTGGATGGGACAATTTTTCACTATCTCAGCTAGCCCAAAGCCCTGTCCTACCTGACTTTGAACATTTCTTGGGATGGGATATCCACAACTTCTTTGGGCAATCTGTTTCAGTGTCCCACTACCTTCATTCTAAAAATTCTTTTTGAGAAGACAAGATCCTGGGCCTGTTGTTTAAAAATCAACAATTTTTTTTAACTGGTCCCTTCCAACCCAAACCATTCTGTAGTTCTAGGAAACAGACTATTTCACTTAGAAAGGACCTACAGTGATCATGTAGGCCAACTGCCTGGTCCCTTTGGGGCCGACCAGAAGTTAAATCATGTAAACACTGTCCCGATGCTCCTTAAACATTGATGGGCTTGGGACATTGACCACCTCTCTAGGAAGCTCCTCTAGCACAGCTTAAACCCATTCCCACTCATCTATCACTGGATACCAGGAAGAAGAGATGAGCATCACCCTCCCCACTTCCCATGCTCAGGAAGCTGTAGAGAGCAGTGAAGTCATTCCTCAGCCTCCTTTTCTCCAAACTAGTCAAGCCCGAAGTCCTTAGTTGCTCCTCACAAGACACGTCTTCCAGCACTCTCACCAGCTTTGCCATCCTCCTCTGGGCACATTCAAGGACCTTCACAGTCTTCTTAACTTGTGGTGCCCAGCACTGCACAGAAATAAGTAAAATGTTGTAGAGAGCAGTGAAGTCATTCCTGAGTGAGTTCTTTTGGCAGAGTGAGGGAAATTGAAGTGTAAAGGTGACACCAGATTGGCTCAAACATACTTTTACTATTTCTGACAGGACAATTCATGTTTCATCACATTTATCTTGTTCTGTGAGCAACAGTAAAACAAAGGGGATGATTTCACAGGCCTGGAGCCAAACTATCAGTAGGGTTCTTGCAAAGATGTAATTGTATTATTCAGTATTTTGGGGGAAACCAACAGAGAACATCCTGAACTTCAAGTCATCATTCTTGTTCTGATACATTTTCATACTTAACTGCACTCTGGGTGTAAGAAATAAGAAGAAATGCTGAAGTTGAGAAATCATACATATGAAAATTCTTTCACCATCCAAGCTCTGACCTCATCAGTGCTTTCATATGATCTGAATTTAGGGGCTAGATCATCCCACTGATGCCACTATTCTCATTTCCACATTTTGCAATTAAGCAAACTTGCAAGTTTTTTGGAATTAGGAAAAAAATTATCAGTTCATGAAACCAAAACCAATATTAAAGAAAGAAATGCACGTCTTTTCTGCCCTTTGGTCTTAATGTGATTGACCAGCTCCTTTTAATTTAGATACATGGTGTTTTGTAATAGTTCTGTATAACCATGAAACCATTAAAAAACCCATAAAAATTATAGGTTTAATGAAAATTTGTGATTTATTTGTGTAATTTAATGGAAAAATGTAAGAAATGTAAGATAGAAATATGTGTTGATAATAGCCAATTATTTGTTTTGTTTAATTTGGGTTGCAAGTGTAATAGTTGTAACGTATCTTACTTGAACCTGTATTATGTGTGATGTATGCTAGATACAACACCTGTAGTTGTAATTTAAGTCCACAACAAGAATTACCACTGTACAAATAACAAAAATGCATCATAGGCAGTCAGGATTCTACTGCAGCATGGAGCGAATCCCAATGAGAGGGATGGTTCAGGAGAAAGTGCTTTGAATCAAGCTTGTAATGAAGAAATGAAAGAACTGCTGAAGTCGTATGGTGCTATGGACTCTGTACTTCCTGTTCAAACTATGGAAGTTACTGGTATGTTAATTTTGTAGTATAAATCATAGGGTTACCCTGTAGTCTTAAGGAAAAATCATACATTCAAATAGTATGGCACTAATATTCTTAATTCTATTAACTTTTGAATGCTATTTATTTATTTACAGAAAATAGGATACATGATTGGGTTCTGTTTTTTCTGAGAGACTGAGGTATAGGAACATATTTGCATCTTCAGATTTTTGTTATTATCCATATTTCCTTTCACAGGAAGGGAAATGAGTAGGTTTGAAAGTGGTAGCTCTCATTTCTTTATGCTACCTAAATTTGATCTCTTTTGCATATACAAGATACTTTTCATTATTTGATCTGCTGTTGCATCTTTATAACCTATTTTAGCAAATCCAGCCTATGATGCTCCTGCAAATTAATTTTAAATTTTATTTATTTTTTCTTAATTGTGGAGAGGGGAAAACAAAACATCATTGTTACGACTACTATAAAAATGATGATGCAGCTTTGGAGCCACAACATGAGAAATACAGTAAGTGAAGTATAGATAACAGTTTTTTTTTTAACTGCTTTGTAGTGTACTACTGCATAGTGACATTTGCTGACTGAAAAATATAAAAATAAAAGTTAAATAATTAATCCATTAAAATGTGTGTAAAAACAGCATCATGCAGAGAATTATAGTAGATAAGTTGTGGTTTATGTATATAAGTATGTTTATTATCACCTCTCTCTGTTCATGATTCCTTTTAAATTTAAATTTATTGTGCAAACAGTAGTCAATACTGACACACATTTCTTACTGCTTAAATAAATAGAAAAAAGGTCATGAGTTCTGAGGCTTTTCATCACATTTCCAGTGTGGTTCTTTTTGAAACAGTAATGTATTGTCATCATGATGATGAAGATAATTAGATATTGTTTATCTTAACGTAAAAAAGCAAGGAAGATTTTTGCACAAGTTGTTAGAAGAGGTCTTGCTGATGTCTATAAGCTATGTCTACATTGTCTAGATGATGCTGTCATGGTGAAGTTCACTGTCTAATCTTTGCTGTATGCTCAGAGGTTTCTGGAGGACTCTGAGCATGGACTAGTTTGAATGCCACAGCAAAACCAGGCTGTGACAGCCCATTGCAGAGCATGTCCTTGGCTCTGTCCTGCCAGTGCCCCATTGCCTTTACACAGTAATTCCCAAGCTGGAATGACTTGAATCCACCACTACTTAAATTGCAGGCCATGTACCTTGGCCTGTTTTGTATGGTGCACTTGACTCTACTTACAGTAATTTCTGTGTTTAACAGAAGTGTGTTGCTGGCATACAAGATACAGAAAAGAAGCAGGAAGAACTATTGCTATTTGAGTTGAGAACTTCCAAAGATGCAGGTAGACATAAATTGAAGTGTTTCACCTATTTTTAGTGGGTAAATATCTTTGGCAATATAATTGTTTTTAAAATGTTACTGCACATAATATATTTGAATATTTTCTCTGGAAAATACAGCTTCAGAGAATAAGATTTTAACACTTCTCAGGTATGGGCACTTCCTGAAGTACTTCTAGTTGCACAGGAATGAATATTATGACAGACAAGGTAGGCATGCCACTTGGAGGCATGTGTCTCAAGTAAACCTAATTATATAAAAAGGGATTATTAGATAAGAATGCATACTTCTGGCAGCATTATTCAGTTATATGAACCCCTGCATGATCAAGAACAGCTATGTCTGTATGTAAAGTAGCAGATGCAGCATTTTCATTCTACTGTGGCTAGACTTCCAGGAGCCTGAAATAATTTATGAGAGGAAAAAAGAGAATTCTTTGCGGCAGACACTGTGAATGATGGACAGTTTCAGAAATGCTGATGCCCAGAGGTGTAATTTGTCTTAGGCTATCAAATCTCGGTTCAGATTAATCTCAAGAATTTACTAAGCGACAGTGGCTTCCTAGGCGACCATGATGCTGCTGCTGTGTAGCTGTTTGAGTCTATTGTGTCCATGCCATGACACTTCAAGAGCCATAGCTTGCTGCCAGAATGCCTTTGACCAAGGTCTCTCTCCCCAGCTGCCCCTGCTCATCTAGGCAGGGCTGTTTAACTGGAGCATCTCATACTCATGAAACAGTTTTGCTTCCAGACAGAAAGAAAGGCTTTGTTTTTAAATTTATATTCCTAAGTATAGGCTGGATCTTTCATATTATATTTATGAGTAAATTTACCCCTTTGAAAGTAAATGTGAAATATGGAATTATGCAGATTAATAGCTTCCAACTCAAATCTATGGTATATGGACTGTTAATTAAAATAGGTGTTTTCTTGAAAAATGTTTGACAAATAGGTAGATGATACAATAGACAGAAGCATATGCACAGAGATCAGTGCAATTTCGTAAATAAGCAAAAAGAACTATCACACTTCTCCTTTGCAGGGGTAATCAGACTTTTCTTGTTCAGGGGTATGAGAGAAATTAACATGGTGATCTGTTACCACTACTGACAAAAGCTTTAGTAATGTAGCACCTCTTAAACTAAGTCATAGTCATTACTATTGGTGAGGCACAAGACTGCACAAGAAGTACACTGACAAACTTAAAATGTAGAGTAAAATCTCAAGGTATTTCCATGCAGTGAAACCTACTCTAATTAGCAGATTCAAATTTTATAATAAACTGCCTTAATAAGGGCAATATTATGTATTACTAAGTAGGCAAATACTAGTAGGTAGTATGAAAAAGGTTTGGGGAAACATTTTATAAATTCCAATTCAGTCCTGTAATTTCTCATTTTTCCTGATTATGTAAAGCTTGCATTGACTTTTAGAATCTCAGGAATTAGATTGCAATTTTACCTAATTATCCCAGTGGTATCCACTGGATGTGACTTCTAACCTTCATGTTACATGTCTAAGAGATAGGGTGTATAAAGAAGAATTTATAATTACTCTTCTTATTTTAGAAATATATAGCTAACAAAAAGGGACAATTTATTATTTAATTTTATAATATGAGTTAGATATTATGTAAAACCGGGATAGATATGTGTGTAGATAGATAAGTGTGTAACTTGAAACCGTCTAGGTTCATTAAACTATTTCGTAATACTTTCAAATGAACGTTTTAGGCACCTTGTTAAGATTGTATAATTCCTGCAGGTAGCCTCAGTATAATTGCCATGTTATGTAGCTACTTGCAACACAAAGAGCTTGAAAATTTTCAGTGCTTATCGTCCATAGGGCAATTCTTTAATTTATTCTTTTTTCTCTTAGTAATTTCCTCAACAAGGTACTTGCAGTTCAAAATCTTCCAGTACTTTAGCTACTTATTTAATGATAAGCATGTATTTAATTCTTTCTATAAGAATTTCAATAAAAGTACTCCAATTATAAGGAGCTACCAGCATGCATTACAGAATAAGGTACTGCTCTAACAGTGCCTTCACACTTTGGCTGTGTATTTGCTACATTGAAAATGCTATTAATGTAATTATTTTCTACTGTTTATTGCCATCATTTTGATTATTTCAAAATATTGAACAGATGTGTATATCCAAAGGCTGTCTCAGATACAAGATACTTTGAATGAAATACTTGCAAACCAGAAAACAGAGAGGGATACCCTTGCTAAAAAATACAGGTAAGTAGAATACAAGTATTGTATTAATAGAAAGCTATTCTTTGCAGTAGTAGTGATAGAAGTTGTTAGGAGATCAGCATATAGTGGCATGAAAGTAAATCTATGTGGTTTTCATTCAGATTTTTTGGAAGCATGATTGGTATTGGCTTCAGTAATCTCTGTTACGTGAAGGAAGAACTTCAAGGTTTAGCTAATGCACACTAATCAATTGCTGTGCTTACAGTGAGCATTGAAATTAGGTAGGGAACAATAAAAAATGTGTGGGAAAATACAGAATCACAGGATATACTGAGTTGGAAGTGACCCACAAGGATCATTGAGTCCAACTCCTACCCTGCACAGCACCATCCCCAAGAGTCACCCCATGTGCCTGAGACCATTGTCCGAACACTTCTTGAACTCTGTCAGGCTGGTGCTGTGACCAGTTCCCTGGAGAGCCTGTTCCAGTGCTCAGCCACCCTCTGGGTGAAGAACCTTTTCCTTATATCCAACCTAAACTTCCATTGACACAACTTCAGGCCATTCCCTTGGGTCCTGTCATTGGTCACCACAGAGAAGAGATCAGAGTCTGTTCCTCCCCTTCCCTTCATGAGGGTATTGAAGACTGCAATGAGGCCTCCCGTCAGTCTCCTCCAGGCTGAAAAGACCAAGTGCCCTCAGCTGCTCCTCACACGGTTTCCCCTCCAGGCCCTTCACCATCCTCATGGCCCTCCTTTGGGCACTCTCCAGTAGCTTTATATCTCTCTTATCCTGTGGCACCCAAAACTGCCCCCAGCACTGGAGCTGAGGCCACCCCAGCTCAGAGCAGAGGGGACAATCCCCTCCCTTGCCCTGCTGGCCATGCTGTGCCTGATCCCCCCAGGACAGGGCTGGCCCTCCTGGCTGCCAGGGCACTGCTGGCTCATGTTCACCTTGCCATCAACCAAGACCCCTGGGTCCCTTTCCATGGTGCTGCTCTCTATCATCTCGTTCCCCAGTCTGTCTGTACATCCAGGGTTGCCCCATCCCAAGTGCAGAATCCGTCACTTTTCGTTATTGAACTTCACATGGTTGGTGATTGCCCGGTCCTCTGCTTTCTTGAGGTCTCTCTGTGGGGTCTCCCTGCCCTCAAGGGAGTCACCAGCTCCTCCCAGTTTTCTGTTGTCTGCAAACTTGCCTAGTCTCCCTTCCAGTCCTGCATCGAAGTTATTAATGAAGATGTTGAAGAACACAGAGACTAAGATGGAGCCTGTGGAATCCCACTAGTGGCAGTTCCCCAGTCTGATGGCACCATTTCACTGTAACCCTCTGTGCCTGACCCGTCAGCCAGTTGCTCACCCATCACATGATGTGTGTATCCAGCTGTGTGCTGGACATTTTGTCCAGAAGGATCCTGTGAGACATAGTATCAAAAACTTTACTGAAATCCAAAAAGATTACATCACCGGGCTTCCCTTGATCAACTAGGTGTGTTACATTGTTGTAAAAAGAAATCAGGTTGGATAAGCAGGACTTTCCCTCCATGGAGCCGTGATACCTCAGCAGAATTAGGAAATGGAGGTATTGAGCAATTACATTCAGTTTGCAGTATCATGGAGGAAAGTAGTAGCAACTCAAGACACTACTTACAATGCCCCTGCCTCTGGTTTGTTTCTTTAGCACTCCTAGATTAGGAGTGTTCAGCCAACAGCCACAAAAGCCATTTAGAGAAGTGGCTTGAAGCATGCTGGAAGACATTCATTTTTTTATGAGAACAACTAAAATGTGAGCTAGGATTGCTCACCTTAGTGTGAGCATGGACTGTGTGGATTATCACCTTCATGGGGCTAGGTCTCACAAGGCCCTATTTACTTCCCTCTGAGAAGGACGGCCTCAAGGCTGGTCATGTGGTAAGTGCTCGCCCAACGATGTACTATCCTATACAACAGATGCTTCTAGGCCAGCTGATGAGGATGTTTCCATTCTGTTTGTGTGGGCAGGATTTGGTTGGTCATGAAAAAGCAGCAGTGAACAGCTTTCAGGTAGTCCCATGGCAAAATATACGGGCTGGTTGAGCAAAGAGACTGAAATATTTCTGTCACAAGCCATTTGGCCAGCTATAAAATGCAAGAGACACAGATTACACAGATAATTTTAAAAAAGAAGGGATTTTATGAGAAGACAAGTTAGGGTTCCAGATCATCCTTGTGAGCAAAATAGTGACTGAATTAAGAAACGAGGATAGTAAAATTAATAGCTACACAAACTTACCTGTTTTCTAATACCAGAAGTGAGACTGTGTTCCAGAGTGAAGTGATAAATATTTCTGGGTATTGCAGATACCCTGCAGCTAATGCAACAGCCATCCATCAATAGTAATGAGCTATATTACAAATCACATTATATTTCCTTTTTATTATTTGTATAGGGAACATCTTATTTTTAATTGATTGGCTTGTAACTTTTGTGACACAAGGCACAGAAGATCTGGAGGCATCATCACATTTTCCATCTTTCAGTTGTTCAATTAGTTGGCCTAGAGAGACATACAACTAACGTTGTTCCTTTTCTGTACTAAGATGTAGGTACTAGCATCTTCTGTAGTAAGGTACTAAGATATATCTCTTAACCTGAGAAAAATTAGCAAAAAAAGAAGAATCATATTTGTTAGTTACTTTGTCATTTTAGTCACACAGCAGCTTCTTCTGTACCTGTAAACAAAAGTTCCCAGGGGAAAAACTTCTAGAAAAGTGTGTGGAGCCTTACTGGCCTGTGTAGAAGTCCATAGTTGTGGATTACTCAGTGATTGACTGTATGCTGATATGTTGATAGTATCACATATTCTAAGCACATGTGATACCAAGCAGTATCACAGCACAGACAGCAACACTGTCAAGCTGTGTTTTTTCTGTCCTTGTTCTGAACCATCTAGGCT
Source organism: Daphoenositta chrysoptera (assembly GCA_013397915.1). Lineage (NCBI taxonomy): Eukaryota > Metazoa > Chordata > Aves > Passeriformes > Daphoenositta > Daphoenositta chrysoptera. The sequence goes on along the minus strand of VZRO01002169.1, from coordinate 901,753 downwards.
TAGTGTATGTTTGTCCTGATCCCCTCAACAGTCTCTCTTGAGACTGGGATGGCGTTACCTGCGTGGCACCTCTGCAGCAGGTGGGCTTAAAAGCGAACCATACTGCAGTTCCTTTTCCCACAACTTACGTTTCTATCTTCCCAAAATGGTGCCAGTGATAGTGATACCACTTATCCCATGAGGGGGAATTAGGAGAAAAGAGTATTATGCTGAGCTGATGGCTCTTGCGACAAAGAAAGTGGGATAAATAAGGAATTCCCTTACAGCAGAAAGGAGGTAAAGCCCCCTAGGGAAGGAGTCTCACAGGAAGGAGGTTCAGTCTGGGAATGGGGTCTGATGAAGAGTGTGGCATTCCCAGATTACACAGGCAATACCCTAAACTGTTCTGTCCTCTTTACATAAAGGTCATGTGGCATTATTACAATTGTAGCTTTTTGAAATCTTTTGTTATGTACACCATTAAAAAATCCTTATAGTATAGTCCTTCAGTCCTTCATCCTGAGCTCATTTTAAAAGGCTCCAAAGTAGACCTTCGAAGATATTGAATTCAATGCACTAGTATGATTTGTGGTGATAAAAGAGCAGTCAGTGATAATACAGGCACAGTTTTGTTTCTTTGAATGGAGGGTGGTATAGGATTATATATCCTTTGAATTAAGGAAAGGTATAGGCTAGGCTATTTCTGAAGTTTTGATGATTAACATCCTAAATCTATGGGATTCCCATTTGGATCTTAATTCTGCATCCTACTGTGGGGTTCTGCACTTTGTTGTTCATAAACCTGGGATTTGAACATTAAATTTCATACGTGATTGTCGGTGATGGAAATTATGGACTCAGCCAGGCAGGAAGGCTAAATCTCTTTATTCAAAGAAGCATCTTAGTTTTATACTCTCTCTTTTAGTACATCCCATCCTCCTGTGGCAACTCTCAGCACATGGCCCATCACACACTGCTACGTCAGCAGTGCACCCTCTAAGTGCCTTTCTATAGGGTGATATAACTGTCTGTCAGCTCCAGGCACGCCCTGCTCCGTAGACCTCGGTCTTGTGATATCTCCTCCCCCGCGGTGGGGGAGACAAGTTTCTTTGTGTTGCAATGTTCTTTGTGTTGCCATGTGCTTTTGCAGGCCCATCTCACAGCTCAACTTTATTCTGGTTTTTCCACACATGATAAAAATATTGTTCAAATTATAAATGTTGGCAGAGTCCTTTGAAAAATATTCTTGTTCTTTATGGGTTACATCTATTAAACTGTTTTAATTTTGTATTTACAGTAACTCCAATGTCCTTGTTTTTAATTTTCTATAGGGCTTCAGTGGAATCATTTAAAAAAGGTGCACTGAGGAAACAATTAGTTAACCTTGCTTCTAGGCAAAAGATCCTGTTGACTGTTGCCCAAAACCAGGAAAAATTAGTGCAGAAAATACAAAATTACAGAAAAACAAAGCAAATGCTCAATTCATCATCAGAGAAGCAAGCCTCAAACTTAGTTATTTTTCATGGAAGTGATACAAGACAAAGTTTAACTGATAATGAAATCATGTGTCCTAATGCAGTAACATTTAGTATGGGGCTTGGTGCCAACACGCCTAATGGAAACAGAGTAGAAGCACATGTCTCTTTAGAAAATAGATTTTCAGCTCAGGAATGCATCCAGCATCCACACATCTACTTGGATAAGACAGGAGCAAATAAAGAAGCAATTACAAGCAAAGAGGCTTCTGATCATGCTTTGGCATCTGAAAACAGGTTAAGAGAATATCCCTTTGACAACATGTCAAAGCTGACAAATGCTGCTGAAGTGATGACATTGCCTTCAGAACCTGCTATTTCCACTACTAAAACAAAGTGCTCACAGCGAAAAGACATTGATTGTGTGGCAATTGTAAAACAAGGAAACAAGTCTTTAAATCCCACTTCAATGACCAACACATTAAATATTGTAGAACCCCGAAGCACTGTTGTCAATAAGAATGTCTGTCAGACAACCAGTGACTGCAAGCACGTTCTTCCACATGGGGATCTACACAGATATGTGAATAAGAAAGAAGCTTTCCAGCAGAAGCAGCCCCAGCAAGTAATTTTGTTAGCATCTACAAAGAACTTCTCTAATACTTTGCAGCAAATGGTCTTTCAGAGTAGTGAGAATTCATTTAATGCCAACCCGGTGCTTACTAATTTTACCTCAAATACAGATTCTCCAGTAAGTGTCAGTGAGAAATCTTCACAGAGCTATAGTAATCAGGAATGGGAACACAACCAAGTGAGGTATGGACGGACAACTAAGAAAAAGCATCAATTGATAGATCTGCTTGAATTGGGAAGGATAAAGCCAGGAGAAAATGTTTTAGAATTCAAACTGCAGGTAATTGTTGAGAAATAATATTAATGTTAGTGGATAATGAAAATACCCCACACGTTAAAATGGGGAAACAGCAGTTCTCATGGTTTAGTCTGCATCTTCAGCACTTACTAGTGAATATTTTTATTCATAGGTTATAGGTAACTGTTCATAGGTTTAAAACGAAAATGCTATGGATGAAGTCTTCTGCCAGCCCATAATTTTAAGACCCAGAATATTGCATAAGTTAAATTTGTGTTTAACTTTGCTTTACCAGTTTGCTGATATTGCTAGAACCCAAGTGGAATCTTTGCCTGATCTACATTATGTAATACATGATTTTCATACCGGAAGGAGTAGTAATGTAATTGTTGTTATGACTTAATGTCATTCTTGGAAACAACTGTCAAGTCCCTCAAATAAAAAATGTGACATCAAGGATTTCACAGTGCTGTAATAAGTATGAATACATGCAAAATTACTTGCTTGCATGCTTGCTGATTCTATAAGCTTACAGTATGTTATGAACCATATTTGGAAAAAAAAAGAAAAGCCTCTTTTATTAATACAAAAGCATGTCCCTGTCTCTCCAAATACAGAGCAGATTTGCACAGCAGCTGCCAGGGGCCTGGCTTAGTATTGAGCATATGAGGGAATCGTTGACTGAATTCCCAGATGTGACCTATGTTGTAGTTTGACACTGGCCAAATGCCAGGCACCCACGAAAGTTGTTCACTTGCCCTCCCCTGCTACGGTTGGGCAGAGGAGAGAAAAATTTATTGAAGTGTTCATGAGTTGTGATAAGGACTGAGAGAAAGCACTCCAAGGGCAAAACAGCCTCAAAGTAAAGGTGCAAAGTGAATTTATTACTAACAAAATCAGAGAACGATAATGAGAATTAAAAACAAGCCCTTAAAACACCTTTTCTTCCCCCAATCCCCTCCCTCCTTCCCACTGACAGCACAAGAAGACAGGATGGGGTTTTGGTCAGTTTGTCACCTGAGATCTTCTTCCACGGCTGAGGGAGAGGAGTCCTTCCCCTGCTACACCATGGGGTCCCTCCCACGGGAGACAGTTCTCCACGAACCTCTCCGACGTGGTGCCAATCTCACGAGCAGCAGCCCTGCCAAAACTGCTGCAACCTGAGTCCCTCCCACGGGCAAACAGCCCTCCCAAACCTGAGTGGCATGGGTCACTCTTCCACGGGGTGCAGTCCTCCACGGACAGGCTGCTCCAGCCTGCAAGCAGGGCCCTCTCTCCACTGGGTCTCCCACAGGACCACAGCCTCCTCCAGGCATCGACCTGCTCCGGCACAGACACCTCCCCCAGGGGCTGTGGGGGGATCTGCACCCCCTGTGGATCCCCAGGGGCTGTGGGGGGATCTCTGCACCCCCTGTGGATCCCCAGGTGCTGTGGATGAATCTCTGCACCCCCTGCGGATCCCCAGGGGCTGTGGGGGGATCTCTGCACCCCCTGTGGATCCCCAGGGGCTGTGGGGGGATCTCTGCACCCCTGTGGATGCCCATGGGCTGCAGGGGCACGGCTGCTTCACCATGGTCATCACCACGGCCTGCAGAGGAACCTCGGCTCTGGAGCCTGGAGCACCTCCTGCCCCTACTTCTCCACCTTGGCATCTCCATGTTGTTTCCCTCACATGTTCTCAACTCTTCCTCTTCTCTGGCTAGAAAAAAACTGTGTCCCACTTTGTTTTGAAATAAGCTGTTGTGTGAGAGCAAGCATGCATAACTTTCCGGTGGAATAAATAAGCTTATTTTACCCAGTTTTTGATAGTGGCATTACTTAACCTTTTTTCAGAGAAAAACAGAATTAGCTGCAACTTTTCAGCTGTATTGTTCTTTGGCTTTTCTCATGTTTCGAGGATCTTATTTCATATTTGTTAATTCATAAATTGAAATTATTTCTTACTCTTTTTCCAGGAATTTAGTCATAAAGCTACACTCTTAAAGAATGGCAAGATCAGAACCAATAAGGGACAAATACTGCAGAATCCAATTCAGTGGGTTAAAGATATACTAGGAAGTGATATTTCTGTGACATGGAAGTATGTGTGGAATAAGGTAGGCCTAATTTTATTCCCCAAGTTAGTAGTAATGAATGGCTATACCAAGTTTCAGTAATCTAGATCTCCTTACTGTTCTTAAAGCAAAAGAGGGTACAAGCCTAAATTTTAAATGTCTTCTTACTTGTAATGAATGGACCTCAAAGAAAGAGCTACATAGCTGTAGCTGTACAGTGATGAACTAGTCATGAGTGTTGAAAGAATGTGGAATTCTCACACTGTAAACTAGCAGGGGTTTTGAAGAGTAGCTTTAAAGGATTGATAGAAAAAGATGAAAGGTATTTTGAATAAAAAGGAGCAAACTTACTGAAATATCAGGGTGTCATGCACGATTGTTGCAAAAACACTGGCAGAGTTTAAAGGACTTTGCAGATGGGCTGTATTATGCTTGGGTTTTCTTTCATTTAGAATGCAAATTAGCCTGATTTCTCCTTGATCTTGACAGATACAGATTAGACTTATAAGTGCATAAATTCAGTTTTATAAGAAAAGTGAAGTTTTTACGCCTATCAGAAAAAAGTAAAAAAAAAACTACTAATCAAAACAATCAGTTATCCATCTAGATTTCTCTGTACAGGTTACATATCTTGGGACAGAATTGTGGAAATTTAGTGTTGATGAAGTATCAGTTTCCAGTGGCCTGGAGTTACCAACACATGAAGGAAAGCCTTTCGGTATGTACCACTTAAATCTGATATTCTCCATGACTGAAAGCAGCAGAAAGTGATTTCTAAGGAACTTAAAGACTAAAATTCCTCTATTGCTTTCTGATTTTTTTTTCTGGGGTATATGGTTATCACAGGTCTTGATCTTGAAATGTAAATAGTGCCAGAACTTGTACATGAAGTCTGAAAAAGTACACTTCTTCCTTAAATTTGTTGTGTGAGGAGAATAGTTACTAATGATTTGTTGTTATGTAAAAAATTTTTGCGTAACACTTTATATTAAAATATTTACTATAAGGTGAAGTTTCTAGTAAGCTATTTTAATTTTTTTTATTCTATTGCGAACTCAGATACACTAGCATAAGCTTTAATCTCATACGCATCTTCAAATCATATTGAATTATGTGTGTAGTGGAAAATCCCGGTATGCCCAAGCAACACTAGTAACTAGGAGGATATTTTATTCTCTAAAAATAAATCAGCAAAAGAAACAAAGTGCATTGATATGACACAATGACACTGAACAATTTTTTCAGAACTGCCTGGCAGACTTAAGAACTTCAGTCTAATTTTGATAAGTGATGTGTTCTCAGGGAAACACAAGTCCCTTTGACAGCCAGTTGTACTTGGAGTCCATAAAGCTTTTGGGCTTTTGGGATTAGTTCTGCTAATTTGGTGAGACACTGCACTTCATGTGAACTGAGATACCAGGGCTGGTCTGTTTTTAACATACCGAAAGTAAATTTAAAGATAATAGTTCAAAAGAACTAACTTGATATTCAAACTACCATGTTCTACTGTATTTGCTTCAGGCTAAGAGCATCCAGATGATGAGTGTATTTTGCCTTGCTTTAGTAACTTCAGTTTATCCCAGGCATAAGTGACTTAGAACTGGATTTAGTTCCCTACGTTTTTAATAGGCCCTTGAAAATTTCACTAGTTCTTCTGAATTATTTGTATTGTGAAAAATTTATGATAAACATTGTAACTTCTAGAGCAGAGAAATCAATTTATTAAAAAACTACTCTTGACAAACAAAAATCAGCCTGAAGATCAGTAAGTGTTTTTCCCAAGTAGTCCAGGGTCATCTGGAAAAGAGTATTTAAGGAAGTTTTTTTTGTGATGTGTAATTTAAGATGACAGTAACCAGTGCCTAGCCGTTAGTCTTAGGTGAGAAGTTGAGGGAGGGAAAGTCAAAGTGTTCTCAGTTTCAGTTCCATTTCAGATGGGTGTGTAGGACATTAAACAGTGCCCTAAATTGTTTTAGAAGAGTATTATTAACCTGTTGTTTTGAGAGTAGAGTTCTGGCTGGTCATTGGGCAACCCTCAAATAGTTTCCAAGCTCGGTTCATGAGTTCATTTGTTCCAAGTACTCTTTCCAACAGGCACTTTGCCTGCAGCCAGCCTGCTCAAAAGCAGAGAAAAGTTTGCTGGTATGGATGTGAACTATTCTGTGTTGCTTGCCTGGAGACATTCCCAGGCACTCTTTTATCTTTCTAATGTGCTTAGAGCCTGTGTGTATTATATAGTAGAAGTTTTTTTCTGCTTTTTAGAGAATCAAACTTCTTTTTTTCTTACTGTGGTAATAAATTAATTTTTCTTCTGTGCCTCCCAGAGCATTGTTAAAAAAGAAGAGTGGGGCCTGGGAATTTGAGCAATTTTGGAGGAGAATGCTATTATTTTAAATACTCCTCCCTCACTCTCCTTTAGCTTCCCATACCTTGGCCCAGTGTTCATTGAGCTACTGTATGAAGAGCATGGAGAAGTGGGAAGAAAGTTATATATGCAGTGGCTGCATCTAGCCATCTTGCAATAGAAAGAAGCACCTACCAAATGAACTTTTTGTACAGCCCAGTTTAGGAAGCATGTCCTGGGAAACTCTACCAAATCAAGGCCCCTTGGCAAGACAAGAGAAGAGTCGCTGTTCTGTGGTGGCCAACAGGAGAAATGATCCAGTTTTTCAGCTTGCTTGAGATTAGTAAAGTGCTTCTAGGTTTATATAGCATCAGACTTCTAGCTACCTTAGGGGTGTTAGTACAAAAAACTTGAAGAGCCTATGAAGTAAAGCAGTCCCAGACCAACGTAGGTATTTAATAGAAGCGTTAGAGATTGCAGTTTTGGAATTGGTCATCTAAATCCTAACTAAATTTCAGTGTATGTCTCTTATTTGAGTCTGAGTCTTTAGTCTCTTCTAGGATCATGCTAGCAGAAAGCAACAATTATGGTATTCAAACTTAAGTGAAAACTAAACATTAAGCAAATAAGCAGTACTTCTAGACTATCTGTATATAGAAAAACAGAAGAAACAGTTACTATGTGGCTTAGAATTTCTCTGTGCTTTCTGATACTTGTAATGATGACATACTGTTTTCTAAAAATGACCAAGAATAACAAGGATTCAGAAGCAGATGTCATCTGAAGAACAGATGTAAGTTGTAGAGCAAATGTTGGTGTTAGATATTTCACATTGAAAATCCAGGAAAGTGGCTTAAAAGAAAAGCTTTTTCAGTTGTTACAGTAAGTGTGATATGCACATTCATTTTGCAGACTGCTATTTCAGGAAGACAGTCTGGAAAACAGCATGACTAGTCCAATTCTTGTGCTCATGCAGTACCTTACTGCCTGTAATAACCATTAGCCACCTGTAAAGATAAAAACAGCTCTCGTTCACCTTTAGTTCATGGAAGGTCCCAAAGTTGTATGGAAGAAGAGTGTTTTTAAGGGAATCCAAAGAATTTCTTTATGGCTGAACCATAAGCTGTTTTGGAAGGTTTGTGTTTGTGTTATTTCATGTATGGAGTATAAAATGATCAACTGAACTCAGCAGCAATGCTTGAAAGCAAGTAAGAAAGTTGTGCTGTGATCATACATGATATAGTGTGTTTCTGTTTGCCTTGAGGCAAGCAATGAAACACATACATTTAGCAGGCTGCTTTTCAGCTTAGAGTTTTGTAGTGTCTATTGTAATTTTGCCAAGGAAGATACAGATTTAAGAAAAAAAAAGCCACAATCATCTTACAGCAGCAACTGCTGGGCTGGTAAAGGAGCAAAGGAAAGTCTGCCCTTCCATGTGTCAGGTGGTGTAAGGCTAAGTGAAGACAGAGAGAAACAAATTAAGAAAAATTAAAAGCATAACTGCTCTGTGCATTAAACCATTAGTGTTAACCGATACTTTTTGTTCTTTGAACAAAAGTATATTTTCATGCTCTCAGGAAAGAATTTTATCACAAGGGACCCCAGCACTATGAGAGTCCTGGTAGTGGCTCCATTGCTCAGCCTCTTAGGAGCTGTGACCTGAGTAATATACAGCCAAACACCATATCCCTGCCACAAACACAAGTTGTGAGAGCTGTGTGCTGAAGGAGAAGTAGCTGTTGCCAGAGATTTTATGAGTAAGTGTTTTTTTAGCAGTCTGAAAAACCTAATGGTGGATGCAAGGGCTATGCAAGAGATATGAAAGGAAAAAGAAAAGTAGGTGGCATGGAATTGATTTGTGTGGGGGAGGGAAAGAGTGCTGGGGAAAAATGATGATGCTGCTGAGGGTTTGGATTGATCTAAATGACCCAATAGCAACGTTTTTCAGAGCTCAGTATGGTCGACTCTCCTGTGTCCAAATTAGAAACATTTTGCTATTTTGGTATAGTTAACAAAATAACTTCATATAATTTTGAGTACTCAGTTAAATGTCTCAAAAAAATAACAGCATAGAGAAATGTCTTCTGGATTTAGATGGAGAAATATGATATATATACGTTGCTAAGTAATCTCATGTAATCTAATTAAAGGGTGATGTGGAAATACTCCTGAAGATGCTCTGACCTTTGTGTAATTGACCAAGGTTGTAACTTTGTGTTTTCAGTATTGCATTTTTACACTGATTGCCCATTAAACCCTATCCGTAATACTTGTATGATTTGAACAGTGCCTGTTGCACTTGATCTGGTATTTTGCCTCTGCCGCCTGTGATTACACTAGAAAGGGACGACCCTGACTGACCACAGTGCAAACTCAGAGTGACCAGCTCAACCCCCAGTGCCAGATAACACTGCACTGGTGCAGGTAACAGTGCTGAGCCAGGTCTGCCGTGGGAGGCTGTAAGACAGAAAACAGAAGTGAGTCTAATCTTTGTCGGTCATCATAAACTAAAAGTTCATCCACACTTTTAAGTAATTCTTAATGCCTCTGTACATAGGCTCAACTTCTACTTTGCAAGGAATTAAGCTGAGAAACCTCTGCAGAAAATGCTTTGTTGTTCCACATTTTTTCTTCTTCTTTTTTTTTTTTTAATAGAAGCAAACAGGCTTACTATCTTTAATGTCAGGGCAGAATATTTGGAGGAAGGTGATCTTTAAAGTTACAAAACGTAGATTGTGTAGTAAGTTGCTTTCACATTTATTTATATCAAAAAACCCTGATTGTACTGCTCTTTGATATGAATTGAAAAGTAACAAAGGTTACGGCTTATAGGAGTTATGTTTCTCTGCTGAAGAAATGAACAGCCACATTGACATTTTCTGAAATATGGTTACTAGTTTGACTAGTAGCCATATTTCAGAAAAATATGGCTACAAAATAATGGTTTTGTCGCATGTATGGTCTTTGCCACCCTACCATCTGCGTGCTCAGTCCTGAATGGAAACAGTTACAGCAAGAGTGTAGAGTACTATTGTAGCAAAAGTAACCAGTAACAGACAGTGAAGATAATGCAAGATTAAAGATATATAATAAAAATTAATAAATTGGAAATTTACAGGAATGTTGTTCCATATATAAAGTTTTGTTCATACCTACTATAATTACTATGTCAATTGAAGAAAAAAGGCTGCTGAACAAGCAGTATAATATGTAAAAAATTTAACCACCATCTCACTTTTTACATCTCTGCCTTGTGGATTTCAAATCTTTTGTGTACAGGTCTGAGGAGAAGCATCTCAAGATTCACAGTCTGACCAATTTTTTTTAATAACCTGTAAAAAACAAACTCCTATTTCAGAAGGAAATTCCTTTGCAAGCATCTCAAGAATAGTGTTTCATTAAGTCTCTTATACAAAATTTTGTAAGTGCTATGAAAATGATGGATTTGCTACATTGGTTTGCCCTCTAGTTCTGTTTCTGAAGAATGAGGCACATGCATATACACAATACCATCGCTGTTTCACTTTGTGCTAAATAAAATCTGAATGTAAAGCTCAGCCGTATAAATTTGCTTTAAACTAGTTTACTTTGTGTGCTTTACTAGTCCTGGAAAATGATAGAAGAGTAAGTAATTACAGTTTTTTTGCTTCTTGATGTCAGTCTTCCTGTACTGTGCACTGGTACAAAGTTGTGATGCTGAAATGGCAGATTTAACAGGAGGATATTTAAATCCATGTGAATTATTCCAGTAAAATGAAACTTAGTTACTATATATGTCAGTACCATCCTAGACAAGTGTAAAATTAAGCTACTAGAAAACACTGCATGGGCATATTTGTAACAGTCTTCCGTTATACTTTAAATGGTAAACTTTTCAGGACAGAGATCTCATATGCATATTTTAACAATCGAAGATACTTTGTAACATAGTGCAAACAACAAATCTAGCCCATTCTACAATAATATATTTTGTGCTGTAGTGTACTCCACATCAGAACCCCGAGTTCTGGTTAGGGTTAGACAATTATGTCAGAAACTACATTCACTAGAAAACTTTACTATTGTCATCTTCATGTTTTTGGAGGAAAGATGAAAAAGATGATGAATAACACTAGTGGTTGAAAAGTCAAGATGTAAACTGAGAACCCCAAGTTTATTATTTCTAGCAAAAATGGCATGGCTTAAGAAACTTGATTCTGTATATCTGAATTTTTTTGACTGGGTATTACTGAAGTAGCAGCTTATCGTACTGCTGCTATAATATAATATGCTATATATATAATATGCTATAATATATAATATATGCTATAATATATAATATGCTATAATACATAATATACTATAATAATGGTGACAGTAATGTGAAAGAGAAGTACTTGAAATATTTAAAACTCCCCAGCAAACAAACCACATACAAACAAAAACAAACCCCTGACATCTAATATATATTTTTTTTTCCTCCTTACCTGTAGTAGAATATTCACCAAGTACACAATGTCTTCATTTGTGTGACTCTAAAAGACAGGGAGATTAACTGTATATTCTTTGTATTTTGTACTTTGGAAGAAAATTGAGATTGTAGACAAAAATGTCTATCTATAAAATTTTTCAATCTCTGGGGTATTTCAAGGTGCAACTATTACACTGTTTTCTTTATGGCTTACAGACAAAATACTTGAAAGTACTTTCCAGTACTGTAAAGTTCCAGGCATTTGCTTTACGTGCTTACATACTTTACAAAGAAGTACACAGTTCCGTCTGCAGAATTTACAAAGCTGTATTTTCCAGTAACTGCATACCATGGCTGAGGTATAGGCTTCCTTCCTCTTGCTTTCCAAAATACTCTACCTGCTGTTATTTGACTATCAGCAGGGTAGAAAGTAGAATGTCACATGACTGATTCAGACTTGAGCTATGTGGCCAGCAAGAGCCAAACAAAAATCACTTTTCAGAGGGTCAAATATTGTGGGCAGACAGAGGCAGGTAGGGGTGGGGAAAGAAACATGCACACCATGGAATACAATTCTAAGTATCTAATGTCTGTATTTCTTATCTGTAAGTCAGGTTTTTCTGAAACTGGAAAATCACTTCAGAAGAAATCAGATGATAATGTGATTGCACAGAATCATAGGCTAACATAGGTTCAGTGGGATCTTTGGAGGTCTTTAGTCCAAGCTTCTGTTCAAAGTAGGACAAGGTTCTAGGACATAGGTTCAAGGACGTAGGTTTCTCAATGCCCTGTCCAGTCAAATTCTGCATATTTTCAGGGATGGGTATTCCTATGCTTAACCATGCTCATGATGAATTTTCCCCCATATATCTAGTTGGAAACTTGCTTGTTAAAACTTGTAACCATTGCCCCTTTTTGTTCAATACAGAAACTGTTCCCCTAAGAAGTCCAGCAAGAATACTGAAACTGACTCCTAGCTGAGTGCTTTGAACATTGGCTTTCTGGCGTTTTTACTTTGTGAAACAAGCTGTAAAAAATCCTTTGATAACTGACCCATCTTCTTAATTCATCAGGTGCACTATATTATAGGTCCACTGCTTTGGTGGTCCCATGGAGACTGAGAGAAGACTAACAAACAGAACAGTTGTAGATAATCTTCCTAGAACACATCTTTTCTTGTCTTACTTATGAAAGCAATACATGCAAGGCAGTATGATATACATCAAGCTTCAAGAGGCATTGGCTTCACCTGCTGCTTTGCTTTAAAGAGAGAAGACAATTTTGACACCACATTGGCAATATGAGGCGAAAGTGTTCAGGAGATTACCTGATGATTTTACCTTGGGAAGTGTTCAGATTTTTATCACACTTTATCTTGGTTTTTTTTCAGGAATCACTTTTAACAAAGTTAGGACAAAGCTTTTAAACAAAACAATTCAGTCTTTCAAACATCACATGATAACAGTGTAGGAGAAGGCTCTAGAAGTTGTTCTGAGGTTGTACGTAAAACTCAACAAATGAATCCCAGCCGCTGTAGATTTTGCCAGTGCATGAAAACCTGGAGCCGTTGGTTTTTCAAATGGTGGTTCTGACCTGAACTGAAACTTGATTTATAACTTGTCTTCTGTTTCTTCCAATCTACATTTCAGTCTGCTATAAACGGCAAGAATTTTAAAGTGTTCTGGTTTTAATTACCCAAGTTTGGACCTGGAACTTTTTATGCACTGTCTTGGCACATTATGTTCAGGCTTTCTAAAATGGTTAGAAATAATTTTAGATAACCATTTTCCTTTCAAGTGAGTATACAAGCGAATCATTATATAATCAAATCTACAACAATAATGTAATAAGTTGAAAAGAAAGACTCGTATGCTGGGAACCTACACCCTTCTGGTCATACCAAGAAATAGTCTCCTACAATTATTTTTTAAAATATCTTTGTGCCTGTTAAGAAAGGATAGTAGTATATGCCTTTGTTGATGTTAAACTCAAACTCAGTAATTTGATACTTAAATGCAGTGATTGACTTAATTGAGAAAGTGAAAGGTCATCTGGACAGCTGTGTAAAAATATTTTTTGTGAGAAAAATGCGACTGGCCATTTTGTTTTATTTTAGAAGTACTTATTTTATTTTTTTACTTTATAAATTCAGTCCTGAATATAGATTTTTTTATGGGAGGATGTGCACAGTTCTCAGTTAGTATTGGCATGTATGTCAGTTACACCTCTCTCACCTTCTGGGGAAAAAATCATGTTAAATCTGTATCAAAGAAGAGCTACTAAGATTTAAATTGTTATTTTGTTTCTCTGAAACATTGCTGGATTTCTACAGTACATTGGTGGACTTGACTTTGCCACATTGTTAAATGAATAACCTAGCAATATCTCGATACACCAATCCCAGGTCCCTGCAAATGATAATTCAGAATGTATCACAGACTTTGTATTTGTTACTGTGTAGCAGCCATATACCCCAGGATAAGTAGGAGAAGGCAAAAAACAGTTACTGTATAAGATCATGATGTAGGCAGAAGGTTAATGGAAAATAATATATTCATATCACTTATTTGGGCAATGCTTTTAAAAAGCTATAAAATAATATTTCTATTGTACATTTTTTCAGACATTTAGAAACAGATGGACTATTAACTGTATCTCTTGAAAAAGTATAGCATCTTTGGGTGCTTTTGTGGGAATCATACTTTCTACCACATGAAATATAAAGTAATTTGAGATTTCAGCATAAACCTTGAAACTGATGCTTTAGAATAAAAGGCACTTGGTCTTTAATCATACCTGCAAACACAGTGCAACAAGAAAGGCACTGTTACAGAATATTTTGAAAGAAGAGTGATTCTAAACACCTAATATTTTTTTCTGCTTTATGATATTGGTTTTACCAATCTCACTGGAGGACAAAAAGAAAACATGAACTTCTGAGGAATACCATCCCTTATTGAGTGGAGAAAGAAATGTTTCTTTCTCAAATATAGTGTTTTATCTAGAAGCAATGGAATAGAATAATGAATTGTGAAAGTATGAATTAAATTCCACATTACTACTATAAAAATTTCACTTATAGGCAGATGATGAACTGAACCTATAGATCATCCATGGTGAGTCATGCCTGATATGTAAAGGAAAAAAAACATAGGCTAAGGTACTATCAGGAGGTGCTCTATTTCCTTCTGGCACTGTTATAGCTGTTCTATGAATTATCTGGTCATTATAGTCCATTAAGGAGCTTCCGAACTGAAATGATTTATTTATTGTAACAATGCTATAAATAACCCTTGATTTTTTTCCAAAGGTTCATAATTACCAATGAAAAAAATGCAGTGTGCATAATTTAGGTCTCTTGATAGATTAATTCTTGGGGAAAAGGTAATTTCAACATTGGGATGGAGATGGACACAAAAGATCCCAATGCAATTAGCCAGAATCTCTGCTGGCCTGTATTTTGTAGTGGGTGGACACCACCTTAACTTTAGGTGTCTGACTGACATGGTTGATCTGATCATTAGAAAAAGATGACTCCTTACTGATTGGTTTGTAAGGACAGAGACCTTGGACTCCAGCATTTACAAGAGAAAAAAATAATTGACATCTATATCATGTGAAGTGAATCAAGAACTGTGGGGAGACCTGAAGAAAAGCAAATGCATTTAGAGGGGAAAAAAACCTATTAAATTACTGGGAAAACGTATTTTGTCATATTTTTGTCACTGGTCTTACAATGGCAATCTGTCCACACACATCTCTTTTTCCAAAATACCAGGTCTCGATTAGGTTTTCTTTCCATTCGATAGGTTATGAATACAAATTTTAAAAAAAACCCTGAAGAACACAAAAGGCAATTACTTGATTTCACTTAAGCCTCGGGAAAATATTAGTAAAATAAGTTCTTGATGTGTCTGTAACAGGAACCATTGATATATTCTAATCTTAGGAAAGAAAAAGAGCTATATGTACCAGGCGACTACATATCTGAGTTAAGAGGAAAGCTTTAGTTTCAGGCTAAGCTGGCCAAAAGCTCATATTCCTCTAATTGATATTTCTTCTTTATCCTTAATAATCATAGAATATAATGAACCAGTACCATGTTGAACTGCTCTGGTAAGCTTTTCAGCTTAATTAGTAAATTTCAGGTATTAATCCAGGTCCTAGGGTCCAGGTTCAGTGTAACAGGTAATAGAAACACTTAATCTGAAAGAAAATTTATTTTCAAAATTATCACTAGCATGGGCAGAATTATTACCTCAATTCAGTAGCAGCCTTTTTTTAAAGATTCAGATGGCCCAAAAATGTTGTTTATGTGAAGTGCTGGCTGTCATTTCTGAGGCCTTTCTTGGTTGGGATTGACAGTGCCTGTTGGAACTCCTGGGTTGTGACTGGTCTTCTCTAAGTTCTTGAGGGGAGTGTGGATAAGGCCCAAGAAACTTAAAAGCACTTAGGACAGATTTTTGTTCTATTAATACTCCCCTCTGACACTCTAGATCAAATGCTGTCACCTTCAAGTGTGTTGTTCTTAGATCTTCTCTTTGCTTACGCATCTGTACCTGGTGTCTAGACTAGCTGTGCTGAACCAGATCCTTTTGAGTCAGAGGAATAAAATCTCCTGTGACTTTGCCAGATATGGCATATCAGTTCATCTTTCCCTCAGACCTGATAGTAATTGTTACCTGTTTTACAGAAGTATTTAAACTGGATTTACTGATGCCTGTAAATTTACTCAAATATGTTGCCTAAACTACAAGTGCATTTAAATTCTTTTACAGATCATTTACACCAGTAAAGCAGTTATAAAATGCTTAACCATGTTTTTGGATAGTCCTAGTACTTTCTTGCTTGGGAAAAATAAGGTAGATACTGGTAGGATTTTTAAGACCTGATCTTTCAGGAGCTATTTTAATGATCAGAAAATGGTGACTCTGCACTGAAGTGACAATCTTATCTTCACTGACTAACCTTTATGCAACTGGAGATTATGGTCTGACACTCTTGCAGTTGCACCATTAACAGGAATTCTCCTTAAATACAATTTGCAGATTTTTAGCAGCCACAGAAAACAAGGTCGGGTAGAGATGCAACAAATGGAAACAGAAGTTGAAAACATTCAGAGTGGTTTCAAAACTGTAAGACTAAAACAGGTGCCTTCAAAGACAGAAGAGATGTTGATAAGCAGGATGGAAAAACTACCAAAAGACAACAGGTGTTTTCCCCATATTTATGGGAAAAAAAGGGTCGTTCTAACATTGATACTTTACCTTACAGTTCATGAAGATGACAAAACTGACAGAATAGGACAGCAAGGGTAGAAAAGCAGAGAAAGACCCTGCCTATGTGTCTAAATTTATTAAGTTTGCTTCTGTACCCGAGGTACTGAGTTTTGGATAACAGTATAGGAACCTTTTTTGGCTGCTTACAGCCTCTAAACTGACAGTGCTTTTAAGGGAATAAGAGTTAACAGTCAGCAAAATGCTGGAAGAAAACATCAAAGTGGGTATCAGAAGATAAATTTAATAGCAAAGGGAGAGAGAAAGGGGAGAAAGACTTGAGAAAGAAAAATGCAAAGGACATTAGTCATCTGTGTCAAAGGAAGAAACACAGGGACCAAAATAC
The DNA here is from genome assembly GCA_013397915.1 of Daphoenositta chrysoptera. NCBI lineage: Eukaryota > Metazoa > Chordata > Aves > Passeriformes > Daphoenositta > Daphoenositta chrysoptera. Next base: position 884,958 of record VZRO01002169.1, on the reverse strand, counting down.
TGATTCATACCTACTGGGGAAAAATTACTGTCTATGGATATAGAAACTTTGTTATCAAACACTGGTGTCAGAACTGAGGAAGGTAGTTTTAGGATGCATAAATTACTGTCGTTTTGCCAGATGTTGACTGTTATCTAAAATTACTGAAAAGTAGAGATTATAGAGATTAGATATTTTAATTATTCACTCAGGCAAAGTATTTATGGTGGAATACTGATGCTTAATTGACAAAATGTTAATCCAATAGGTAAAACATAAATTTGACACAAAGGAATCAACAAAGAAAGCTGCTAGCTGCTGCTAAAAAAAGTTACTTAATTAGATTGATTTGGTCTTTTCTCTCTTACACTTTCACATTTGAGTTGAGAATTTTTAGTCAGTAAGTTAAATCATTACAGTACAGAGAAGTGCATTTCCAAAGTAAGAAAATAACATCTTTTCTCCAATTATGATCTATCAAAACAGGATGTGAAATTAACTTTAGGCTTTGCTAAAAATTTTCCCTCTACTTGCATACAAAATGTGGACATTTCAGAAAAAAAAAAAAAAGGCATTTTTTTCAACAAACTAGAGCAGGTTGAAGTTATGCCTATCATGTCACAATATACTCAGCATTAATGAAAACATTTCATCTCAATTTCTGCCAGTTTATTTTATTTAAAAAAAAAAATTCCCAGGCATACTTTAAGATCATTTTTACCTGAAGTTGTCCTTAAAACTATTTTGTGATTTTTTTTTACCCAAGCATTCCTTATGCCCTTTAAAACATGACTTCTAAATGAGTGTATAAGTTGGCTTCTTCTGGTGTGACTGACTGCTGCTTCCTGAGTGTGAGGAGTGTTGTGATGTAACTTTTCGCATGGGTCTTGTGTGCAGCCTGCCCATCTTTGTTGCAGTCAATGATACTTAGATATATTCCAGACATCATACCGTACATTTTGTTCCATTATGTAGTGTGTTATGTGTACTGAACATGCACCGAGCTTGTAAGATACCAAATACAATCCTGTCCTCATCGGAGTCTGAAATCTTGCTTTGAGTGTCATGGGTGTGGAATAACACACATCCCCACACACAAGACTCTATTTGTACTTCTGAACACCAGCCTCTTGCTTCTAATAGCAATTTGCTACTTCATTGGCTTTGGGTGGTGTGCTCCTGGAACTCGGGAAATGGCAGGAAAATTGTCACCAAGACATGGAATTAAAAGGTCTAACACCTGCCAATAGCACTCTGTGTTTTACACTGGTACCAATGATGTCCATTCAGTCAATATATTTTGCTTTTTAGAATTGGTGTATGTGACACAAATGAAAAACAGTGGTAACAAAGAAAGACAGACTCTTGGGATGGCATATGATAGCCCAGTACAAGCTAAATGGCCAACTGATGTAGCTTCAAACATGTTTTCTCTGCATTTTGACAAGAATTTATCTTAACTGATCTACTAATCCTGAAATACATGTCCTGTTTTGCTTCTTGGGACACTTGAATGTTGTTTGGACACAGTATTTTGTTGTAGTTTGTTGTTTTGGTTTTTTTTGTTGGTTTTTGTTGTTTTTTTTAAACAGAAACCATCTCTACTTTAATGAGAGTTCTCTCTCTTGACACCATCTGCTATGTGTGACAGTTCTGCCCTCACTGGCAGTTTTTCGTGTTGGGCTGGTTGTGGCAGCTCAGCAGCTCTGTTACTGTGTGCAAGGATAGCAAAGGAAGAAAGTGGGGATGAAAGATGTATTAAAGTAGCTCTGAAATCCACAGTTCCAAGTGCCTTTTGGAGTCTGTGCTGTTATGGAGCAAGGTCTTCTAATATTTCTTACTGGTGGATCTTTACAAAGTTTGTTACTGATTTTTAACAGCAAAAAAAGTTCAGCTTCTCCTGAAGTTCACACAAGTGCCTTGAATTTATGCATTGCAATAATTAATTCAGTCCAGCAGATACACAAATATTGCAAATACCTACTGTTAGTCCTGCAGTTTCCTCTGTACAGGTTTACACTTTCCTTTTTATAAAGTCGTTTTGGGACGGTTATTCTCTGTGAGAGAGATTCCTTATTTTGGGAAAGTACATTAACCATGCCTCTTTGTAGACATAGTACATGAAATTCAAGCAGTACCAAAGAAGAACTGCATTTTCCTGTTATATAATTGGAGATGTCTGGGATGGCTACCTTCTCAGGCTGGGCACCAGGAAGTGTAGCATGGCCCTTGTCTCATTGAAGACGGGGCCTGAGCGAGACGTACTGGTAAGATGTTGCAAGCCTTACCCCACAAGATTCCTAGGGTGCATTATAGATTCTTAGGGATCACTACTGCTTACAAGGTTCTAACAAACTGCAAACACTTTTCTAGATAATAATGCCAATGATTGCTTTCCATTACTCTAATTTGCACTCTGTAATCATTTGCATTCCTTTTCCACAGGCTCTTCTGTCCAGTTCAACTCAGTGAAAAGCCTGACACATTTTCTTCAATTCCATGAGATAGTAATGCTACATAAAGAGGAGTTTCTGCCATGCTCTGCAATGGAAAAATACTGGAGTTTCTACAAAGAGTGCAAAGATTTTGGATTCGAAAGACTTCTTGAGTGCTAATACTTCTTTCTTTGCCATCACTTAAAAGTAAACATTTGAGCTTTTAGAACTAAGTACTTTGTTACTGACATTTTGATAAATCATTTGTCCAGCTCTTGGAATGATGGAAAGATTGTTTGGGTAAGTGAGGAACAGGGAAGTACTTAGTAGCAGATGAGGATAACTGTCAATATTGAATTTTGTGCTGCAAGATTAAGAAATGGGGAAGTAGATAGGACTTACACACTGATGCTCATTGTGAATTATATTCCAGGTTGATAACTTGGTATGAACTTTTAAGTTTTAATTTAGGATTTAAGTAACTGCCCATGCTTGATGGGGCAGCACAGAAACAGACAGGCATCAACACTGATAGTCACTTCTTACACCAAAGCCTGGAACTGCTCTGGCTGAGCATGTGCTATCAGAGATGGCAGTGTGTGTTTGTGTAATAACATAACCTGTTAGGTTAGGCAAAAAATCAAGATGAGCAGCATTCAAAATCATCATAAGCTATTTGAGAATGGGGGTGGGTGCTCAGAGAGGTTGAGAGAGGAATCTTAGCTATTGGAAGTGCTCAGGAAAATTCCATTCATATTCCAGCCAAATCTCTCTGATAAGCAGAAAATGTGCTGGCAAATAACAGGAAATGCTATTAGCCTATTGCCGAACACAAATTTCACCAGTTAACAGCATCTTAGATATTCCTCCCAATCTCTGGAGGATTTCTATTTGTTTTAATTTTACAATGTTTGAATCTGCTTAAGCAGCATATTTGTAACACATTTGACTGTTAAAAGAGTTATTTGCATTCAAGTGGCATTCTTGCTCTTTTGTTCTTTGGATTATAAGAAGAGATGGAATACTAGTACCTGCTACAACTAACTCCAGTGAATAGGGTGGGAAGTATCTCCTGTTAATACACAATGTCAGCAAGCTATTTGGAGTGTGAAGAGCTCTTCTGCAAAGACTGGATTAGTGTCTTAAACAGAAGTTGGTTTGAGGAGGTGAGAGGGGTCTGATGTATAGAGAGCTAGTACTGTGCCCTAGGATGCATGAGCAGTCATAGCCTGATGGGCTGTAAGAATTAAGAAATGCAAATGGCCTGGAAGCCAGAAAAGGTAAAAGCTGCTGAGTGACAGGTATTTTGTAAAGTCAGTTTCACAAAAAAAGAAAATGGAGTGGTCTCACAACTGCAGCAGCAAAACAAACCTGAAGGCATATTGTTTCAAAGGAAGTGCTCATTCAAATACTGCACTTGCACTGAAAAGTAAAAGATATTTGACTGTTAAAATGACCTCTGAATTACATGTTTGTTTGACATTTTTTCTTTGTTGGAAGATGTCTAATAAAATTAATGTACAAGAGAATTTGACAGTGATGTTTTGGTCCATTATATTAATGTGATTACATGACCTAAGGCAATCCTAAGATGCAGTGACAGAAAATTGAATTGATTCAAGCTGAGCAAAGAGGTAAAAATGCAAAGTGCTATATGAAAACCACTGTCTCTTACAGATGCTGTATATAAAAGTAATCTACCACTGAGGCTTTTTTCAGTTTTTAAATTGTATATAAGCATCTTGAGAAAGGCATTAGCTTGACAACATATGGCTTAATATAACTAACAAATGTAGGATTCTGCTCTGCAAATCTTAAAACTGTGAATATTCTCTAATCTCCCTGCTGGAATCCTTTGATCTTAATGTAAAGACCCATTGAGAGATAGAAAAACTTATACCATCATGTTTTCTCATTTTAAATTTATACTTTTTGAGTGTATTTTTGCATAAAACTGAAAGTGGTTGTCACTGGTCAAAGATGGGCAGCTCTTAGTGATGCTAACTGCAGCAGAGTAAAAAAGCTTCTGCTCACAAGTGGCAGTTCATTCTCCCAGCCCCTCCTGCTGCTTTCATGATTCAGTTCTTTTATTTAGTAAATAATTTTTTAAAAATAATTATAAAATAATAATTCTTTTAATAATTTTAAAATTTATTTTATTTAGTCTCCATTCCTAGGCTGTGAGTTAGCACTTACTTTATGTGGTGCAGGCTAAAGTAAAAAAGGATATAAAATGCAAATAGTAAGACAAAATTCCTGGCATTCTGACTGCTCTTAATATTCACATGGGGAATAAAAGGAGAAAAAGATGATGCAGTGAACAAAAGCCATGAATTCAGATTAATATTTCCACAGAATTATTTATTTATTGCTAAGATGGAATTT
>VZRO01002169.1:849075-880117 GCA_013397915.1 Daphoenositta chrysoptera | reverse complement strand
ATCAGTGCGGAGATTAATACCAGTAAGGAAGAATGCAAGACTCAAAAGAATGAGTGAGGAGGAAGATAAGCAGCTGGGAGCAGACAATACAACACAAGATCCATAGATTTTAAGGCCAGCAGGAACCAATGTGACCTTCTGAGTAACACAGGTCAGAGGTCATGAAGCTCTGTAAGTAAGAGAAATACATGGAAAAGAGAAAAGAAGCAAAGGCAGGTGCAGAGAGAGCTAAAGTCATTCTAAGCAGAGGATCCACACAAAACATTGCACCTTTTTGCCAGGCAAAGCAGAGCAGGTCAGGGGAGAGAATAATGGGAATGAAAGCCAACTTGGGAAAGGTATTTACAGTACTCTAAGGCACAAATACTGCTTATGTTTTTGATGGTGGAAATGCAGCTAAGAGGGAGGGAGAGGGATGAATAATGTTGCCATAGGAGTTTGGATAAATCCTCGAAGCAGTTGCAGTTGGCGAGTGTTTTGTCATGATGACACAAAGACTTTTTTTCTGGTCTTCAAACCTTAATACTAAAGTGGAGGAAAATGTGCTGTTTAAATCAAGAGAATGAGAAATAGCCTGCATGAGACTCAGGCCCTTTTTCTGGCCACCAGTAGTCAGTTAACTAGTTGGGTAGGAAATTATGTAGTTGATCTGAAATTTGAACTGCTAAATTACTGGCCATAGCAAGAAAAACGTGACACAGGAAGGGAGTAAAACATTTCTAAGGAACAGGACTTCAGAACAAGATTCAAAGAACTTTTATGTTAATTTTGTATCTGTATTTTTTTCTGGGTTATAGGTGTGGGGTTTTTTGTTTGTTGGGGTGTTTGTTTGTTTTTACTAAGGCTTTGGCTTTGTCTGCGGCAGAAGGTTTTACCACTTGCACCAATATTATGTATACTGTAGCAGAGTAACCCACAGGTGAGTTTTCCAGCATCTGTGGCCTTTTGATTTCACTTACACATTTCTGTGGTGAGAGCTCAAACACCCTGTTACATACAACTTACGGTCACAGTGGCTTATGCAATTACCAGCCTTAAGCCGAGCTGTCACAGCGGTGCCCAGCTGCAGGGTCAGTGCTACAGCAGCAGACAGATGCTCTCCGGTGAGGTGGCGTCCTCCTCATTTCCCACCGAGCCGGCGCACCAGGGCCCGAGGCTCTCTGCGAGCCGCGCCAACAGCTCGGCCTGACCTTAAAACACCGGCCCTTGCCTGGAAGTCGTTGAGGAGCTGCAGTATTCCAGTGCGGTGGCAGGTCATTTCACTGCTAAATAAATATAAATCTCACTGCTAAATAAAAAATAATAATAAAACCTCCCCAGCTAATATGCTAAAAAGCAGAGGCTTAACGTCAGGCTGCATCTTTTTAGTTCAGAACTGCAGCCATCGCCGCCCTCGTGCCCACCCTCCCCGGGCCGCTGCAGCCCATCCTTCCCCAGGGCTGTGCGCTCCCGGCGCCGCCGAGCAGAGCACGAGGAGCCCGGGCCGGGGGCTCCTCCCCAGCCCAGCCCAGCCGCAGCCGCGCCTTGCCGCCCGGCCGAGCCGGCCGTAGCGCTTGCCGAGCTCCCGGGCCGCTCCGCCTCCGCGGGGCAGCGCGGGGAAGTCGGCGCCGCGTTCGCCGGAGGGGCGGCGTGGAGGCGGCCGGTTCCTCCCGCTCCCAGGTGCTGGCGGGGACCTCACCGCCACCTCCCACTCGTCCTCCTCCTCCTCCTGCCCGCCAGGTTTCGGGGCGGGCGGCCGCCCCTCCTTTTTCCTCCCCGTCATGGGGGACAACGCTGTGTTGCACCCNATAAATATAAATCTCACTGCTAAATAAAAAATAATAATAAAACCTCCCCAGCTAATATGCTAAAAAGCAGAGGCTTAACGTCAGGCTGCATCTTTTTAGTTCAGAACTGCAGCCATCGCCGCCCTCGTGCCCACCCTCCCCGGGCCGCTGCAGCCCATCCTTCCCCAGGGCTGTGCGCTCCCGGCGCCGCCGAGCAGAGCACGAGGAGCCCGGGCCGGGGGCTCCTCCCCAGCCCAGCCCAGCCGCAGCCGCGCCTTGCCGCCCGGCCGAGCCGGCCGTAGCGCTTGCCGAGCTCCCGGGCCGCTCCGCCTCCGCGGGGCAGCGCGGGGAAGTCGGCGCCGCGTTCGCCGGAGGGGCGGCGTGGAGGCGGCCGGTTCCTNGCGATCCGCTCGGGTGAGTGCGGCCGGCGGGCACGTCCCGGGACAGCGGCAACGTCCCGGGACAGCGGCACGAGGGCTCCGGGCCCGCGGAGCTGAGCCCCAACTCCGGGGAGCGGGGCGCGGGGGTCGCAGCAGCTCCCGTCCCGCTCCCGGAGGCTTCGCCGTAAGCGCAAACTTGGATGCTCAGCCGTGGCGGCGGAGTTTGGGAGGAGGAGGAGGAGGGGGAAGGGGAGGGAAGGGAAGGGCGGCACTGTGCGACTCCGCGGGAGCGCAGCGGGGCGGCGCTGCGCGGGGGCGAGAGGGCCGGGCCGGGCGCGGCGCTGGGGGCGGCCGGAGCAGCAGCAGGAGCCGGAGGAGGAGGGTCGGTGCCGGTGCTGCGGGAGAGCTCCGGTAAGAAGGTGCCGTTTGTTTTAAAAGTTAGTTACGGGGGGATTTTGCGTCTCGGTAACAGGGTGGGGGGTCCGGAGCCGGGCACACAGCTGCCCGCAGCCCGGCTGGTAGGCGGCGTGCCCAGATGTTGGAGCCGCGTAAGCTTCTCTCCAGAAGCAACAGTTACGCCAATTTAGAGTGAGGTTTGGTAAGAGGAATCAGGGTTGCTGTGATGCTGGCTTTTTTCCGTTTCTCAGTAAATTGCTCAAAACCTTCGTGTAGCTGTGTTCAAATTTGCCAAGTGTACTTAGTAATTTCTTTAGTATGGAAAGAGATTCTTTTTCCTTGTGAAGAAACAGAAAGCAACAATAGGAAGAATCTGTCAGAACTTTTTTTTTTTTTTTTCCTCGAGGAGAGACAGTAGCATCTTGCCCCTTATTAGTGGGTGAACAGATTTACTAATACCAGAGTAAGACTTAGAAAAAGAAGACCTTACGGGGAACCTCCACTGTGTCCCACCCGGAGATCTGCTCCATTGAACATCCTCTAACTCATTCCAAGCATCTAATCCAGAAACCAACCTGTTTCATTTTGAGATAGACACACTTCCTTAATAGTAACCTTTTTGCATAAATAAATTTCTTTACTAGTAATCCTTTTGCATTTGCTTGCTTGTGAGAGAAACAGCAGAGGGGTAGAGATGGTAGATAAACTTGCAACTGAAGTGGAGGTAATTAACAAGAGAGAGCTGCTTGCTTCTTTCAGACAGGGAATTACAACAGTCAAGTGACACTGGAGGGCAAAAGATTGAAAGCAAGTACAAGAAAGTGGGTTTTTACACCATGCTCAAGTCAGCTGTAGCATGTTGCCCCACACTCCCTAGCCTCTGTATGTCAGAAAGCTTATGCAGGTTCAAAAATGACTAGAGGAAAGAACTCAAAATTTCATAAGAAACAGATATTTGTAACCTGTCTTTGAAAACTTCTAAGCTGTAAGCAAATGGAAGTGAAAAGGACATGTGGAAAAGGTGGTCAAGAATACTTGTCCTTTCTCCTGTTTCCAAGGATCAGCTTTTGACTACTATGAGACAACATCCTGGGCTGGATGGGCTCCATGGATATGATGTGATTGTTCTTTCATGCATGTAGCTTTTCTGAGATGGTAAGAGAAATGGAAGTGAAATGCTACTACATTTGTGCAACTGTGGTTTCTGGTTTTATACATCTGATAGTGATCGGTTTTGGCCCAGTTCTTGTGTATTTTTGTGAATACTGCCCAGCTGTAAAGGCATTTAAAGATTACCAACAAACCTGGCTAATGCTTTTTGACCTATCTATCATATAAATTAGTAATTCCTAAGGTTTATAACTTTTTGAAAAGCAGTAATGGTGATAAGGAATACATTCAGGTTTCAGTTGCTTGGGTTAGTACCACCTCTGTGTGATATTAAATTGGGGATCCAGAGCCCCAAGAAAGGCGTCCACACACTGAAAACTACTTATGTACCAGGTTCTGTAGGTTTTGTGGTTCATAACCTATACTATGCATGCTGTTTTATGGCCTAATATGTGTCAATTATTCTAGTCAGTCAACAGGCTGGCTGTGATCATCCTCTAAATGCCTTGCTGAGAGGCAAGAGAATATCTGAAATAAGTAGTCCAGGTGAGTTCAGAGGAATTAAGCTTAAAGCATTTACGTAGCAGTTACAGGTACAAAAAGAGTCATCAGGAGTCATATGGTGACTCCAGCTTTGAGGTCTTCCAAGAAATATTGATAAAGGAAATAAGAAATGTACCAGATGAGTCATAAAAAGCTCATTTCTGCAGTATAAACAGCAGGGTGCTGAATCCAGCAAGGGAGTACATTTTGCGTAATTGTCAACACGTCAAGCCTCATCAGACGTCTCATGAAACACTCAAAAATGAAGAAGGCTTCACCAGAGTTTGCGATGTGACCGAGCGCGAGGCAGAGGTCCCTCTGCTTTTAGTGCGAGAGAGCCAGCTGTGAAGAAAGAGGAGCTCTCTAATTGCACCACACCCGGACAAAGGCAGGTGACAGGGTACATACCAGCCTGTCAGAGACCCACCCATCCTCCCACAACAGGCTCTGTTGTAGTATCTAATTGCTGCGTGGCTTGTCTGGTGGGTCAAGCAGCTAGCCCCTGGCCTGCGCAGGATTCCCTGGTGCCAGTCAAAGACCTTTTCCTTTTGGATTGGCTGCGGAGTGCAGTTGCCCTGTGTGTGGTTTTGTGGTGCATTGTTGTTTGCTGAGGGAGGTCTTTCTGCATGCTTGATTTCCAAGCAGGGACAAGTCAGCACCCTAAATCTTACTCATAAGATGCATTGCTCTCTGCAGACCTTTTCCACTTTTGCGTGTGTTGGGAGCTTTTGTCTCACAGAAAATGTCCCATTTTCTTAATTTTTTAATCAATTTATAACACACGGTACAATTGGCCACTGTACCCTCCCACCACACTGAGAAGAGGTAAAGTTGACCCAGCTACTGTCTTGCCACTTTGCATCTTATGCAAACACAGAGTGCCAATATTAAGTATTAATATTCCATATTAAGGAGTCTGGATACTGTTCTCTCTGTATAATCTTGCAATGCTGAGGACAATGAGCTAAGGCAGAACTGCAGGATCCCTTGAATCTGTGACAACCAGAGCCCTCTTTGAGGCTTATGAGACTCAGCCTACTTCAGTCACAAAAGTGCAGTTTATAATTCTGTATCAGCTGGAAGACTGGTGATGAAGAGGAGGCTGGTGTGCACAGTATTTTGGTCAAAATGTGGATGGAGAGGAGGAGAAGGCTACATATGCCTTAGGAATACTGCTGCAGTGCTTTCCTCAAAGGAAAATACCATGATAGTTTGTGATATACACAAATAGTACAGTGTTCTTTGTAAGTATCACACAGAGAAAAGTTAGGTATAATAGCCCAGAAATGTATTTCTTGCCATGGAGACATTGTATACCACACAAAGTACTTACGTACAGGTGAACTTGCAATGCAGGTCATCTGAAGATGATAGATCATATCTAAAGACAATTTCAGGAAGTATCATGAGGACTGTGGGTCTTATAATAGTAGCCCAAACTTCTGGCCTTGGCTTAGTGTCAGAGCTATTTTATTTGTGGAGGGAGCAAGGCCTCTGAGACCTGGAGTCTTGCTACCTGAAGTAATGTGTGCACCTTAAACTTGGTGAGGCTTTTGACAGACTCCTTATGTCCCAGTGCTTTCCTACCTCTCCTCAAGTCCTCTTTACTCTGCTGGAGAAGGAAATTAGGTTGCTTTGATGTGATCTGTTCTTTTTATGGTGTTTCTTTCTCCCTGCCTTCTTGGTGCTTAGAAATGCTATGTAAGTAAACAAAAATATATGCTTCTTATATAGATAATGCCTTCCACAGCTTAATAATAATAATAAAACCTTCCCAACCAACCTGCTAAAAAAGCAGAGGCTTATTATTTGAGAACTGCAGCCATTGCCGCCCCTCATGCCCACCCGCCCTGGGACTTACCGTGCAAAGCCTCCATGTTCACTATTTTTCAGCTAACATTTTACAATTTTCTTTTGTAATTTGTGCAAGAAATAATGTCATCCCTGCTACTTCTGCATGCCCGACTTCATGCGCACTTGAAGCACTGAAACCTGTGGAGGCTGCGGGCAGCAGCAGGATGGAGCAGACACCACGACTCGGTCCACCCCCCAGGCTGGCCGTGCCCATATTGATGTCCTGGGACAGAGCATCCTAAAGAGGGCAAGAGACCACACCTAAGTCCAGGAGGTAGGTCTGCAGCTCTCTCTAATGTGATCTTGCTGATGTGACAAGCTGTGACTTCAGCAAGGGGGGAAATTACTTAAAGAGGGTGATTTACAGTGGGGGGTTGCAGACGTGAGTTTGCAGGCAGCTTGGCAACGAGGTGAAGGAAAAGGAGAAATATTTTGAGCTGTTAATGGCAGCTTTCCCACAGTGCAGTGCAGTTTCTCCTGTTCCCTGTCTAACAGGAAACTTCCCCCCTCTTTTACGGTGCTTCTCCTTGCCAGTGAACACAAATTCTGTCCCTCTGGGTCTAATTTTTGTATTATACTATAGTTTAAAGGTTAACCCTCTCTCCACTGTAGTACTATTGCTTTAAACTCCCATATGAGGCGAAAAAAAGCTGTTAAACTCTAGATTGCCACAAGTTAAATGGGAGTAAACTCTCTTTGTTGGAGTATGTGTTTGTTAGTGGGATTTTGTTTGTTTTTTTTTTTTTTTCTTGACTCCTGCCTTTATAGTACACTAAGTTCTTGGCAAGCACGGATACCCCCATCTCACAAAGTGAGGGAATTGAAATTCTCAATGTATAAGCATCAGGCTTGGGAATTTTGACAACTGACTATCTCTGGGCTTTCTTAAAACTTTCTTGCTTTAAGAGGGCTGCAAATCCTCTGACTGGCATGATGGAGTAGTATGAGATGTACCAAGAGATTTGCTGAGAGACTTTTCTTTTCAGGCCTCCAGCAAAAGAGCTTTCATGAGAAGTTACTGTAAAGCAGTTCGGATTAGTTGGGGTTGCAGAGGAACCACATTGTCTTTTGTGCTGCTTGTATGACCCTGCAGAAGTTGCTTGCCTCTTTTCCTGGCCAGAGAGCTGAGACAGTGACTTTCTTCACCTTGGCATATTTCTGGGACATGAACATGCTGAATTTAATGTAAGGTATTTTACTGAAACTATGGAGATTGCCACTGGAGGCAACTGGAAAGGAGAATCCAGCCTTTTCAAAAGAGCATACAGAGAGCTGGAACTGAGTGGCAAACAGACAAGCAAAGGAACTTACTGTCTGCACAGAAAGTTCTGCTAGGAAATACAGGTCCTGTGCAAGAAGGAGTCCTTCCTCATGGTTAGTGCTGGGACAAAGTCGTGTGCAATATTCACAATTGCCAGGTCTTTGCTGAGCCTGTGTTTCCCATGTATGTGGCAAGAACCTGTCTTTCGTCTTCCAGAAGCACAAACCACACTGTGCTAAACTGTAGTCTTTTCTTATTGTTTTTCATTGGGACATTGTGTTGTTTTAAGTCTTCAGGGTCTTAAAATTAGCAGGTTTATAATTTAATTAGCTCTAAAAGTAATGACATAGTTTTCCACATCTTGCAATTAAGTATGTAAGTAACTGTAGTTACTTAGCTCTTTAATTGTCCATCATTCAGAGAAAATGGAAGTGAAAAGTAAGTAGTCTTACATCAGATAGGCAAGCCAAAACAGGGGGGTGAACTGTGCAGAACAAGGCTGGTGGTGACTGTGACTGTGTTTGAGGGGCACAGGCTGAGGCTCCCGTGCAGGGCAAGCGAGCAGAAAACCAGACTAATTTGATAGAATCAACTGATTGACACTTAATGCCAATAAAAACTACTCCTACAAAAATCCCATGATCCCTATCAATAGATAATTTTGCAATGGAAATAACCAGCTAGCAGCAGTAAAAAAATAGCACATTAGTAAATTAACTTTCCAGTTAGCAGCATTGAATAGTCAAGTAGTGTTAAAAGTTTCATTCAGACAGAGAGTTTACTAAAAAATAAATAGCTTAGGAAAGTACATGATTACTTTTCTCTTTCCCCAGTTTCCCAGGAACATCATCCCCTCTGTCTTTCCCATAGACCTATCAAGATCCAGACTTGATTTGTATAGACCAGAGGGAAAACCAGGAGGAGCTGACTAAATTTTTCCACAGAGCTGGTCATGCAAACCACCAAGTTTGCATTGCTGTGTGAGCCGGTGTGTACTAAGCAAACAGTGATATTTCATCAGGGAGAACTTTCCTGAAGTGTTTTTACCTGGCGGAGAGAGAATTGTTCCTGTAGTTCCTGCTTTATGTAGTAATGGTGTTGGCTGCTGAAATACACTGTGACCTGGTTTCCAGGGGAAGGTGTAGACATTGTTTTTGCCTCAGTGAGGCAAAAGCGTTTGAATGATGGGGGCATACCAGGCAGGAGAAAGCACTTGTTCTGCTACTCTGTTTGATTTTTGTTGTTGTTGTTAATGCTACCTACATGAAAGCACTTGCTCTTACCAATCCCTCTTTCCATTCTCCTCTTTCATAATTTCCCAACGTCTGTTCTGCTGCTCCTGCTCTTCTCAGCACCCATTCCTTTTTTATTTTTTTTACCTAGGTGACAGCAAGGAGCTTGGTTCATGCTGTACATATGCAGAAGGGTTTCTTCATGCAAGAGAGAATCACATGGTGGGGTAAAAGCACTTCTATTCCCCTACATCTGCTCTCCCTCTTTTGTCTCCTTCCACAGACTTGCACTTAAACTTGATCTTTTCGCTTAACTCTTGCTCTGTGGCAAGCACAGAAGCAGGCTGCCTCACAACAGCTTTCATAGCAAGCACTATGTATTTCAGATCCACTGAGGAGAGAGCGCTGCCTGTTCACAGCCTGAACTTTCCAAGAATCCCTATTCTAGTAGCAGTCAACGTGTCTTGTCCATCTATGCTGTGGGTAAACCAGTCCCAAGCTGATGTGACAACAGACAGGAGATGGTTCCCACCAGCTGGCCATCTGGCATGACACCAAAAGCAATTTGTGGCATCTGTAGAAAGTCACAGACCTCTTTGATTGGTATTGCTAAAGTAGAAAAGAAGTATTACAAATTTGATAGGGCTATGCATTAGGAGAGATCCTGGCTTTTGTTTTCTGTAGCTCAGTGTAGCTGGTGGTTGAGATTGGAATTCTGCTTGCCTACTGAGCAGGTCCTTTGGGAAGGACTGGCAGAGGGCAGAGCAGAGGGGCCAGTGGACACTGATACACACCCTGTGTTCCTCAGGGAAGTTGTGGTGCATTGGTTATTGCAGGCAGACGAGTTCCAGGCTTTCTCAGGTAGCCCTGCCCACATGCCTGCTGCTGAGCCTGTTGCTTCCAACATCAAAGGAATGCCTTTCCTTCTCCATGGTGTCAGCTCTCTTTGAGCAGAGATGCCTTCATTTTTCCTGAACAAAATCCAACCTTCAAAGCAGGCATTTTATCCTTCTGCCTGGAGGTACATCTCATATCTTGGCTCCACCAGGCTCTGTGATGGACCCAGATGGTTCATAATGGCTCCATCCTGCAGGCAACATCCAGGGAGCTTGTGGGCATTGAAGATCCACTCATGGTAGGAAGGTTCTGCCTTTAATCTCTGAGGAGCTTGAGTTTAATGCAGCACAGGCTGTATTAGAAAAGACACAATGAGGAAAGGGAATGAAGTGCTGGGGAGTTGAAAAATTCTGTATTTTCTCAAACAAGGTAGTTCAGAAGCTGCTAATAAAGCAGTGTGCTCTGAATACAAACAAACTGGGAACACCTCTGCACTGTGTGGATGGCAGGTGAGACTTGCCATGCGGAGCAAGAGGAATATGAGAGCTGGTAATTTGTTCCTGCTCAGTGTGAAGGGAGCTGTAGACTCCTGTGGAAGAATGACATTGGCATCACAAAGTTGCACAGACTGGGAGTCTGGGTACATTGATTTTACAGAAAAAACAAAAATAATAGTGTGAGGTGCTGCAGTAAAGCCCTGGTCTCTCACAGGACCCAGGTCTTTATATGTATATTATTAGTCTTTATAAAGTGGAAACATGCCTTCAGAGACACAGTGTGAGCCCAAAGCCTGCCAATTTCTTTGTGCTGATGAAGGGAACCTGTCCATTCCTCTGAGTTGCTCAAATGCCTCCGTAAACATTCCCAGAAGAGTGGCCTCAAAGAGGGCTGAAGCTGCTGCAGCGCTGGTGTATGTGGAGACCCTGGAGGTCAGTCAGAGCAAGATCTTGGTTCTCTGACCTAACTCAGACTTGCACTGACTTGAGCATCTTCCTGGCTTTTCTCTGTTGCTGCTGAGTGCCACTCTGGGATGGAGGAGTTGCTGGGGTGTTCCTGGCAGAGGATCAGGGTTGGGTGCAATACTGGAATTCTTCACATTGGAGGTGCAACAAGGCTGTGCCCTTGCAAGCAGAGCTGGCAGAGCTGGTGGTTGTGGTGCAAAAGCTGGCCTTTTTTCTGGCTTCTGTTTGTTGTGACCATGACTTTACCTGGATGCTTCATCCAGCCCTTCTCACAGTTCATGCTTTGGGACGAATTGGTGATCCTTTGCAGTTCCTTGTATCTTTCCACCAGCTGCAGAGGGCTTCAGATGCTTAGTTTGGGCAAGGTGTGTCTCACGTGCATAGTAGAGCAACTAGGATGCAAAACAGGTTCTCTGCTGTTTTTTTCAAGGCCAAATCTAGAAGCAGTCTGGGTAGTTTCACCACATTAAGTTCTGCTTCCTAACATAAAGTATGACTAGATGTTGTGGGACAATGTCAAGCAGTCTAGTGAAAATGTCCCTGCCCATGATAGGGGAGTTGGACTAGATGACATTTAAACATCCCCTTCCAATCCAAGTATTTCCACATTTCTGTAATTCTATGAAATAATGTATGATGGTGTACAGTTTTTTTAGTAGGGGTGATAGTTTGAACTTGAGTTTACCCTGAAGGAAGGGATGTACAATTTGTAAAAATGTTACTCCAAATAAATTAATGTATGTGCTCACAGGAGGTTCCTCAGAGCAATTTGGACCACCACATCTCATAATGTACAGTTTCACCTGACTGCTGTGCTCTTCTTCCAATTAACAGCAACAGTGGTTCCTATTTTTTCTTTCAAGAGCTGTGGGCTTACAGGGAGGTGGATAAGACTCCTCTCTGCTCCTCTTTCTGTATGTGTGTTCTGCTTCCCTCCAGGGAAAAGATGCTGGACTGGTTGAGGCATCCAATGCTACCCAGATATGCAGTTTACCAGCTGGACCACAACAATTTCTTTGCATAGCACTGAGAAGATGCAAAGCTTATAAGGCTCACTTTACACTCATTTGGTAAATACAGTGAAAATTCTGGTGGGCACAATCAAAAACAATTTAAACCTAGCTTGGTATTGTTTCCACAGCATCTTAGATATTCAATGTTATGGAAGTATTAATAATAAAAATTAAATAATATAGGATTCATAAGCTTCAATATTGCAATAACCTTGATACTCAATATGTGACAGTGCACAGTGGCCTTAGCCAGTGTATTTAGATCAGAATGCAACAAAAATTACACAGTGCTCAAGTGAAACAGCAGAACAGTTTTTTAGGCAGGCAGATCATCACTCCCTCTTAGGCTCTGCCTTGGAGGCCAGTAGTCCCACTGCTGCTTTTACAGATTTTTACAGAAAAGGACGTTTTTTTAGTTATTAAAAGATGGAAATGAAGAAGCAAACATTTTTCTAATCTATCCTAATTTTGATTAAGATACCCTAATCTGTAAAACAACCCAAAATGTGGATTTTTGCCCTCTGTAAAACTTTGTTTCATTCAAAACTGAATTTCTTTTAGAACTCAGTTCAGTTTAAACAAAAAGTCCTGAAATGGGAAGTATTTCTGTTGAGCTTGTAAGACATACATTGACTTGTGTCAATGTGCATGTTTTTTGGGGGTGCCAGTGAAATGCAAAATCATTCAGTTTTTCATGTGATTCAAAGAGCAGCACGTTCAGGGTTTTCCAACCAGATTGCATCTGATGTTAGCAGCACACCTTACCCTCGCCTAACACTTTAAACTTCAGTATCACAGAAGACACACTTAGAGCCTTGCTGTCAATCAGAAGAGTTGCAATTAGTGCCTGTGGTTCATGACTGGACGCTTTTAGCTGGGCCACTTCCCAGCTACCACACTCCTGAAGTGAGAGTCCTCCCACATGAAGCCTGATGACCTGGAGAGTGGCTTTCCTGCTTTTCCTTTTATGACAACTTCACTCATTTTCATTTTGCAAATGAATCCTGAGCAGTGGGCATGGCTTTATGAATTCAGAAGACTTTGAGACAGCAGACTTTGCAGCTGAAGGCATGATCTTTGTGAGGCTGAGCTGTAGTTGGTCTTGAGGGATGGATACTTAGCCTTCATCCATCTTCTCTGAATTTGAGCAGCAGTTGTGAAGGGAGAGACAATTGCCAGGCTTTAATAAAATTATTTTTTGTGTTTTTCATTACACTGCTAATAACAAGGGAAATGCAGATTTTTTGACATAATAAATTGATAATGGGTCTGTTAATCAGATACAAGTGCATGTGTTTGTTCTTGGCCAACATGGAGACAGTAAAATCTGTGAGTTTTATTAATAGTGTGGTGCAGAGGCAGGAGAAGAGGATTTCCCTGGGAGCCAAGGTTCATGAAAGGGCTGTAAAACCTGGGGAGGATCTGGATAGAAGTCTCATGCTGGGTGAAGGCCTGGGGCTCCTGCCCTCCTCAAGTCCTGGGTCAAACAAATGTACCCCAGGAGTCTTCTCACATGTAGAAAAGACAAGTAACACCTTTTACAGAATAAGGCAAGATGTCAATGCCAAGCTCATAATATAATATCATAATATAAAATCTTGATACAAAAGATGGAACCCTGGCTGTGTGTTGTATGGCATCAGCTGAGGAAATGTTTTCGTGGGCAAGAAAACCAGTTAGCATCTGGTCAGTGCTACCAAGACAAGTGCTTTGGGCAGCAATAGCTTCCTGTTCTCATCTGCCATGTTCATTCATTCCATGCCCCTCTGAAGAGGAGTGTGTGTACAGTACATCTCTATGTCTGAGTAGGGCTTTGAGTCTTCATGTGGTAAAAAATAAAGAATTTTGCAGTTGAGTCAAAACCCAGTGAGGTTTGTGACGGCCCTTCCGTCCCAAGAGATTTAATTCCCTGGTCTCACACTGTTCCTCAAGAAATCCCAGCCTTTTGCTGAAATTAGCTTTATACTGGTGAGAGAAAAATTACTTGGAAGGGCAACAAAGGTGGTTAAGGATTTAGAAAATAAGTCATATAAGGACTGAGGGAGCTGGCGTTGTTTAGCCTGGAAAAGAGGTGGCTCAGGGGAGATCTTACTGCTCTTTACAACTACCTGAAAGAAGGCTGTAGCAAGGTGGGGGTTGGCCTCTTCTCCCAGGCAACCAGCAACAGGATAAGAAATGGCCTCAAGCTGCACCAGGGAAGGTTCAGGTTGGACATGAGGAAGAATTCCTTCAAGGCAAGAGGAATGACCCTGTCAGTCTCACTCCAGTGCCTGGTTAAATTATGGAGAAGATTATTCTGGGAGTTATTGAAAAGCACCTGAAAGAGAATACAGTCATTGGTCACAGCCAGCACAGCTTCATGAGGGGAGGGTCCTGCTTTACAAACTAATTCCCTCTTATGACAAAGTAACTCACCTAGCTGATCAAGGGAAGCCAGGTGATGTGATCTTTTTGGATTTCAGTAAAGCTTCTGATACTACCTCTCACAGGATCCTTCTGGATATGTCATGGGATGGGTGAACAGCTGCTGACAGGTCAGACACAAGGGGTTACAGTGAATGGGGTGACATCAGGCTGGTGACCTGTCACCAGTGGGGTTCCACAGGCTCCATCTCAGGCTCCATGCTCTTCAACATCTTCATTAATGACTTGGATGCAGGACTCAAAGATAAACTCAAAAATATACCCAAAGACATAAACTAGGACATTAAACTGGGAGGAGCTGTTGAAGGCAGAGAGGCCTTGCAGAGAGATCTCAGCTAATTAGAGGGCTGGGCAATCACCAATCATACGAAGTTTTACCAAGACAAGTGCTGGATTCTGCGCCTGGGACAGGGCAAGCCTGGTTCTATGGACAGATCAGGATACAAAAGGGAGAGCAGCCCCTTGGAAACAGACCAATGGGTCCAATGGTCGATGGCAAGTTGAACATGAGTCAGCAGTGCTCTGGCAGCCAGGAGGGCCACCTGTGTCCTAGCTCACATTTTAGTTGTTCTCATAAAAAAATGAATGTCTTCCAGCATGCTTCAAGCCACTTCTCTAAATGGCTTTTGTGGCTGTTGGCTGAACACTCCTAATCTAGGAGTGCTAAAGAAACAAACCAGAGGCAGGGGCATTGTAAGTAGTGTCTTGAGTTGCTACTACTTTCCTCCATGATACTGCAAACTGAATGTAATTGCTCAATACCTCCATTTCCTAATTCTGCTGAGGTATCACGGCTCCATGGAGGGAAAGTCCTGCTTATCCAACCTGATTTCTTTTTACAACAATGTAACACACCTAGTTGATCAAGGGAAGCCCGGTGATGTAATCTTTTTGGATTTCAGTAAAGTTTTTGATACTATGTCTCACAGGATCCTTCTGGACAAAATGTCCAGCACACAGCTGGATACACACATCATGTGATGGGTGAGCAACTGGCTGACGGGTCAGGCACAGAGGGTTACAGTGAAATGGTGCCATCAGACTGGGGAACTGCCACTAGTGGGATTCCACAGGCTCCATCTTAGTCTCTGTGTTCTTCAACATCTTCATTAATGACTTCGATGCAGGACTGGAAGGGAGACTAGGCGAGTTTGCAGACAAGAGAAAACTGGGAGGAGCTGGTGACTCCCTTGAGGGCAGGGAGACCCCACAGAGACACCTCAACAAAGCAGAGGACTGGGCAATCACCAACCACGTGAAGTTCAATAATGAAAAGTGACGGATTCTGCACTTGGGATGGGGCAACCCTGGATGTACAGGCAGACTGGGGAATGAGATGATAGAGAGCAGCACCATGGAAAGGGACCCAGGGGTCTTGGTTGATGGCAAGGTGAACATGAGCCAGCAGTGCCCTGGCAGCCAGGAGGGCCAGCCCTGTCCTGGGGGGATCAGGCACAGCACGGCCAGCAGGGCAAGGGAGGGGATTGTCCCCTCTGCTCTGCTCTGGGGCGGCCTCACCTCCAGTGCTGGGGTATCCTGTGCCAGGCCAGGAGCTGTACATTGATCATTCTTGTGGGTCCCTTCCAACTCATGACATTCTAAGATTCTATGGCTTTGTTTGGTTTCATAGCAACGGAATGTTTGGCACTGGGCAGAAGCTGGCTGGGGCTGACACAGATAGAGAGGTTTTGGAGAATTTTGGAATGTGTTGGTTTCTTTACCTCCTTTTTCTTTGTCCAGACTTGCATTTTTGAAGGAGAAAGTAGGAGAAGATTCAGTCCTTGAATTAGGTAATCCCTGTTCAGCCAGGGGTGGTAGGTGTTGTCTTTGGTAGCTAGGGAGACATTGGGCATGGGGTGGGCTTCACAGAGTGGCCACATCACACAGGTCTTCTCCCTCCAAAAAAAAAAACAGGGCAGGTTACCAGTGTTCCCCTCTACAGGGCTTTTTTCATATGGCTGAAAACCTTCCTTTAGTTAGGAGCAGCTTTTGACAGTGATTTTTCTCCAGGAACACAGATACATGAAGGAACCAGGAAAAGGGGTAAACCAGATTTGACATTGGGCTGGGATTAGTTTGAAGAAGAGATGAAGGAAAACACCTTCTTGCTATGGGGGAATGTGGGATTTTTGGCTTCATAGGGCTATGAATGTCTCACTTCATTTTGAGGATGATGACACACTGGAAGAGGTTGCCCAGAGAAGTTGTGGATTCCCCATCCTCGGAAGTGTTCAAGGCTTACTAGAAGGTTCACTGCTCCTGGCAGGGATTTTGGAATGAGATGGTCTTTAAGGTCCCTTCCAACTCAAACTATTCAGTGATTCTGTGAGATAGATCTGTTTTTTCTCTTTCTTTCTTAGCATACCTAGGGACTGTTTCTAAAACCTGTAGAGAATTGCTAAGCTTTGGTTTCTACAAACCAAATGTGTTGGCTTACCCTGGTCTGTACTTGACATCCCCCAGGTGAAACAAGGAGATGACATTTCCTTCATTCTGTTGCCCTAGAATAGAAATATTAAGGACAAAGATGCACAGGGAAAGGCAAATTCAAGGGAGAACAGACAAATGAAAAAGCTCTGCCTTGACAATCTGCAATTTAAATGTAGCTCCAGCTTGCAAGACATGACATTTAAGGGAATGCTAAAGATGCCCAAGTTAGTCTTGCAATATATTTGAATGCACATCTCAGTACTTGATTTTACATGCATATGTGAGATGTGCAGGCATCTGAGCCACTTCTGCTGGCCCCACCACTTCATTGACTCTGGAAGCATGCTGGAACATCTTCTATTCAAAAGAAAATATTGGGAGCTGTTTGATTTAAAGACAAAGTAGAGCTTTGTTTAAGCTAAGCAGAGCTAAGTTTACTGCTGCATTTGTATGTGGTTCTGGTCTATTTTTAATTCAGGGATAGTAACAATGCTGCTTACACTCAGCCAGTAAAGCAAAGCTATATGGAAGAGGATCTCTGTGTTTAGCTTTTATTGTGGTAATACCTCAGTTGTTAATGCACTACACAGGAACGTTTTAAAATAACATGCTGGATAAAAAGGGGCCACGTGTGTTTTTGTGGTCACATCCAAGGTCGTGTCACATGGCAGAGAGCAGGACAGATGCACTGCTGCTTACTACTACCCCTTCTGCCTTCAGAATGATACATTCCTTGTATGTTCATACCAGGGGATGAAAATGCTATGTATTTATCTACCTCTGTCTTCAGGGCAAGTTAGAAGTATTTTCCAGAAGAAATCTGAAGACAGAAAGGACTTTGGCCTCATCACATTCTGTCGGCACAGGACAGGAAGGAAATTAATTTCCTCTTGGACATCTTTATGAGCCAGCTCCTGTGTTAGAGATAATGAGGATGCAGTGTTTGAATTCTAAAGCTTTCAGCTTCATGATTTTTTAAAAAACAATACTAATATCTACTGTTAAGCACATATTCTTTGCAGACTTACTAGATACATAGTATCCCTGTGCTGCTCCCATTGAATCCCTTGTAGTTACTCAGGAAAATACACAATCCTTTCTACTCACATGGATGACAGCAATGTTTTTGCCAATACAGGGGTTGCTGTACTTCATTTTGTGGCTCATTATAAATTTTAAAATGGTTTGGAAACAAACCAGTGGGAGTTTTGCTCTGATACTCGTATTTAGTTGGAAATCATCTGGTTTATTTCCCTCACTCAGCTAGTTCAGGGGAATGAAAGTTTAAAATTATGATTAAGAAGAAACTAGAGATTACCAGTGCCCTGTCCTGATAAGGTGGTGTTTATGCTGTAGGCAGACTGGTGTGCGCATGCCTGTCTTAGAGGTTGGAATTGTCTCTGATGACTTCTGATTTAAAATAACACCATGTCTCATTTTTCTTGCAGAATGAAGAGATGCAAGTGGTCCTACAAATGTCCCTCACGAAGGAAGATCCTGATTCTGTGTGTTACTGGGTGGCTGATTGCCCTGCTGAAGCTCCTCCATGTCGAAAGACACTTTTTTCCCTCTAAAGACATTTACTTGGTTGAGCACTTCTTGAGCACTTCATCTTATGTTAGAAACAGGTATACTTACTCTAGAACCGAGTTCCAGTATGAAATTAATTGTTCATCTATATATGAACAAGATCCTCGTGAAATTGGCAAGAGTTTAGAGATAAGAAGAAAAGAAATAGTTGATTTAACTGATGAAGATGTTGTAGCAATGACAAGTGACTGCCATGTATACCGTTCACTTAGGAAATACCACCTAAAACCTGTTTCTCCAGAGGAGAGGAGTTTTCCAATTGCCTATTCTTTGGTTGTTCACAAAGATGCAGCAATGGTAGAAAGACTCATACATTCATTGTACAGTCGTCAAAATATTTACTGCATCCATTATGACCGAAAAGCAGCAAAAAGTTTCAAATTCGCTTTGAACAATCTAGCTAAATGTTTCCCAAATATTTTCATTGCATCAAAATTGGAGACAGTGGACTATGCACATATTTCACGTCTGCAAGCAGATTTCAATTGTTTGTCTGATTTGATGGACTCTCCTGTTCCTTGGAAGTATGTTATCAATTTGTGTGGCCAAGATTTCCCTTTGAGATCAAATTTTGAGTTGGTCACTGAACTGAAGAAACTCAGTGGAGGAAACATGCTGGAAACTTCAAAGCCAAGCAGTAGCAAAAGAGAACGATTTACTTATCACTATGAACTTATGAAAGTGCCTTATGAGTACATGCAGATGCCTGTAAAAACCAACATTTCTAAGAATCCACCACCTCATAATATTGAGATATTTGTAGGCAGTGCCTATTTTGTTTTAAGCCGAGAATTTATTCAATATACCCTTGAAAGCTCACTTGCAAAAGATTTTTTTGAGTGGTCAAGGGACACGTACTCTCCAGATGAACATTTCTGGGCCACTCTTGTACGTGTTCCCGGGGTCCCTGGGGAAGTTCCAAGGTCATCCCAGGATGTAACAGACTTACAAAGCAAAACTCGTCTGGTGAAATGGAATTATCTTGAAGACTATTTGTATCCTCCATGCACTGGTACCCACCTTCGCAGTGTCTGCATCTACGGGGCCGGAGAATTAAGATGGCTTCTGAATTATGGGCACTGGTTTGCCAACAAGATTGACTCCAAAGTAGACCCTGTCCTGGTAAAATGCTTGGCAGAAAAGGTGGCAGAACAACAGAAGGAGTGGGTACATTTGTCCTCTGATGAACACTTTCTGCACTTAAGTTCTACGAATGCCTTGATATAGCAGCGCTGTGTTCTCTGCTGTCAGTGCTGTGTGGTGCTGCAGCAGAGCGCCTGCAGTTCTGCTGCCTTCACCTGCTGCAGGATGGCAGTGAGAAAGGAGTCCATTCTACAGAACGTCCAGGGCCCTGCAGAGCCAGGTGCCTGGCTATTTATTTATGAAAAGTCATTTCTCTCTGATTAACTGTTTTGCCACAATAAATGTGTAATTGTCTTCAGGGTGATTCTGAGATGGTGAAGTTTGCTTTTGGAGGCTCTTGTGCTGTCTGTCCCCATGGAGTGTTTCAAAAATGTATTTTACTTCAAGTGTGTTTGTATCTTTTGTAAGAAACTCCAGCACTTCTGTCTGCCTGTCCTCTTTTCCTTCACTTTTGCTTTTCTTAAGGGAATAAATAAAAGACCTCTGTATCTGCTACCTCAGGAAAACTGCAAGTGCCCATCTCACAGACAAAACCAAGAGATCAGCATGACACCAAATGAGCCATGTGACCTCACACTTCTCATCTGTGGGAGCTGCACAGATCTTTGCATTGTGAATATGACTGGATGATATAAGGGAAAGAAGATCCCTATATACTGCATAGTGTGTGCCATTGTTCTCTTCTCCCAGCTAATCTGTGCATTGCTTTTCCTTCCACAAAGCATATGCTCAGCTGTGCCAACACTGCTGGTTTCACGAACAGTGAAAGTTGTTTGAAACAGTTGTGCACTGTTGAGTGCACACAGTTGTGTGTTCTCCAAAGGCAGAATACATGCATGCCCTGAGGGCAGTCTCTGCAGCCACTTAGGGGAGGTATCCGTGCCAAAAGAGGTCAATCTTCATTTCTATCTCTGCCTGTAGGAATATCTTTCTGTGAAATCCCAGTCCTCTTTAGACAGTATGTCTACACACAGTGGATAGCAAGTGCTGTTTCTAGTTAGTGTTCAGCAGTGTGGTACTTTGTTGAAGTGCAGAACACCCAAAATTGAGCAGTAATCTTACAAATAGCCATATTGCAGAAATGAAGACCCTGCATGCAGTGTCTTTCTGTGCAAGTCCCGTGGCTTTGCACTACCACGATCCCAGGCTGACAGGAGCCTGAATGGGCCCTGGTTCAGCTGTGGAGCAAGAGTTCTCCAGCAGCCCCTGCTTGCCATGGCCCTGCCAGGCCTCCTGGTAATGAAGGGGCTCAGGAGCCTTCTCACGGCTGGGCTTCCCACGCTACACGTGAGGGAAGTGTTTGCAAGTGCAGGGTTCTCCACAGAAACTCCTGCAACTCAGAAATGCCACTTGGCTTTTTGGGGGTTTCCCTGGAGTGTTGCTTTGCCACAAGCTCAGTTATGGTGGTTCCAGTGGACCCTGGGGTTTAGCTTTCTCCATGCCACTCTCGTCTTTCTAGCCATCTGTCTTTTATTAAGGGGCCTTTCCCCATGAGTGACTTTGGGATATCTGTATCTGGTCTTACTGATCTACAGATTGCTGCAGTAATGACCATATCTCATATCTACAGGAAATCTTTGTTCCTTATTTGAGCTGAAAGAACCAAGTTGCTTTTTGGTCTCAATTTCTTTTTATAAATTTAGTCACAGTGAAGTCATCTGTGGCTTAAGACTGGTTTGAGAGTCAGGATTCTCAGGCCTTTTACCACATTTGTGACACTGATTTTCAGTCAAGCCACCTGAGTCTTCTGTTTCAGCTGTTCCCATTGTAAAATGGGAACCATAATCTTCTATTGTCTTGCTAAGCACTTTGAAACCTGTGGGTGTTGTGGGTTTGGTTGCACAATACTAATTATTTATCAATTTATTTATGGATTCTGTGACGCCACAGGTCAAGTATTTCTTAAATGTACTGTTTCTGAAATAAATGGGGATTATTTTTAAAGTCTGTGTTGCTTACTTCAGTGACATGCCATGTCTACCCAAGGCTGTCCTGACTTGATGTAATTTATAGATACTTGGTAAAAAATTAAATATTGATTATATTTACAGATTCATACATTAGTACTTGCATATAAAATAGACTCCCCATGTGGTAAAAAGGTTAATAAAAGAATGTTAAGATCCCAGAGGGCCAAGCTAAAGCCTTCTGTACATATAAATTGATGCTTAATGATACATTTGAAATTTTGTATTTATTTAAACTGTCTTTATGTATGTATGTACACACATACCT
Organism: Daphoenositta chrysoptera; assembly: GCA_013397915.1. Classification (NCBI taxonomy): domain Eukaryota; kingdom Metazoa; phylum Chordata; class Aves; order Passeriformes; genus Daphoenositta; species Daphoenositta chrysoptera. The sequence goes on along the minus strand of VZRO01002169.1, from coordinate 858,941 downwards.
ATTTGGGTTTAATTGTAGTTGTTTGATCTGCCATAAATTTATAAAAATAATCCACCAGCACATTAAACTTCATTGAAGTACATAATTTTAATCAACATGCAACTTTGTGCTATTTTAATTGAATTGATGTTGAATGATGCCTGTCACTTAACTAGTTTGAAATAAGGCACGTCGTGTTTCCAAGGTGGTGGAGAAGCGGATGTGGATGTGGCACAGTGGGATGCAGCATCAGCCCTTACAGCAGTTTGCTAGATGGGGAAGTGGGAGGTGTACAGACAGTTGCAACTTTACGAAGTGCTGATTTTCTAATGAATTCTAGATATTTCTGCTTTTCTGAAAGTAACTTTAAAGGCTATTCACGGTTGTAGAAAGGCAGTTCACAAAAATCAGTCATTGGATTGACGAGGCTGGAAGATCCTCTAGTCCAGCCTCTTGCCACAACAGGATCAACACTGAATTTGAGCTGGGATTCTTGGGTTTTCCAGGGACTCTTGCAGATCTCTAAGGAGGGAGGAATATTTTCCATTGTTTCCAAAGACAAGAACAGTCGAAATATAAGCGTCTTAACTTTTGAATAGTTTTGTCTCTGTTTTTTGGCTTTGCACTCAGCAGTGTTGCCATACTGATGCCTGTATCACAGTTAAGTGATTAGACTACAGGGTGGGTAACATCTTCATCATCGTTGCTCTTTACACAGGGAGGTCTGCCATTGCTTAAAATGCACCCAAGGCATGATCCACAAATTTTCTGTGAGGAAAGTTGGCTGAACCTAATTTCTGGCAAAACAAATAAGTTTTATTTAGGCCAAAACTTAGATTATAGGCGCTTAGCTGCTCTCACATGGTTTGTTGGGGTTTTTTTGGTAGTTTTCTTTGTTTGTTTGTTGGATTAATTTTGTTTTCCTTTGTAAAGGTTAGATAGTCTTTTTCTCTTCATTCTTTTCCTCACTTCTAAGAGATTCTTCTTGTAAGTTATTTCACAAATTTGAAATACACATACATTTACACATATTGGATTCTTCTGTATTGTTCTGCTGAAGAAGCACCATGCTGGCCTTCTTCTACCCACTGTGCCCCGTGCTGGTCACATGGAGAATCTGGACTATCAGTTGACCTACTTTTCCCGTTCAGGAAGGATGCATGAGCAGGGCAGAAGTACTGCTCCTGGCTGTCAGCACTGGTGTACGTGTCCGGCCCACCATTTTATTAGTGGCTGAAAAGAGCAAAAATGCTGAATGCATTCCAACATGGACAAGTTAAGTAAGGAAAAAAAGGAAATAATGAGCTTTAGTGAAAGAGATGCAGAGCCAACATTTGTACTACTTGTCTTGTTAATGAATTTATTAGGTTAGACATGGAGACTGGAGAATACTTTACACAAACATAAATGCCTCACAATGTATTTTCTTTGACATGGGAATAAAAGGATGTGAAAGGAAAGACTAGGAATTAGACATCTAATCTGTAATTGTAATTAAAACAGACTTGGCCTGTTGAGTAATTCTATGAGTGCAGTGTCATTACTGCTGCATTTAAATCAAAATGTATAAACATAAGAAAACCAGTATTTGGGCAGCAAACGTGGAGTATATGTGGTACACTAATGTATGTTTATAGTGTGACCTTGAGTTTTATTTCAGGTCTATTATCTCTTTTAACTCAGTGTTTTTACAGTTGGGTTGTTCTTGGTGGTGATAATTTCCACTCATAGAAGTGATACTTCAGAATATTGTGATCTGTTACTACGATGCAGTAAATCTATGTCATGTCGTAATCAGCTGTGGCCCGGCTAGCTATGAGATTTTGATGGCAAAGAGGAAGGATCCTTGCATGAGAATTCCACGAAGCTTTCTATTAGCTCCATGGAGGGGAGCTCAGAAGCAAAGACAAAGTTCAAGGAAGATACATGACTTGTATTTGGGGGTGGGAAGAGCACCAGGGCACAATGGGTTGAGGGCACAGGGGTGGTGCATGGGTGGAGCTGGGGTATGGGAACCAATGGGGAAACAGTGAGGGAGGGAAAAGGGAACAAGGGGCAATGGGAAGTGGGGAAGGGAGAGCTCTCTGGATGAGGGACATGTGAGGTAGAAAGCGGGCAGGAATAGTGGAACTGAGGTATATTAACATAATGAAAAGAACACCTTGGGAACGGTCCCAGCCATGCCAACCCAGGAAGGGACCACCACAGCCTCCCCTACACCAGTTCACTGACCTCCACAATTCCCCCGTTCATATTATTTAAAAAGGCTTCCTTTAGGGATCTTAGAACCAAATGTCCAAAAATAACTAAATATACATAAATTAAAAAATTTATTAGGACCATCCACAAGGTGAACCCCTAAAAGGGACCATAGCCCATCCCCTGAGGTCCCAATGTCCGAGTAAGTCTTTGACGAGGTCTTTCATCTTCTGGAAGCTGGCCTGGATGCTCAAACTGTGGGAAGCAGGCTGCACCACAATTCACGCTTTCTGCTGCCAGTGGTACCAGGAGCACTCAGAGGACAGTGACACGACAAGTGTCGGGTAGAGTATGGATGTGGTTGGCTGCTTCTGTTGGGGCTTAAAACAAAATGATTAAAAAGGTTGTATTTAAACAAACATAATAAGGAGCATTGTTCTGGAGAGGGTAAAATTGGGAGATGGGGTTAGGGAATATAAACCAAAGGGAAAACAATAAAGAGAGTGAGGTTTGGGGAGCCGTCAAGGCGTAGGACTCATCCAGTCGAAGTTCTGGAACAAGCAGCAAGTTGGAGTCTGGAGTGGTGTTCAGCATCTTCTTCGTCTTCACGCTGCATTTCTCTCGTTCTTCGGTTGTCTCATCTCAGGTTCAGATGTGTCCATGGGAGCAGTGTTTGTTAGGCTGGTGTGTGGCTTTATGTTTTTGCTTGGGAGCTACTCCAAGCCCAAAGGTGTTAAAATGCAAATATACATGAACAAAATAATCATGATAGTATTTTCAACTGTTTGAATACTTTACCATTATCCAGAGTCTACAATCTTGGAGTCTCACCTCATAGTGAGGACTTGAAGAACTTTTTCCGGACAAGGTCTTCAATTTTACTCCAAATGAGGATCTGATTAGCTAGTCAAAGTGACTTGTTAACATTTTTTGGGGGGCAGAAACGCATGGGTTTTACAGTGTATTTTGCCATTTAGCCAGGGTTGGAGCTTGGCTGGAGCCTCAAGCCTTGGCTAAAACGGCTTTTAAACATTTTAAAGTAAACTTTTATCAACATGCAAGTAATATAAAGTATGTATTAACATTGTCTGGATCCAGAAACATAACATAGTTTTTAACAGAAGTAAAAATGATTCAACAATACTTAAATTTGTCAATTTCCTCTCATAGAATATGCACAAATCCAGGCCTGGAATATAACAATTATATTAACATTAATTTCCTAATATTTTTTAAAAGATAACAAGCCTTGAGTCAGAAGCTACTGCAGGATGAGAGGTTTAAACAAATCAGTTAGCTTTCACTTGAAAGGACAGTCCACAATTGAAGTTATCACTGGAGCATCCATTGCAAAAGCAATTAGAACAATGCAGGGTGTCGCCCAGTGACAGCAACATGTTTAACTCGTAGCAGCTGTTTTTACACAAGTTTGCACGAATGCTGCAGTAGTCTCCCCCCTCCCAAAGCAAGGGACCATCCGCACGTGGGCCCTCCCGTCAGGGTGGCATCAGCTTTCAAGGGTTTGTAGGACCCGGGAGCCCCGGCTGCGGCGGGATCGGCAGACAGGGTGGCTCCGCTCGCGTGGTTTGCAGGGTTCTGCCAGCACCTGGACCTCTGCAGGCGCCGCGTTTTCACATGCAGAGAGTTATTGTTAAAAACGAAGTCCAGTCACCTGCTAAATTTAAAGGTTTTTAATAAAGAAGAACAATAAGGGACAAAAGATAGAGCAAAAGGATTACAGCATCCAGGTGATGCTGGGTACCCTTGGCACAGAACCAAGAGCACAACTGCCTTAGTGAGACATTCTCTTTATATACATTTCTATTGCATCAGCCTGTTACATAGTCATAGGCAAATATGTATATTCATATTTCTTCTTGAAAAAACACATGGCCTTTAAGGGATGTGAAGAATTCTTCTGTATGTTGATTCTTGAAAGATTTGTAGGTAGAGATGTTCCGGTAACAGGAGTCTGTTACATCATGCTTATCTGAGATTGTCACTTCTGTGTTTATTTGAGATTGTCCTGGGGCTGGAGTTACTACTTCTGTGTTTCCTGGGGCTGGAGTTATCACTTCTGTGTTTATCGGAGGTTGTCCTTGGGGTTTGGAGTTATTACTTCCTAAGGCTGAAGTCATCACATCTGTGCTTATCTAGTTAAGCTTATAGTTTGTTAGTAGCATTTCAACATATTTTTGGTTAGCTATTTTTCAACTATTTCTAGGGTAAAACAAAAGAAAAAGCATTTAATAATGGTTACATTTCTACAACGTAAGGGTTAATATTATACACATAACATTCATTATTTGCGAAAAGCCAACACAATAATATGTATTTATAACAGTTATGCTTACCCCACCAGAGCTCCCCCCGCTGCTGGCGAGGGGCTCGCTGGTGTGGAGCAGCCCTGCCCCGTGTTCCTCAGGGCTGCGTGGTCCCGCCGGGCGCCTGCTGCCGCGTGCTCACTGGTGCCATGTTCCTGCCACCCCTGCAGCGCTGCGCCCCTGCTGCCGCTTGTGCTCTCCCCCCCATCACCGCTGCCACCGCCACCACACCGCGGAGGGCGAGTGGGGATGGGACACCCCACCAGAAAAGGTCCCCCTGGCCCCAGCCACTTGCAGTGACATGGCTCCCGCCAACCTTGCACAGCGTGAGGCTGGGTGAACCTTTCCACAGCACTGTCCTATTTCCCTCTAGCATCCAGCAGTTTGGGGGGGAGAGGGCCATTCCCCAGCCCTCCTCCACAGCCCTGACACAAATGTCTTTTTTTGCCTGGTTCCCGGGTGCTGGGTGGATTTTTCAGTGGACCAAGGCTGCTTGGTGTAATGCTGCACTACACCCCCTCCCGGTCTCCGCGGTGTGGGCACCGGGAGCGGTTTGGCTTTCTCAGGCGGATCCGGCATTGGAAGACGCTGGGATGCAAGAAAGAGAGATGGCATCCATTACTGGGAAAGGATTTTTGATAGAGGGATCTGACGCAGGCATGTCGGGCGTGGGGATATGGGAACAGGATGGGCAGGGTCAGGAGAGACACATGTGCTGTGCGCATGTGGCTGACGCCATTTTGTGTGCCCGGCATCACCACACAGTTGTGGCCATTTTGTGTGCCCGGCATCACCACACGGTTGTGGCCATTTTGTGTGCCCGGCATCACCACGCGGTCATGGCCTTTCTGAGTGTACTGGAGAGCTGCATGCGGATCGGGGGGCGGGGGCAGAACCATGGGTCCGGCCACGTGGCCAGCATTTTTAACAAAACCGTGGGTAGAGAAACTGGGGATACGGGCACTGGTAAGGGGATTAGGGGAGAGTCCAGCACAGCAGGACTCTTGCTGTACTGGCAGGGAAACAAAGGAGAATGGGGAGAGGGTTGAGGAGCACAAAGAGAGGAAGACAGTGAAGGGGTTTTTAACTGGGGTTTAGCACTTCCTGAACTTTTCTTAGTACTTTTAAGATACTTAATGGTTACGGAAATTATGACAAATAAAACTAAATTTCGAGAAACATTACGGAAGCATTTAAGAAACCAAGGCAGGAACCATTTTAAAAGCCAGGAAATTAATTCTTTTAGCTTTCCCTTTGAGAAAGAAAAAGTTTCTCGAACAAGGGGATTTTGAACTTGGATATAAACTTCCTGTTTCAGGCAGGATAAGCTCATTCCCATCCCCCCCTACTCTTCCCAAACACCCAAGAGGAATAAGGGTAAAAGAAAAAGTTAAAAGGATGACCCAAAAGATTCTCACCAATCCTGGGTCAAAGAAAAGCCTCTTGGGGGGTCCATCGAATTATGACTGATCCTCTAACTTTCCAGGAGGGTTGCCGCTCATCCTTTTGCATTGCTCTGATAAAACTCAGAGTAATCCTCCAGGGTATAGCAACTTCAACTGCAGCTTGATGCCCAGCAGCTAAAACCTGCTGGAGACGCTTTATGAGTCCGAAAAGGCCTCATGTTGAGGGCGCCACTTATGTCGTAGTCAGCTGTGGCCCAGCTAGCTATGAGATTTCAATGGCAAAGAGACTGGAAGAATCCTTGCATGAGAATTCCACAAAGCTATTTGTTAGCTCCATGGAGGGGAGATCAGAAACAAAGACAAAGTACAAGAAAGATACATGACTTGTATATGGGGGTGGGAAGAGCACCTGGGACCAATGGGTTGAGGGCACAGGGGCGGTACATGGGTGGAGCCAGGGTACAAGAACCAGTGTGGAAACGGTGAGGGAGGGAAAGGGGAACATAGGCCAATGGGAAGTGGGGAAGGGAGAACTCTCTGGATCAGGGACATGTCAGGTAGAAAGGGGACTGAGGTACATTAGCATAATTAAACAGAACACCTTGGGAGCGGTCCCAGCCATGCCAACCCAGAAAGGGGACTACCACAGCCTCCCCCACATCAGTTCACTGACCAGCACACTGCACTGGAAGTACCCCAGTGCTGTTTAGTATTTCAAGCTGGCAGTTATGTACTTTATCCTGGTCCCGTTTCTTTAGAGATACGACACTCATTCATTTTCTATGGCTGAGGGATACTAATCTCTATCATACCAGTCTTTTTTAGAAAAGGGAGAAAGCAAAAACCACAAAACTTTGTATGAGGCATTTTCTCAGGTGAGAAAGTCTATTGCTCTTTGCATGGTAAGTTTTTGGTAGCAGGAGAAGCGTGGGGGTGGGTTCTGTGAGAAGATGCCAGGGATTTCCCGCCATGTCTGACAGAGCCTGTGCCAGCCAGCTCCAAGATGGACTTGCTGCTGGACAAGGCTGAGCCCAGTGGTGATGGTGGTAGCACCTCTGGGATAACGTATTTAACAAAGGAAAAAACCATACTGGGCAACAGCAACTACAGCCAGTGAAGAGAGGATTGAGACTGAGAGAAACCGCTTAGTAGGTACTAGGTCAGTGAAGAAGGAGGGGCAGGAGGTGCTCCACATGCTGGACCTTGTCAGTGCTTGAAATACGGACTTTGCCGGGTGGGAATCTGAATCATTTATTCAATGAAACAAGCTACTTTTATACACTTTTTCAAGGCACAGTATTTCCTTATATGGTAATTCTTACTACGTGACCTATCCCATGTTGCCATGTCAGCAACACTTTCTTAATGTCCTTCTATGGGGTGATCACGCGTTGTTCAGCCGTCTGCCAGCTCCTGGCAGGCTCCTCTCCGTAGAGACCTGTTAGCTTCCAGCAGGCTCCTCTCCTTTGTGCTGCCATGTGCTTCTTTGTGCTGCCATGTGCTTCCGTAGGTGCATCCCACAGCCCACAGCTCAACTCCAACCCATCTCTTCCCACAGGACCTGAGATTCCCCTGCAACCCGTGGTGCAGACCACGGTGAGCCAGCTGTGCCCCTGCAGCCCATGGAGGGTCCATGGAGGAGCAGAGATTGACCTGCAACCCACTGAGGAGCCCACGCTGGAGCAGGTGGATGCCCAAAGGTGGCTGCAGCCCCTTTGGAAGTCCACACTGGAGCAGGGTCCTGGCAGGACCTGTGGCCCCGTGGAGAGAGGATCTCACGCTAGGGCAGGTTTACTGGCAGAATTTGTGACCCCTGAGGGTCCCATGCTAAAGCAGGCTGTGCCTGAAGGACTGCACCATGACGAACGTAGGCATGCTGCAGTGGTTTATTAAGAACTGCAGTATGTGGGAAGGACTCACATGGGAGAAGTTCATGAAGGACTGCCTCCTGGGGGAGGGCCCTGATGCTGGAGTAGGGGAAGAGTGTGAGGAGTCCTACCTGTGAGGGGGAAGGAGCAGTAGGGCGATGAACTGACTGCAAACTCCTTTCCCCATTCCCCTGTGCTGCTGGAGAGGAGGAGGTAGAGAAGATTAGGAATGAAGTTGAGCCCAGGAAGAAGGGGAGGGAAGGTGGGTGTTTTTAACCATTTGTTTTTAAATTCTCATTTCCCTAGTCCAGATTGGTAAGAAATTTATTTCCCCCAAGTTGAGTCTGTTTTGTCCATGACAGTAGTTAATAGATGAGTGATCTCTTCTTGTCCTTATCTCAACCCAGAAGCCTTTCATTATATTTTTTCTCCCCTGGCCAGCTGAGGAGAGGAGTGACAGAATGGCTTTGGTGGGCAGCTGGCATCTAGACAGGGTCGACCCAACACAAATGGGAAGGAGTTAGGAGGTATTTTTTTAAGGGGGCCAAGGACAGTAAGTTTTGTTGCTACTGAGCCTCCACTTACATGTCTTGGCAGAGACTTGTTTAAGTGGAAATGCTTACATATAGCATGGTTGCTGCTGCCATATCTGATTGAGGTAGGGGAGACTTGAGTTAGTACATTTTAGAAACAAAGACAATTTAGCCAAGAAATTCCTGAAGCCTGTATCAGTTTCGTGTCTTGTAAAAAAATAGGTGCTTAAAAATATACTGAAATTTGACTAGGGGGTTACAGAAAGACTCAGGAGACTCTGCTGGTTGTATCAGAGAGGGCAGAAAAAGGATAATCTGATTTTTTTGCTCATGGCAGGTCAGTGATTTTTAATTTTGCTTTCTGTATTATATGTAGTAACCAATTTTTAATATGAGCTAATTTGAAAAACAATTGACTGACTTTCCCCTTGCATCTCAAGCATTTGCTTCTAACACATGTGGGCTTATTTAAAAGACTCTTCCCTGGGCTACAATTAGAGACTTCTTTGTGATTTAAATTAAAGGCAACAGCTTTTCTATTGCTGAGCCTCTTTTCTCTGCCTGAGTTTGTGCTCTGAGATGGAAAGGATGGCAAGTCTAAGCTTTACCTGGGGCAATGAGAAGATTAGAGGGTATACAGAAATGCTGCAGGTGGCATTATTACCACCATACCAGCTGTTATGCTACTATATATATAGCCGTTATGCTATTAATGTTGCGGCATAACAGCTGGAAAATAAGAGTTAGTGCATCTTATACTGTAGAGGTTCAAATCACCATTTATTAATAAATGTGACAGGAATTGGAAATCACACTTGGAAATAACTACATACAAGTATTACAGCTCTAAATTGTGAGGCACCATAGGAAGCAGGATGAAAATACAGGTGGTATATGCATTTGTATCTGATGCATGGAATGATTAGCTGCAGATGCATTGCAAGGCCTTTCAGACAGCAAAAAGCAGAAAGCAGAAGTACTCTTGCTACAGAGGTTTGAAATAGTGGAATGGAAGGCACCAATTTACTTTCTCCAAGCAATATTATGCTTGCTTTTTTTCCCCTACAGTTGTTTCTTACCATTGAGTGCAGCAGTCCCAGCTTCTTTATGGCTGTAAGATACCCATATCAATTAAATTTTATTACTTACTCCTCATTTACTCTAAGCTGCTTTGGAATCCAAAACTTCCTTTCTGTCCATGAAGCAGTTCTAAGGATTCTTAGTACAATCAATGTGTGGCATGGGTGCATTTCTATTTAATTGGCTTTAGTGGGACATGTCCATATGCTCAGATATCCTGGGCCTGAACCGGTACATTTATGTGCTTGCATCACTGGGAGATTAACCATATTTTACTCCACTTGTCTTTGAAGGGAAAATTGTCAAAAATATCCTTTGTTCCTATGCAAACTGAACTTCTTCCTCTTGTGTAGAATTCTGTGTGGTACAGGAGATATACAAATATAGATATAGATATATAAGAATGTGTCAAGAAGATACATCCAAAGGAGTAAAATCCTGTACATCACCAAAAAAAAAAAAAAAAACAAAAAAATT